>OU015749.1:86911953-86933961 GCA_907169655.1 Acomys percivali
CACACACACACACACACACACACACACACACACACACACACACACACTTTGCTATGCCTCTATCTGGTTAGTAAGAATGATTAAGGAGGACCTTCTTGGTAGAACTCAAAACTGAGTGTGAAAGAGAATCTATACAAGCTTAAGAGAGGAGGAAGGGAGCCTGGAGACCACCAGAGAAAAGGGGTAGGCATCTCACTGAGCAAAAGTCAGCTCTAAGAAGACAGGAACCTTATCTTTGGTTCCCAGTTGCCCAGACCTTTCTGCCAAGGTCTCAATAAACAATCAGTTCTCATAAACACACATTGAATGGCTACAGGAACAGATGGTTGACTAAAGAGACCTGGCCCCATGGGTATATTAGCAATTATAGTAGGTGATGTGCCAGGTCAGGGGCTGACCTGGAGAGACTGGGGATGATAAGGAGGTCACACACAGGAGACTCCTAAAGACTTTCATAATCACATTTAGAAAATTCAGAGAGTTGCATTTGTCATTCCTTATGTGATGGGCTGAGCAATGGTCTCTCACTGACCCAACCCAGTCTGCCTTTCTCTAAGTAGTAACTTGCTATTTATTTCAGGGTAAAAAGATCCCCATTGAAGATAAGAGAGCCCAGCTGTGTTTGGGTTTTACAGCCTGTCTGAAGATTTCGCTCAGATGTTTTGGTTTATGGCAAAGTTGGAAAACAGTATTATCATGATTATTATTACCATGATCGTTTATTCAGCCCCCAGTAATTATTAATGTTTACTCGGTGCCATTAATATGCAATGGAATTCAATAAGCATTGAATTAGATTTGGCCTCTGTCCAGTGGGCTTGTTGTAAAGAAGAGAAAAACAAGTTATCACCCAAATTTTAATCTCTAAAAAATACGTTTATTTCAGAGGCTTCTCTCGGTTACACTCTGCTAAAATGACTGAAACTAATAAAGCTGACACTGAGCCCATTGGCAGTGTTTACACCAACATTTCCCGAAATATGTTGTGTGGAAAGGACAGTGTTAGGTGATACGTGGCAAAAAGGATGCTCAGGAAATAAATAAATAAAATCTGGAAAACAATGTCTTAAATAAATGTAAATGCGGTTGCTGCCGCAGGATTTTGCTGCAGTTTGAGTGGGCTAAGTGCCTTGTAAGCACTGAGAGAGGAAAACATCTAAGCACATTCTAAACTTATTTGAGTATAGAATCATTTTATGAAGGACCATAAAATGTGGATTTAAAAATCTGTTCTTATGTTTAAAACACAGTTCCTCCCCACACACACAATGAAGGAATTTTATTGCTTCGATGTTTTCTCTATCCTCTTGGCTCACCAGAATCATAGTGGCACATTTTTATCGCTGTGGAGAAACAAGTGAGGGTAATTCTAAGGACTGCATCACTCCGGTCTGCAAGCTGATGAACACTCCACCAGGATTTCATCCAGGGAGCCTTCCCCAGGTCCCACTGCACTGAGGCCACCCAGCAGTTGCGTGACCCATGGGGGCAGTCGTTTTGGCTGCAGTTTGATGATCTGAGCACCAGCCTTTTGTGAATACAGATGGAGCATCTCAATCTAAACATCTGAAATCCAAAATACTATGACTTCTGAAGGCGCTCAATAGGTCCTTTCAGTTTTGCAGCTATTCTTGGTTTTGAGGTTCAGATTACAGGTTGTTAAGAGGTTAAAAATAAATAAACAGATGTATGGAATTGTTCCAAAATCTGATAGGCACTTGTAGTTCAAAACATCTGGGGATCAGGGTTACCCGGGACTACTAACCAGTGGAGTTCTTGCATACATAATGGCTCAGAACAAATGGCTAATTGTTGGTGAGGACCTAGGGCAAGTGAAACTTGCATTGGCTGAGGATGGTGGCTATGAGTCCAAAGAAGGGCACAATCACTGGAAGGTGGCTTAGCAGATTCCTAAGGGGTTAACTGCACACCCATAGACTCACATATCCATTTGACACCTAGGTATTTATTTGGAAGAATTGAGTAAGTTTGTTGACAGAAAACATTGTGTAAAATTATCTTACAATAATCATGAAAGAAAATTGCAACAATATCCTTCATACCAGGTTGGATACACAAGATATGTTAAGCTTACCCAGTATAATAGTGCCTACTCTTGGACACAATGCAGAAAAAAAAAATCTCCAAAAAAGTATTGTAAGTTAAGGAAAATGAAATTACATATTATATGATTTAATTAACATAATGCTATAAGATATCAAAACTTACCCAGACAGTAGAAATATACTTGCCATTTGCCTTAATATAGAGACAGAAACAGTCTGGTGGGTGGAAGTCTTTCTGTAGTAGGGAGGGGGCAAGCAGCAAATGTGTCACTTAGTGACTGAAGTGGTAGTTATGTGGATGTTTACACTTGTCAAAACTCTTCAGAGCAAATGCTTAGAGTCTGCACATCTGATTGTATATAAGTTAAACTACAGTGAAAACAAAGAAGCAAAAATGGGTGAACCCACACTCAGACAGCAGCGTGGTAAGATGTGCTAGCTTGCACTTCAGTCAGGAGTTGTTATGAATGCTTGTTAATGGAGTAATTACAGTAAGTCATTTGTCATGTACCAGCGGACATTATTCATGTTAACTTCTTGGACTGAAGGTGGTTGTTCCTCAGAGATGCCAATTCTCAGATCAACCTAGACAGCCTTCCTGAGGCATGGCGGTGAGAGCCAGTTCCACAGGTATTGTTTCAATGTGCTCCCCCAGAGTACTTTGTGAAATACAAACCTTTTTGACAATATCGCCAGCTGATGAGTGAACTTTTACAGGCAGTCCCCGCCAGGGGGAAGTGATCACAAAGCAGGCAACAGAGCCCTTGTCAGAGTCAGCCTCTGCTCCCCTTACTAGAGGACCCACCTGAAGCCTGAGCTGCCCATTGGCTACACCTCGGTAGGGGGCCTAGGTGTTAGGGAAACTGTTTTTCGTGTTTAAGAACCGCATTTATCTAGTCTGGCTCCTATATCTTCTGCTAGGACTGGTAAGAATTGCTGTGTGAATGACTCCACAGATAACATATAAAGAAAGCATTGGTGTCCATCTGCATTTCTGCCCTTCTCATATTTCTTCTTTTCTTTATCATTATGTATCCCACTACTTGAGCATGGACTGTTTTCTAGGCACTCTATATTCTGTACTTCCATTTATATTATTTTGTTTCATAATCTTCTAACTTATAGTTAGAAGTGGTAATTACCACTCATTCTAAAGCTTCTGTCTAATTCTCGTCCCCGTGTGCCCCAGACTCATTTAGTCTGAGAGGGAAGTGTGGGGCCATCTGCTGGTTCTGTCCTAGAGGAGCACATTTTGCAGCTGTAGTGTTGAGTCCATCTGCATCAAGTCTTGCAGTTCACTAGGAAGAGGACATGGATAAAGTTCCTGAGTGAATGTCAAAGGAACTCCCACCCTGAATCTAGGATTTGGCTCCAATGCAACCTGGGACCAGATTACTGGCTTTCAGCATCCCCATTTGAAAACCTTCATCCACAGGGTACAAGTGGGTAGCCAGAGAGCACATGAATTACCTTCACAATGTGAAAAGGTTCTCAAGGTCCATAATGGATGTTTTTACTTCCAAGTTTTTACAATAAAGTTAATTAAAGCTTTTAATAAAAAAAAATGGCCAGTGTGCATATTGTTGGTTAAATCATATTTCAGCATACTGAACACTGAGATTAAGAAGATGCCAGAGTTCAATAAGAATGTTGAAAAAGTAAATATAAGCTAATTGGTAGGCAAAAATATTTCAAAAAATAGGATTTATGGGCATAATACTTTTTAGAGGGTATTTAGCATTGAAAATATTTTAAAAGCCAAATGACTTCTGGGGTCCTTCCAAGTTTTAAGATGAGTCTGTGAGCTGAACCATCTTTATAAGTGTCCAAGTGGCCAGAGTACAAGTGCGAATGTGTCTCACACAGTTCCAAGTCCGTGAACAACAGGGACTTATTCTGAGATTGTGCCTCTGGGATATTTTGTCATTGAACACACATTGGCCTTGCATGAACATAGATGGCTGAAATGTCAGTCGACCATATCATCTTGTAGGGACACGTCATGTGGGTAATTTGTCACTACTTGAAGACATCCTATGGCACATGGCTGTAAGTATTGTCAGGTCACTTATGGTTTTTGTACAATTTCAGGACTGTTTAAGGTTAATTCACTCACTTTACAAATAAGAAAGTGGAGGCCAGGCCAGGCCAGGCAATACAGATTGACTTATCTGTCAATCTTTCTCAAATGAGTGTGGACAGGAAGTCCTATACACCAATCTGCTCTTTACAGCAGACTTTTCAATCATCACAGGCATCATACATCCCATGTGAGTGTGACATTTAGTTTCTTAAAACTTGATATAACCTAAAAATCAATGGATTGTCCAAATCAAACTGGCCTCTGGGCATATGTGATAAACTTTTGTAATTGGTTGATTGATGTGGGACGTGCTATCCTGAATGATTGGTGGCACTATTTCATGGCCATCTCCTAAACAATGTCAGATTTCATGGGGACCCACCTTAAGACCACTTTCCAATGGAGTCACCTCTTTGAAGGCCCTGTCTTCAACAACACATTCTGACATGCAGGGTTGTTTGTGCTTCTACTTATGAATGTGGGGGTGATGGATTTCCACTCATAAATTACTGACTTTCTTTCTCTTACTTACAAGCATAAGGCAAGTTTCGAGGCCCCCTCATTGTAGCATCTTTGCTTCTGTAAACTTGGTGAGTCAGTAAAGTACAGCAAGAGATCAAGAAGGTGCCCCCCCCCCTCTGTCTCACAGCCCTGGAGACGACTGAGCCCTAAGACCCAAGATTCAGTACACAACTCTCTTAGAGCTGCTTTTTGTTTTTCGCCAATCTTTCTGTGTCTCAAGCAGGAGCCTCAAGAGTAGATGAAACTCAGTGAATAAGCAAGTCCCAAGGTCCAGGTATGGCAAAGTAAACCAAGAGCAGAATTTGGAGGTGTGGTGGCAGAGAGGACTTAGCAGTGAATGTGAGCTGAGATCCCGTTGCATGGTCCCTGTCATTCAAATAGCACCTTCTTCCTCTCATGAGGCGGCACCCAAAGTCAAAGTGCCAAAAATGACTATCGGTTTCACCTGTAGTGACGGTCTAGGGAAAGGCTCTTGTAATGTGTTTCTACATACAGCTGTGGGCTGTGCATCTTCAGGTACCTATTCTCAGAGTGTAATCTCTTCGTTAGGTCTATAATGTTGTAACAACTGAGGAACACTCAATCGGAGTTCCCTGAGCACCACCACTAGGAAGGAATTGGACCACCAATGCCAGGAAGAATCCTCTTAGCCACGTCATCATCTGGGCTTCTGGGCCTCACACTGCAGAAAGATTGGGCCTCTCCTCAAAGAGCTACTGAGGAAGTTGCTTCTCTGTCTCCTCATGGTCCAGGGCTCTTTCCCTATCTTTCAGTTAATTCTGCTCCTTTGCATGAGTTGTGCAAATTCACAAATTGATTTTCACAAAGCTTTGCTCAGGCTGAGAGTCCCACCCCAGGGGATGGCAGGGACAAAGGTCACTACTTTGGCTGCTGTGGTTTGGTGCCTCTTGTCCTTGGCAGGGAGTTGAGTGCTGAGTGGAAGGCGTGCTCTGCCGTGCAGTGAATTTCTGCTCCCACTGATCAGAAGCTTACCATTGTGCCTTCTCATAACTGAGGGGAGGGAGCAGGCTCTTCAGCTTGCAGCTGAGAGAAATGATCTGACAGACTAGGAACACATGAAACCAACTCCCTGGTTGCTGAGGGGCATGCAGCATTTTTTTCAGAAAGTGTGCATGGAAGGTGATGAGTCATTTGGTGGCCTGTAGATCTCATGACACAGGGATGTCGGCATAGAACTCTGAGGTCCAGAAATAGATAGAATATCATCATCCCAGCTCGTGCTGGCCCTGCCGTGGTGATACAGGGGACAAGGTCCTGCAGCTGTGGGTTCCAGTGAGAAGAGATGGCTAGGGCGAGCTCCACTGCCTCACACAGCTCCCGCGGAAGGCAGCTTGCTTCCTTCTGTTTGTTCCACAGTTCTGAAGCCCCGGCCAAGCAGCCTGCTGCTGTGACCCAGTTACCATGGAGAACTTGCACATTCTCGGCTCCCTTGCTGCTTTTACGGGCAGAATTACTGGAGAGAATCTCTTTGCTGCTAAGAAATATAAATATTACAGAGAGATGCTCATTTTCTTCCTCTGTGATGATTATTACAAAAGATATGCAAGATGACTTCATTACAGAGCACTTTCCTCTACAACCAGCCAGTGGTGAGCTTCCAGAGGCATGGGTGATGTTGCTAGGAACTGGATTGTTAACCCTTGACTATCTAGTATGCAGATTCAGTATAGGACCACTTATCCATTCATCAGGTTTCTGTGCAATGTTGATTTCATGCTAGGCACAGAGATGCTAAAGACTGATATGATACTGCCCTTGCCTACAAGGAGCATGAAGTCTAGGAATAGACCCTAAAACATCAAACAAATAGGTAAGGTTTTCAAAGATTTCAGTAGACTCCTGCACCAAAGACAAAAGTAAGTAGAGCTATGAGATGATGTATGTATGTATATGGACATATACTGGGACCTATCTAATGTCAGAAAGACAGGCTATAAGAACCATCCCCAGGCTGTCTTGAGTGTGAGCTCTTTGGGCTTTTGACAACTCCTCCACTGCTCTCATCCACTGTTCTGTCTTCTAAACAAGAAAAGGGAGAAGGTGAAAGCCATGGTAAGAGAAGCCATGTGTCAGCTAAACATTTCCTCACATTTTGCTGACATTCCCAAGAGTGATATAGTCTCTGCAGCTGCAAAGGAGCCTGGATCAATGAGCATTTTATCTGGGTTCCTGAAGAGCTTGAATAAAACTGATATTTGCATAGTAAGGGGTGATAATTATCTTCCCAAATTGTCCCTGATGAGCATCCTCTCCTGATAGCCAAGGGCTTATGGAATTTCTTCCCACACTGAAGAGGGTTGGACTGTAGGTTACAGCAATGTGTCACATTCAAGTTTCTGACTCTCGCTCTCTTGCTATGACAATTAACCCAATAAGAGGTCTATACCTACAGCAAAACTAATTCCAATCCTTTGAATGAACTAATCCAAATATTTCCTCCACCCCATCAAGCCTTCAGTTAACCATAACCCTGACAACATTTAAATACAACATTATGGAAAACTCTGGGCCAAACACACTCAATTATATGTTTGCTTAGGGACTAAATGCCGGCAGGATAAAGCAATATCTGACAAATATTTCTGAAACTCTGACTTTCTGACTGGTTAGAATAGTAGTTACTCTATACAAAATTGAGGTGGAAAGATGATTGTGGGGAAGATGTAGTGAGAATACAAGCGTAGCTGTTGACATCTTGGATGCTGGTTGTGGAGTGACTGGCAGCAGCTGGTGTAGTATGCAGTTTTGAGATGCATGGCCCTACTTAATGTAATACCTTCCCCTAAAGTAGCTCCTAGAAAAGGGGAGAGTCTTTCCTGTTGTGATTCATATAGCACATTGCAGAATCCATTCTGCTCTCCTAGTTACTTATTTACAACAGTGAAGTGTAGGCAGGTGTAGTAGCAAATGACTTTAGTCGAGCACTTGGGAGGTAGCGGCATATTTCTATAAGGTCAAGTCCTGCCTAGTCTACATAGTGAGTTTCAGGACAGCTAGACTTACATAGGAAAAACCCTGTCAATCAAAACAAAACAAAACACAACAACAAATAGAACAGTGAATTGACACTTCAGCAGATAGATGAACCTGAAACTGCCTTTATCAATGCAACTGTGGGACACTTACGGTGGCTGTTAGATACAGTCCATCCTCCCTAAAGGTTTAAAGATATTAAGCACTGAACTAAATAATTGTTTTGTAGTTGTGGTTTTAACAACTACAAATGCTTAATATGATTGTAAAAAGGATTTTTGCAATCATTCTAAAAAGTGGTGTACTGAGTACAGATCATGGATACATATAACATTTTATGTTAAAATATTAGCCATGGTGTAGGTACAATTTTAGTTACATCATTATCATAAGATCATCATAAGATAGGAGAGGAACCTTTTTTAAAGTTACTTTTTACACTCAGCTTGATCATACGGGGAAGAAAGGGCATACACTTTGCTTAAAGGAGGATTCAGAACTTAAGAGGATCTTTCAGTTGATACAAAAGCATTACGAATCTGTAATATTGAAGAAACGCAGCCAGAAAAGCATCAGCAGTCTAGAGAGGAAAGGTGCTGGGACCAAGCAGCGGGAATGTAGAGTAAGAAGCTGGAGCCCAAAGCCCAGATGTGGACAGCAGCTTTGTCCAGACCGAAGACCTCATTCTCTAAAGCAATGTATGAGATTAGGCAGTCATGGATCTGTGGGCGTAGACCCTCACTAGGCTTCCGCACACTCATCTAAGTCTTTTTCTAACTCTTGACACTGGATATCTGGCCTCAGTGTTGTCAGCACTCCTACTTTTGGGAGCAAGCGGAAGAGTGGACAAGAGAGGCTAGATCTGAGTTGAGAGCCCCCTGACTCTCAGTTAGTTTCATAGAACAAGACACATGATCACGAAAGGCTATTGTTTCTAGAATTTTGTGGTACTTGGCTCCCTTCCCTCCTGACCCAGAAACCTCTTTCCTGCAGTGTTGCCTTGGGGAGGGAGAGGAAACATTTGTCTCCCCACTCTGGGAGCATCCTCTCTGGGACTGCCTGGCACACCAGTCTGGTACATAGGAGCATTACACTCCATCTCCAAATCCACCTCCAACTCCAACATTTTAAATGTCTATAAACATTTAACTCACATGATGCCTTTAAATAATAAAACAAGGTGGAATATAATTAAGGGGCAAAGTGAGTTGTTCAGACAATTTGTGCGGTGAGCAAGTCTTTTTAAGTTGACTAATGTGACATTGTTCTCCAGAAAAAGAAAACTTCAGCATTTTATTCTCTGAATTACTTGATCCAAATTAGGGCAAGGGAGGGCGAGGGTAGAGAATGGGGAAAGTCCCTGGAGCGCCTCAGGTGATGCAAACTCTGATTGTCTTTGTGAAAAGGGGGAGGAAAGGCCAAGGCTGCATGGCTGTGTGGACCGGGGACAAGTCTGCCTCCATCTAAGGCAAGGTCCCTGCTTGCAGAACAACGAGCCTTCAGCCCAGTGGACAGTCTGTTATCAGGCAGCTGCAGGCTGAAAAATAATCTCCAGCCACTAGCGACAATGGGTGCTGTATCTCAGGCCAGGTAATGAGGAGCCTTTAAAGTGCATCAGCTCGATTTTATTATCCTTTAGTTTTACTTTTCTCAGCCCAGAAGAGTCTTATCTTTCCTTTCCTGTTGTTCTGTGCACCCCTCTCCTCTTCCACAAAGGAAACGATATTAAGTGGCCTTTTGCTTTCCTTTCCTTTTCCAATTTGAAGCTACTGCATAATAATAAGACCCCATGAAAATACATATATGTGTGCAAAAAAAAATGAAAATTAACTGCCTCAGTTTCTTCTGCTCAAAATTAGATCCATGATAGAAAGCTGTGCATACTTATGACTGAACAGTGCCAGCTCTGGGTTCTTATTGGGTCCATAATTAAATGGGGAAGAGACTCATTTATATCCAGGCAAATCATCAAGTCAGCTGCTGATGCCATCTGCTGTATCAACCACCATATATGTTCAGAGATACCAAGTAAGGAAGAACTTGACCTCCAAGGCCAACTGCCCCTGTGCTGCTGATGCAGTACAAAGCACTAATTGGCTCTTTCAATGTTTCTTATTTAAAAGCCATTCCTCATGCCAATAGGTATTGACCAGGCTAGAGAAAACATCTTGTTTTTGTGCAGTCTCTTGACTTTCTTGCACAGAGCCTCCCTATGCTGTGGTCTTCTGTCAAGGTGATACTCCTTGTGTATCTGCACGGGATGAGAGATATCTCTCAGGTACTTGAGAATATCAGAGCCTATCTCTGTAGGTGACTACAAGTTGGTGGGAATCTAACAGCAGCTGATGTTTGATTTACAAGCATAAGAAAGTCAGCCTTGAGGAGCAGTAACTTGGGTGTGAGCAACAGGCCTGCTGCGACCTTTGCTTTCTCAATTTTGGAAACATGTGTAGGTTAGCAATGAGGAGGAAAGAATTTGGTTTTATTAAAAAATGAATACTTGGAAGATTTCAAAGTGAATTCCAAAAGGAGTTAAACATAAAATGAAAGAGCATTCAAAATGATATACGATATTTTTATAACCTTGAGTTTGGAAATAACTTCAGGAAGACTCAAAGTGCAGATGTTATCAAAGAAAAGGCTGATGGATTTGGCAGTGTTAAAAATCATTACAGAGAAAGACATGTATAATAAAATTAAAAGGTATATATTTCTGAAAGAAGATATGTATAATATCTGTAAATATGTATATATACATATAATATATGTATAATATCTGGATCATATACAAAATATTTCTAATGCAAGAATACAAAACAACCCAACAGTAAAAAAAAAAAATATATATATATATATATAATATATAGTGGAAAATATATAGTGGGAGCATACAAATGGACAACAGGATAAAAAGACGCAGATTTTGTTGGAACAACAGATGACAGACTGCAACCAGAAGATCATTTCACAGCAATGAGCTTGGCAAAACTAAAAGGGGAAGACACTATTTGGTTTACTGAACCTGGGAAGCAAACCTCCTCATGTATCATAGATGAGAATGAAAATCATGAGCCTAGTGTTGACCCATCTGTTGACACTGCTCAAAGTTTAATTATTGGTAAAGATCTTTTTGAGAGATATTTATGTACAGTGACCAAATGTGTGTACAGAGAAACAGTCACAGCCCATGGCAATCAAGACAAATTAGGAACTACCTGTTCCCCAAGTGGAAAACATTTGTTTGCCTTGAGAGATACAGACTGCCATTCCAACTATGCAAAAAGCTGTGTCAAGGGGAGCCTAAGTAGGCCTGCCTGGGCTACAGAGCAATTTATGTCAGCTTGGAAAACTTAGCTAGACCCTATCCAAAAGGATGTAGCTTAACGGCAGAATGTTTGCCTTCTGGGTGGGACAAGGCTCAGTCTAGGAGAGAGATGGTGTGGAATATTTAAATTCAGTGTATCTTTTGTGTAGCCCATAAGATGGGTAAAGATGCTGAAGTGGGTGCTTAGTAAATCACCTGCCACACAAGCGTGAGGACCTTGGTTCTGCTCTCTCACGTGTGCATAGTCCATCATGATGGCACATATGTGTGACTCTAGCATGAGAGCAAGAAAAAAAAAAACCCTGGGGCTCATTGGCCAACCAAACTATGAGTTCCTGGTGAAGTGAGAAGTCCTGTCTCATAAAATAAGGTTGAGAGCAATTGAGAACTATCCCTAATGTCCAGCTCTGTCTGGACTCCACACATGTGAACACACACACACACACACATGGAGGGGAGCGAGAGAGAGAGAGAGAGAGAGAGAGAGAGAGAAAGAGAGAGAGAGAGAGAGAGAGAGAGAGAGAGAGAAGTAAGACCCACTCCGACATGGATTTCCATGAAAGTAAAGTTCTATATGAAAGGAATAAAAATGGAGGTAGTATTTTCATTTATGTAAAAGAGAGATCAGTATACATAGGCATGTCTTTAGAGGCACAACTGCACAGAACATGTAACACGTTTAGGCTGTGCCACAGACTGAGGAAGAGAATTGAAAGAGGTGAGTGTTGAATAGCAGCTATTTCACTCCTTCGATGTTTGAATCTTTTCCAGTGAATTATATTCATTTATTAAATATGAAATAAGAAGGGGATTTTAAAGATTCAGACACAAGTCTCAGGGCTAATTCATTGTTAAGAAATTGAGGTGTTTATCCACAAGAGGGAACTCATGCATGCTATTATAAACCCTGTCAAAAAGCCTTGACTGGAGAGGCCTTAGGACTTAAGAAGGACCATACTACTGTGACTTGACTAAAGGGACATCGCACCCAACCACATTTTACATGCCTATGCTTATATCACAAGGAAACACTACTCAGCCCTAATCAGAGAAGCCAGTCTTTACACTGGTGGGAGGTGAATACAAGGACACAGGGCTGAACACAATGCTGAGAATAAAGCCTGGTTGGTGCTTCAGCCCTTAACAAGACATTTATACCACTCTCTTAAGGCTCAGGGATTGTTTCAAAAGATGGAGCAGAAAGGACTCAAGATCCATAAAAGAGGGAGACAGGTTATAAAATGCTATCTTCTAAGCACCATGCGGGACACAGTTGTGAACTCACAGCATATGCTGTGTCCAAAAAAGCTGTGCCCACCTAAAAGTCAACTGTGGGTGGGGCTAATTGATATCACATCCAACCAGTTTCTTTCTTTCTTTCTTTCTTTCTTTCTTTCTTTCTTTCTTTCTTTCTTTCTTTCCTTCCTTCCTTCTTGCTTGCTTTTTATTTTTTTTGTTTGTTTGTTGGTTGGTTTTTGAGGAAGGGTTTCTCTGTGTGGCCATGGCTGTCCTGGACTAGCTTTCTAACTGTCTACGTTTATATACACAACTCAGCCTTAATCAGAGAAACCTATCCTTGGCATATCTCAGGAAAGACCTGAGACTCTGCATTGCTCCTTCACAAAGCCAGGGCCACTGCTCTGTGGAGTGCACTTCAGTTAGCAGACCTTAGACTTCCCTGTGTAGTACAATAGAGCTGTTTGAATCTAACTCTAGGCAGGGAAATTCAAAACAGGGTTGCTGTCATATGAGTTTGTGACAATGACCCTGGTTCACTGTTGTGAACTCTTGTGTTGGGAAATAGGACCTGGGGAGTGTAAGTGTCAGGCAAAGGGACGTTGGTTCAAGGGACAGAATAGGGAGGAAGGGAGTGAGATGATGTGGGTTGATGTAGATGTTAGTGTGCTCTTCAAATTGAAACTTGGAAATTATATTTACACAGAAATTATGTGGAGAAAGTTGAGGCCATAGTACAAGTCAAGTCTCCCAAAGTTCTGTCTTCATTGATCTGGAAAAGTGGATATATTTTGACTTGATTAAATCCTTGATGCTGTGAAAAGTTCTTTAATTACTGTGAATTACGGCAAGCATCATGGCAGCTACTAGTGAATAGCCATAGTCTCATGGTATGCCCGAACCTTCTCTCCTGAACTCTGTGAATTTCACCGTTTCATGTGACCTTCAGGGAGAGTTTCCACATACAACCCTGTCCTCTACTTTCCATTGAAAGTTAATTATCTAAGCATGGTCACCTGACACCTTGGTCTGTATAAATTCACTTCAGGGCTATGAGTTTCATGTTTGTCTAGAGACAGGTCAGCCTATTTGGATATAGCACGTTGGCTGTTACAACTTGCTGGTCTCTCTTCCCTTTCAGAAGGCTATGATGCAATGCCATGCTGCCCATGGCTGAGGGACCTGCTCTCAGGACCCCTAACAAGGAGCGTCTAACCAGGAAGCAGCCCTCACTGCATTATTTAGATGTTACAAACCACCATCTCCTTTCCATCGCAACAAGCTTGAGGCTCAGCATGACTGATGAGCTGGGTTCCTGCTGAATGTCACCGAGCATGTAACTTCCTTTTACACAGTTAAGAATAACGCTGAGTACTTCGCCTCTAATCACCAAAAGGTGTGCCATTCCTGCCCATCTGCAACCCAGAAGCGTGTAGTACTCTCTAATTTAGGTTTAGTCCTTCAGGCTAAAGGACTCAGACAAGACTGTTCCCCACCCACTTCAAACATTACTCATATGTACTAGGCTGTCATCTCTACCTTTGTCTGTCTGTAAACTAGGACTCTGCCTACCTGTGCCTTGCATTTAATTAATTTTTCTACAAAATCAGAGATGCATTATTTGTACATTTATTATAGCATATAGTATGAAGGACACAGGCAAAAGAGGCTCATAGAGCATCTTACGAGATAAAGGGTAGAGCACTTCTGTGCTCCAATGTCTTACCTTCCAAGGGCCTCTGCATATGTTCAGCTATCTGGAAAGTTACAAACCCAGTCTGTTTGAGGTTTTATAGACATTTTCATTTAATTGACAAAATTGATTATATCCCTGGCCATTAGTGGTCAACTTAATGCTGAGGCCCTTTTCCCTTCCTGGATGTGGTTAAGTGTTAAGAAAGTGAGGAGTCTAAACTCTTTAGGCCAGTCTTCAGCTTCTCAGTTACCTCTCCAGCCCCGCAGCTACCAGAGGCTCAGAGAACAGTCATCTCACTGGGGTATGCATCACTCTAGATATTCAAAGGGCTTTAAGAGCTGAATGCCAAGACTAAACACTCCTTTCATAGGAGCTCAACCCGAGTCTTCCGTCGTCCTCCTGCAATTCTTTTGGTACCCTGAATTTCCTCTGGTACCTCACTAGTCTCACTCAGCCTACTTCCCGTCTATAAAGTGGCACAGGCCATCCTGTTTGAGTTTATGGACTTTCATTTAATTACTGAGGTCTTTGTTTATCCATCATCTGGAAGGAGCTGGTCCACACAAGTAAATATCTAAATAAAACCCCAAAGCCATCTGTAACATTTCAATTATTGCCATAGAACTCAGTCTCAGGAGTTCTTCCCAAGAGGCATGTTTCTCTTCCTGAGCTTCTTACACATAGTATATTTGATATTTTGTAACCTTATTTAAATGACTCAAGGTCATCTTTGCGAACAATGCTTATTGCATCCAGCTGCACTTTGGGATACACTTCAGAGCTATTGAAATGCATGGTTATTTGCTTCTGCAAAAGATAGCCTCGAGTTGATATGTTTTTGAATCTGTGTGTCCACTTTTTATAGTTTTCTCCTTATTCTTCCTTGCTGTCAGCATACCAGTCATCAATTTTCACTGTTGAAATTTCACTTGTAGTTAGTCAGCATACATCTTCCTGCTGTCTCCTCAGTGTCTCTAAGTTCTAGTTTTGGCCATGGCTCTCAAAGTAAGATTCATCTGCCTCTGAGAATCCCCTAAGATTTCCACAGATGCATCTGTGAAGCCAAATGAATTATGTCTGTGATAAGGCCAGACCTATTTGCAGTGTATTAAGGAAGCATTTACCATTCCCAATTTGTCCCAGTGGTGGGAGAACAGTGTTGGTACTCATGCTAGAAACTCCAATGAGGCTGGAGTCCAGGCCCTGCTAACAGTCACTGCTTATAAGTTGGAAAATGGCAGCTTAACTTGACATTTTTGTTGCTGTTTTTGAGGCGGTGATAGTCAGTATTACATCTTAACTCTTGGATGCATGATCTTGTGCCTTCTGAGATGATTTAGAAGTAAGTCCCCAGGACCAAGTGTGATGTTTTCTCATGGAGAAAAAAATGACTAGACTGTGTGAGTTTCCAGCTAAAATAACAAGTTTTGAGATAATAATAGCATGTGCGTTTCAAAGACCAGTTGATTTAGCTATGGTTATTTGGGCTCAATTTTGGCAAAAAAAAAAAAAAAAAAAAAAAAAAAAAATTCCTAAAAGAGAAAGATAAGGCTGACAACTGATAGTATTTTACCAAAAATGGAATTTGAGTGGAATGCCCACATAAGGAAGTCTTATATTTGATTACATAAGCATTGCCAGGTTCCCAGGTTCAAATTCCGTTCTCTTTTTGGCATGTGTATGGTGCAAATGTTTACATGTATGCACATTTACATAGGTGTTGCCACATGGGTGAGCAGAGGTGCGTGTGAATATGTGTGCCTAATTGTGTTTAAGCCTAAAGCTGAAGTCAGGTGTCATATTTGATTGCTCTCCGTTTTATTTTTCTGTGTCAGTGTCTCTCACTGAACCTGAAACTAGATTCCAGCTAGTCAATCTAGCCAGACTCCCAAGAGCCCAGATTGTAGGTGATTACTATGCTTGTCTAGCCTTTTTTTCTCTGTGCTTTTCTTTATATCACTTTTATTTTTAATGGGCAAAATGCTTTGCCTGCCAATTCATCTTTCTAGCCCCTATAGACTTTCTGATATGACTGGTGATGATATTAATAAATGTGACTGTTAGTGAATGTAGTTTTTAAACCTGTGTACACCTGTAATTCTAGCACATCGGAGGTAGAAACAGAATGTCACCCTCAGCCATATAATGAGTTCAAGGTCAGCCTACACAACATAAGATCCTGATCCAAAACAACACAAATTCTGTAATGAAAGATGTCACTATTTGGCAGGTCTACATATCTCACTCACCAACGATGATGTACAGCATCGATAATAATGTTCCAAAATGACATGGTGGACAAAAACTGACATCAATCAAGGTTCTTTATTAGCTATACATACACATAGATGACATAGGTGTAAGCAGATAATATGATATACATATATAATAAAGGATATAGATATAAAGGTTTACATTGCATGATGTTTAATAAAAATGTAATTAATAGTTGTTGCTGGTGTAAAAAGCCTACTATACTGCCAGTCATATGGAATCATGGCACATGTAATAATGTGCAGTATATAACACTTGATAATGGTTGTAATAAAGATGGCACTGGATTATGTTCTCAGTGTGGTGTTCATATCACCGTTGTTTTAGAGCTCTTACTTTAAACATTTACTAGTTTTAAAAAATATGTTATGCGACAGCAGCAGTAGTCCCACACATCTTACAGTTAGTGCCTATCCTCATTAGATGACTTTCCTATACAATGCTATCTAGGTCTATATGAATATAACTATAATATTTGTTTACACTGTGAAGAATCCCTTGCATTCTACCTGTTATGTGAAATACAGTGGAGCATGCGTGTGTAGCTTCAGTGGGGGGATTAACTTATGCAGGATGGCTCACTCAGAAAGCTCTGATGCAAAGCCTAATGACTTGAGTTTATTCCATATAACCCTCATGGTGGAAGGAGAGAACCAGCTCTTTAAAAATTGTCTTATGACAGCCATAGATGAGGACATGCATGTACACACACACATACACGTGCAAACACACACACACACACACACACACACACACACACACACACACACACACACATCCCAAACATTTAAAGAAATATAATATTTGATCCACTTGATCCCCAAATCTGTCATCAGAAAACTAGAGATCAATGAATTGTTCCAATTGGAATTTAAGTACTTGAGAACCAGAATAGATCCTGAAAATTCTAGTTGAAGTGTGAAGACTGAGGACCAGAACAGTCAACGGTTTGAGTCTGAGTCGTGACAGGGTGGTGTGAGATAAGACTCCCACCTGCAATATTCAGTAAGAAAGACAGCTTTTCCATCCCTCTACTGGAATGGAATGGTCTGGTCATGCCCACCCCCACTGGGAAGTACAGACCCACCCATGCATTTATTATGTATACAGTGGTCTGCCTGCATGTACACCTGCAGGCCAGGAGAGGGCATCAGATCCCATTACAAATGGTTGTGAGCCACCATGTGGTTGCTGGAAATTGAACTCCGCACCTCAGGAAGAGCAGCCAGTGCTCTTAACCTCTGAGCCATCTCCCCAGGCCCCCATCCACCCATGCTTTCTCATGTAGCAAAGTACAAACTCTGAATTGATACAGCTTTGAGTCCCACACTTAAACTGAGAACCTGCTTCTTATTAACATTCAGCATACAATGAAGAATAGGCCCAATTATTGGGAAATGGAATTATTGGTTTTCTTTTCTAACTACATCTCACTTGAGGACTATATTTTCTTTGTCAATTTAAATATAAACCCCAGACACAATTATTTAGCGATCACACAATCAATATAGAATATGGGGACCAATTGTCTTCTGTTAACATTGTCTTTGCAAGGTGGGAAGACTCAGAACAGGGTTTTTCTCTGTGTAGCCAAAGCTGATCTTGTATTCAGGGGTCCTCGTCTTACAGCATGAGTTCCAGGGTTGCTGGCCTGAGCCACCGCACTTGATTCTTCTGTTATGTCCTGAAGGCGTATTTCAACATTTTCCCATTGAACTTTGTTTTGGAAATTTTAATTTTCATGGAAGTATATATCTATGTTAAAGAGAAATAGCTTGCTCTAGCTACTTCAATTAGTACATTGAATAGATACAGAGAGAATGGGCAGCCTTGTATTGTCCCTGATTTTAGCAAAATTGCTTTAAGTTTCTCTCCAATTATTTTGTTGTTGGCTGTTGGTTTGCTATATATTCCCTTTATAGTGACTTCTCCAAGAGTTTTCTTTTTCTTTTTCTTTTTTCTTTGACAGCCAAATTTATTTTATAAAAGAGAAACTAAGGGATAGAAATATTATATTTACATAGTAAGTCTCTGGTCTCTAACTTTCATTATGGCTACTTAACCTCTTTTTCTAATTTTCTTCTTTTTAAATTTTTATTAATTAATTTTTAAATTGTAATCACTTTACAGGCTGACTCCAGCCCCCTCCCTCCTCTCCTCCTAGTCAAACCCTTATACCCCTGCCCCTGTTTCCATTCTCCTTCTTCTCAGAAGAGGGAAGGCCCCCAAAGGTTACTAACCTGCCCTGGCACCTCAGCTTGCATCAGGACTAAGACTCCTCCCATTGAGGCCAGACAAGGCAGCCCTGCTAGGGGAAAGGGATCCAAAAGAGTCAGAGACAGCCCCTGCTCCAGTTGTTAAGGAACCCACATGATGATCGAGCTGCACATTCAAGCCCCTGAATGCTCTTTGGTTAGTTGTTCAGTCCCTGTGAGATCCCATGGGTCCAGGTTATTTGATTCTGTTGCTCATCTTATGGTGTCCTTGACCACTCCAGCTCCCTTCATCTTTCCTCTCATTCTTCCACAAAATTCCCTCAGCTTGGCCTATGGGTTGGCTCTGGGTCTCTGCATCTGTTTCCATCTGCTTCTGGATGAAGCCTCTTAAAAGACACTTATGCTAGGCTCCTGTTAACAAGCAGAACAGAGTTTCATTAATAGTGTCAGGGGTTGACTCTCTCATGGGGTGGGTCTCACATTGGGCCAGTCATTGGATTGCCATTCCCTCAATCTCTGCTCCATCTTTATCCCTACACTTCTTGTAGGTGAGACAAATTTTGGGTTGAAGGATTTATGGCTGGGTTGGTGTCCTCCTCCCTCTACCTGAAGTCCCACAGGAGGTGGCAACAATAGGCTCCACTTCTCTGCCTGCTAGGAGTCTCAGCTAGGGTCACCCCCATAGACTCCCAGAGCCTCCCCTATCTCAGAAGTGGCCCCTAACAATATCTGTTCTCTCTCCCAGTCCTCCCTCTCCCACCTACCACTAATCTCCCCTCTCCTGATCCCCCCACCTCATTACCCTCTCCCCCTTCCCTACCCAGTTCTCTCCTTCCATCTACTTCAGATGTCTGTTTTATTTCCCCTTCTGAGTGAGATTCAACGATCCTCCCTTTGACCCTCCTAAGCTTCTTTGAGTCTGTGGATTGTAACATGATTATTCTAAACCTAATGGCTAATATCCACTTATAAGGGAGTACATACCATATTTGTCCTTCTGGTCTGGCTTACCTCACTTAGTATGATATTTTCTAGTTCCATCCATTTGCCTGCAAATTGTATAATGTCTTTGTTTTAAGAGCTGAACAGCATTCCTTTGTGTAAAACCACATTTTCTTAATCCATTCTTTGGTTGAGAGACATCTAGGTCATTTCCAGTTTCCGGCTATTACCAATAAAGCTGCTATGAACATAGTTGATCAAATGTCCTTGTTGTATGGTGGAGCATCCTTTGGGTATATGCCCAAGAGTGGTATAGCTGGATCTTGAGGTAGAACTATTCTCAGTTTTCTGAGAAAACTCCAGATTAATTTTCACAGTGGTTGTACAAGTTTGCATTCCCACCAGCAATGAAGGAGTTTTCCCCTTGCTCTACATCCTTGCCAGTATGTGCTGTCATGTGTGTTTTTTATCTTAGCCATTATGACAGGTGTTGGATGAAATCTCATAGTCGTTTTAATGTGCATGCCTATGATGACTAAGGATATTAAACATTTTAGTGCTTCACAGCCATTAGAGATTCCTCTGTTGAGAATTCTCTGTTTAGCTCTGTGCCTCATTTTTTGTGTTATTTGGTTTGTTGGTATATACTTTCTTGACTTCTTTATATATTTTGGATATTAGACCTCTGTCAGATGTAACATTGGTGAATATCTTTCCCCGTTCTTAAGGCTTTTGTTTTGTCCTATTGACAGTGTCTTCTTCCTTGCAGAAGCTTTTTGGTTTCATGAGGTCTCATTTATTAATTGTTGATCTTAGTGCCTGAGCTGTTGGTGTTCTGTTCAGGAAGTTGTCGTCTATGCCTATGACTTCAAGACTCTTCCCCCACTTTCTCTTTTACCAGATTTAATTTATATGATTTTATATTGAGATCTTTGATCTACTTAGACTTGAGTTTTGTGCAGGGTGATAAATATGGATCTATTTGCATTCTTCTACATGCAAACATCCAGTTAGACCAGCACTGTTTGTTGAAGATGTTTTCTTTTTTCCATTGTATGGTTTAGGATTCTTTGTCAGAAATCAAGTGTCCATAGGTATGTGGGTTTATTTCTGGGTCTTCAATATGATTTCGTTAATCAGCCTGTCTGTTTTGACAATACCATGTGGCTTTTATTACTAATGCTCTGAAGTTCAGCTTTAAATCAGGGATGTTGATACCTCCAAAAGTTCTTTTTCTGTACATGATTGTTTTAGCTATCCTGTGTTGTTTTCCATTTGAAGTTGAAGATTGCTCTGTAAAGAATTATGTTGGAATTTTGATGGGAATTGCATTGAATCTGTAGATTGCTTTTGGTAAGATGGCTATTTTTACTATGTTAATCCTCCTGATTCATGACCCTGGGAGATCTTTCCATCTTCTGATATCTTTTCAATGTCTTTCTTCAAAGACTTGAAAGTTTTGTCATACAATTCTTTCACATGTTTGGTTAGAGTTACACCAAGATATTTTTTATCATTTGTGGCTATTATGAAGGGTGTTCTTTCCCTAATTTCTTTCTCAGCCTGTTTATTGCTTGTAGAATGGAGAGCTTCTGTTTTCATTTTTGTTTTGTTGATGTTGTTGTTTTTGTTTTGTTTTGTTAATTTTTTATCCAGTCATTTTGCTGATAGTGTTTATCAGCTTTAGGAGTTCTCTGGTACAATTTTGGAGGTCACTTGTATATTCTATAATATTGTCTGCAAATAGCTATACTTTGATTTCTTCCTTTCGAATTTCTATCCCTTTGATCTCCTTTAGTCATCTTATTGCTCTACCTAGAACTTGAATCACTATATTGAAACAATATGGAGAGAATGGGCAGCCTTGTCTTGTCTCTGGTTTCAGTGGAATTGCCTTAAGTGTCCCTCCATTTAATTTGATGTTGTCTTGCTGTATATTGCCTTTATTGTGTTTAGGCACGTGCCTTGTATCTCTGACCTTTCCAAGACTTTTAACCTGAAGAGGTATTGGATTTTGTTAAAGAATTTTTCTGCATCTAATGAGATGATCATGTGGTTTATTTCTTTCAGTTTGTTTATATGGTGGATTACATTGATGCATTCTCATATATTGAGCCACCTCTGCATCCTTGGTATGAATCCTACTTGATCTTGGTGGATGTATTTTTTGATATGTTCTTGGATTTGGTATTTAATTGAATATTTTTGCATCAATGTTCATAAGGGAGATTGATCTGAAATTCTCTTTTTCCTTGTTGAGTCTTTGTGTGGTTTAGGTATCAGGGTGACTGTGGCCTCATAGACCGAGTTTGGCAATGTTCTTTCTGTTTCTACTTTCTGGAATAGTTTGAGGAGTATTATACTTTGGCCACAGTGGGAGAAGATGTGCTTAGTCCTGCTGCCACTTGTGGTGCTAGTGTGGTTTGGTACCCCTTGCGAGCCTTCCCTTCTCTGAGAAGAAGGAGAGGAGGGATGGGGGAAAGGGAGTATGAGGATGAGACTGAGAGGAAAGGTGAGAGTGAGCTGTGATCACACTGTAAAGTGATGAGAGAGAGAGAGAAAGAGAGAGAGAGAGAAAGGAAGGAAAGAAAGAAGGAAGGAAGGAAGAAGGAAGGAAGGAAGGAAGGAAGGAAGGAAGGAAGGAAGGAAGGAAG
>OU015749.1:86933971-86963129 GCA_907169655.1 Acomys percivali
AAGGAAGGAAGGAAGGAAGGAAGGAAGGAAGGAAGGAAGGAAGGAAGAAACTTCAGCCAATAACTAGAAGGCTGGAGAGTTTCTTAAAATGAATGATCAATCTATGTTTCTTCAAAACTGCTATGCAATTTTTTGCTAAGTGAATAGGTGAATAAATAATGAATGTGTAAATAAATAAATGAATTCAAGAAATTTTATAGCATTTGTATGGATGATAGTGTAAAATATTTTTATGTTTTTCAACTAAGTTTTTATTATTAATTAACTTTGTTCTTTGACAATTTCATACACATACATAATGCCTTCTGTTTACTCTCACTCACTACCCTCTCTTATCTCCTGCCCTTCCATTCCTTTCAATCTTCCCTCCTGTGTATAATAAACCTCTTTCCCACTTTCATGCCTATTTGTTTTATTTTGTGACCCACTAGTTTAACTTAAATCCTTTGTGTGACCATGGGCTTGGCTCACCAATGCATAAGCAGATGAAGACAATGTCCCTCCTTCCCAGAATCTATCAGTAGCTAGCAGTTCAGTAGCGAGGGATATGGATCCCTCAGTTCCTCCTACTCCATCCCTGATTGTTGACAGGCCAGGTCTTATATAGGGCAAGAGCAGGTAACTATAGCTGCTTTGATTCCTGATTGTAATGATTACATCATTCTTAGAAAATGGCATTTTGCAGTCCTTCTTCATCTTTCTACATTTTTTATGTCCCTCTTCCATGATATTCCACATCTGGATAAGTTTGTTGATGCCTTTTCCTTCCTCTGCCCCCAGTGGCTTCCATAGAACTTTACAACACTATAAAAGCTAGCCAGCAAGGAAGAGATATTTCAGCTTGTCACCAGCTTCATTTCTCCATACCTTGTAATCAAGCTGTATGGTAGATTTCTACCATGGAAGATATTGCTAGGCCCATCCCTAAGTTTTAGGGGTCTGCAAAGATGTTTCATGTGTCATGGATCAGATGAGCAAAACATCTCACAGCTATTGTGATGCGACTTGTTCTGCACAACAAGAATCAAGGCAGAATAAAGAGGGATGACCACCAGCCCAGGTAAGCTAGGGAGACCCTGTGTCCAAAGCTAAAGGAGAAGAGAAGAAACAAAATGATCATTCTTAGCTTGCTGTTGGACAGAATGAAATGACTGCAAATCTAGACCAGATTCCATGTCTCCCAGGTCCTAGTGTGACTGTTTATCACTGCAGTAGACTGGGTGAAGGGAGTATGATGGGGCAAGATCCATTTAACTTTTCTTACATGAGTAAACGTTTGATTTCCCTAGCATCCCAATATAGTCTTTTGAGATTCGGGGAAGCTTGATGTTACACTGTAGATCAACCACCCTTTACTTTCAAAATACTTTTGCCGCCTCCACATTCCATATCATCATATCTCATCTCCTCACCTCCTTTAGGTCTCTGCTGAAATGTCACCTTATCCCTTGGTAAGCATTCCCTAGTGCAATGGCCCTTCCTACAGCTTTCCACTTGCTTGAGGTCACTGTTTTGTTTTCCTTGTATCATACACCATTGACAGATTATGTAGTGTTGCTTTTTTAGATAGGTCTTACATGTGTGAGTGTTTGGCTGCATTTACAGCACAGGTGGGCTCAAGGAGGCCAGAAAAGAACATTAGATCCTCTGGAACTGGAGTTGCAGATGATTGTGAGCCACCATGTTGGTGCTGGAAACTGAACCTGGGTCTTGGCAAGAGCAGTAAGTGCTCTTAATTCCAGAGCCAACTAACCCTCTAGCTCCAGATTTCTTAACTGGCTTTCCTCCTCAAACTCTTAATCTCTTCCAAATAAGGCACACTGCTGTACCCCTGCACATAGAACTGTGCCTAGCACAAAGCATGTGGGGATGACTTGTTGACTGAATAAATTCATTCAATAAGGCAACCAGTAGAACATACTATGTGATGCAGACAACTGCCCCAGTCCCCAGGAGGATCTGAATAGGATTTGCAGTTTAGAAAATCAGTATTTTAGTTCTGAAGTAAGAATCTAGGACACACACCATAGCCTTAACCAGAAAGTGAATAAAGATAATCAACCCACATGCTTGACACATAGAAATCACTCAATACAATCTATTTGTTGTCTTTGTTTCACTGTTTCTTCTCAGTGCTTATTGCTACCTGAGGTTTTATGTGCTATTTATTGATCTGTTGTCTGCCCTTACAATATAAAATTCTGGATTTTGCATCATTTAATAAGAAATTATCAGTAATTAATCAGTTCCGGGATCATAGCAGGTACTCAATAAATATCTTGAAAGGATAAATACTTTCATTGTTGGCTGTACTTTGTGCGTGTTGCAGTTATTCTGCAACTATATTGTAAGCTGTGCTAGCTTTTGCTGCTGTGATAAAATTCAAGAGGTCAAAGTAGGCTTGGGACTCACAGAAGATTATTTTGGCTCTCAACATTTTCAGTCCATTGTTGTTTGTCTCAGTGTGGAAGAGAAAGATGCTCAATTCATGATGAGCAGGAAGCAAAAAGAGAAAGGAAGAGGTCAGAGTACAAATATCGCCTTCAAAGGTGCCTCCTCTAAATAGGCCCAACTTCTTAATGGTTCTAGCACTTTCTGGTGGCACGATAGACTAGGGAACAAGTCTTCAACATACAAACCTTTGGAAGACACTAGTAAAAAAAACAAAAAACAAAAAAAACAAAAAACAAAACAAAACAAAAAACCCACAGGACAAGCTCTATATTTAACACAATCATTGATGACAGTCTATGTGTTTTCCAAGACCATTTCTCCTTTTGTGTTTTCAGAGCATGTGCATACACTCACACTTGTCTCTGTGTTTAGGAACATGCTCTCTTGCCGTTCCAGCGTGCCTTGTCTCCACTAGGTTCCCCTCTACTTTACGGTATTCCAGCTGGGGTTCCTCCTGGGAACCTTTATTCTAGTCTGCATCTCTGCTCTCTGATGCTCTAATGATCCACTGCTTCCCACTCACATGGACTTATCACACGCTTTTGTCATCATCCTGAAGCCCTGTGACTGCCAGCTCCCTGGAGGGAGAGATTGTCTTGTATATCTGAGGCCCTACTGCCTAACACAGGCACTGTCAGGTTAATTACTGTAGTTAATACACTTTTATTTAATGAAAGAATTGCAAGAATCGAGTATTAGAAAACGCATTGTTTAAATCTGTAGATAACTTCAACTGGACTATGTTGGACAATGCAATAATACCATAAACCTACTTGACAACTCTGCTCTGACAAATACAACACACTTTACATGTTTATTGTTATTCTAACTCCCACACTTTGTGCCTTATTTCTCCATGGCAGTAAGTCAGACTTTTACTCTACTCTCACCATCCTGTCCATGAAAGCAAGGTGAATCATTTATCGTTGTTGAATAAATGGATGAATAGTATGTCCATGGGCTAAGGAAGGAGACAGAAAGCCCTTTCAGATACCTCCTGTTGCTTCTGACAACAAAGCACTTAGAAATGAATAAAACACATCATGAGGGTGTTAGATGAAGTATATGGAATTTTCTTCCAATTAAATTCTCTAAACCATAAAATAATTAACTAAAAGTAAGTTTTAGAATTTCCTGCCCAGTATGACCTCTCCTGCCTTAAAATTCCTCTGGCAATTATAAAAATTATTAGCTATTTAATTCACAAGGCCTTGGATACCTTTTATTTCTTTCTGACTTTTAATTTTTTCATTATAATTTAATATTTCAAATGTGTGTATTGTTCTCCCTGTTTCAGTATGCCTTTCTTAACAACAGAGACAAACTTCTCCTTCACTGGCATTCACAGAAAGCTCAGGTGCTTGGTGAGTGTTCCCTCTCAACTCTCTAAGCAGTTTTCTGAAAGCTAGAGAAAAGAGGCATGGAGAACCCAAGGGAGGGGACAGAATGGGTACGAGTGACTGCAAAGATAGGACAGTGAGCACTAGTTCTTAAAATCTCAACTAATTCCACATGTCTCCAAACCAATTTCAAAAGTGAAGCTCACTCTTCATAATTTCATGAGTTATTTTTGGTGTTTTTTGTTGTTTGTTTTTAACTTCAGAGGGTAGAACCCTGTTTTTTGTGCATAATAGACAAGTACTCTACCATGGAGACACACCACCAGGCCCAAACTCCCAAACTCCATGATGTGTGTGTGTGTGTGTGTGTGTGTGTGTGTGTGTGTTTATATGTGTATTTGTGTACATGAAGAAGCCAGAAAAGGAGCTGCAGTTGTAGGAGGCTGTGGGTTGCCCTACATGGTTGTTGGGAACTGAACTCAAGTTCTCTGCAAGAATAGCAAGTTTTCTTAACCACTGAGCCATCTCAACAGCTCTCTAACATCATGAATTTTTAACGTATGATTGCACTGGCAGAGGAGTCCAGCACCTAAGTCAGGTAGCTACTAAGATTTATGCATACCATTAGATATGACTGTTCCACACGTGGAACCTTCCAGTTTTGCACTTACTGCAGATTATTCTATTCAATTATCTCTTATGCGTGGGTGACAGAAGATTGGAGCCACCAGCAGAATTGGTAAATGCTCTTTTGAAGACTGGCTGAAATATTCCATCAGATGTGCTGGTGGCCAAGTCCTCTGACACCCAGAGGTTACAGAAATTAGTCTGAATTTCCATGGGCAAAGAAAGCAGCTGATGTAACCATATGTGATGTAGCCATGGCTCCTCCAAACAGATTACAGAATTGTAATCCATAAGAGAGACGGCAGGTATTCTAAGGGCTATACCAAAAGCACGAGGGACAAAGAAGGACAGCATTGTTAATGTGAGATGTTACTCTGGACTTAAGTGACTCTTGGGGCTAACACACCCCAC
Organism: Acomys percivali; assembly: GCA_907169655.1. Taxonomy (NCBI): domain Eukaryota; kingdom Metazoa; phylum Chordata; class Mammalia; order Rodentia; family Muridae; genus Acomys; species Acomys percivali. The sequence continues at coordinate 86,938,804 of OU015749.1, forward strand.
CCATAGCAGGTGAGTCATCTCATCTCAAAGGACATTCACTACTCTGAGGAACCCACCTGATAGTTGTATGGCGCACTATATGGTTTTGTGACAGGTAAAGTAATGCTGTCATCTTGTGATGAATTTAAGGATTAGGGAATTAAATAGAGGTGAATTGACAAACCCTATGAAATTCCTAAATGTTGCCAGTATTTGGAGCTTAGGATTTATATCAGGGCATTCAAGAATGCAGTTGTTATATTTTAAGAGATAGGCTTTGACCTGTAATATATCCAAGTTTATGTGATGCATTCTACTATAATGGTGTTATGCTCTGTTCATAAAATTACAGATGTCTCATAATAAGAGGGTGAGTCAGAAGTCACATGGTCAGGGCTCTGGACATGTTTATTCAGTCCAGGGTCAGCCCATTATTATTAAACTTTACTGGACAAAAATAAATTGGCATTGTAGACTAAAAATCACATCTTTTCTATGTGCTGTGCATACTGGCTAGCTAGTATATGTCCTTATAATCAGGAAGCAATTTATGTGCTAGCGTGGGTCTCCTACAAGCCAGTCTATCTTGTTTCCCATTGGATGAACTTGATTGAATCTGAAAGCAACTCCTCTCTTGTCTCTGCACTACTTAATCTTGTTATAGAAAGCCACAGACACTATCTAGTCCCTGCTTTGGAGCTGCCACCATGCTGCCCCAAGGACTGGGTCCTGGCTCCATCCCGTCATCAGCTCACTGTCCTCATTGAACCATCACAGGGCCCAGTGCAGTGAGCAGAGTGTAAAAGAGACAACGAGGAATCCCCACTGAAGAGGGCAGGATAGCAGAGAACTGTGGTTCCTGACAAAGGATTAGTGTGTGTGTGTGTGTGTGTGTGTGTGTGTGTGTGTGTTCATTATTTCCCTATTGCTATGATAAAACTGCATGACCAAGGTAACTTATAGAAGGAATTGTTTATTAAGACTTCCAATTCTAGAAACATAAGAGTCAATCACCATTATGGTAGGGAGGTTTAACAGCAGACGAACATAATGACTGCAATTGAAAGCTAAAAGTTTATATCCTGAACAACAGCAGAAAACCAGAGAGGGCAAACTGGGAATAGCATGTGGTTTTGAAACCCCAAACCCATGCCTAGTGACCCACTGCCTAGAGCAATGCCACAGCTTGTAATCCTTTCCATAGTGAACTAAAGATCAAGCATTCAAATATATGATCCTATGGCAGGTGGGGACATTCTTATTCAAACTACCACAGCCTCTGAACTTGGCCTTAGAAAAATGGCTATTGAGTCACAGGCACCTTTGAGGCTTCCTTTTGTCATTAGCTAGAAGGTTGGGTCTCGTACGGCTGGCCTGGGGCTTGGATGCAAGTTCTTGCTTGCTGAGAAGTATTATTAAAAATTAGAAACAAGCTGGTGTCTAAAACTGATATTATGGTGACCCTTTCACTACCTAGAGTCTAAAATAATTGACTTAACCAACAAGACTAGTTATAACACAATGTCGTTGGGAGGAAATAATTCAATAGACATTCATTCAGTGATATCTTCCTCCCATTTAAATATCCTAAAATCCACAATTCCTATTACGTGCTTTGCACTGAGTAGGCCTCTTTTCTTCCTAGTCATGTGATAGTGACAAACTATGGTGAGAAAGAACAGCATGGAAAGTGCTGTTGGTACATGGCTGTAATCTTCTTGAGGTCATCTAATCTGGCAGGCCTTTCTGGAGCCAGAATGTACTCAGCAGTTGTCAATGGTCTTCCTCAGATATGTAGTGACAATAAGGAAGTGACCTCCGTTGCAGTTTCCAGACTTTCTCTCCCCTTGTCTTGTTCACAAGATATGACTGCCACATGCTACCCCAGCTCTGCTGATGGGTGACAACATTCTAAGTCTGTTTCCAGCAGCATCTCCTCCATACCAAGGACAGAAGCTCTTTGTACCACCATGATTCAGCTAAATAGGGTCTCCTTTTGCCTTGAATCTTGGGGGCAGACACAGGAGCTAGTTTAATGGCCATTTCTTGATAGGCTAATATTTAGTTCTCTCTATACTGACTTGGACTCAGCACTGGGTGACTCAGTGGCAGAGGAGTGGCGCTGTGGTTCATTGGTAGATGTGTTTAATTTTTGTGTTTTTCAGTAGATCTTTTGTGAGACCAGATCATAATCAAGGAGCTGCTTTAGGCACTGTGGAGGCAGGGGATGAGCTAGGTGGTCTCCTAGTCTACATCGCTTCTGTTGTGTGTGTGTGTTAAACATGCAGGTGATGAAACAGGCATTTACTACCCAACCCCAGTGCTGGTGATATTTGAAGCCAGATAGTTCCTGACTGAAGGTGACCAGAAAAGATGTAAATGATGGTTAGCAGCATTTCTGACCTCTGACCCTTGGATTGCAGAAACACACTTCCCTCACCGCAGTCATACTTGGTGATCAACGTGTCTCTCTACACATTGTCAAATGGCCCTGTGGACAATAGTACCAAGTTGAAAGTCACTGCCTAAGAGTGGTGCTTATAATAATAGGTGCATGGGATATGGAAACTCAGGGGAGGAACATTGAGGACTGCATGGGTCAAATTTAAATAACCCTGGGAAGGCTTTACAATAGGATTTCTCACAAGGGGTAAGCATGGTGTGTAGAAGCCATACATACACTGTGAAGTGTGGCCACCTAATCCCAACAGGGCTGTCCCAGGCCCTGGGCAAGAAGGTACAAGTGAGTCAGATACTGGGTGAATAAGGGGGATGTTGAATTGAAAGGTAAGGTTGAGGGGATTTGACAGGAGATAAAGCCTTCTGGGAAATATGTATGTGAGCTCTGTTTCCAGTGACCGATCAATTGATGAACCTCCCTTTGAGCCACCTCAATCTCAAGCTGAAGGCTACGGAGCCAAATGTTCCAGCCCGTAGATATCAGATGCTGGGAGGAAAGCAGGATGAGCACCTGGAGGCCCACCAAGGACAAGTCTTATTGCAAAGGACCACCCCATTGTGGAGCTGAAGGACCAGGACAAAGGGATGGGGAAGTGGGCACAGGGATAATGTGGGTATTCACTTCAATAGAACTCAGGAACAGGGTCATCTGTGTGCTTCTGGTTCACTTGCTGAGACCCTGCTCAGCTGGCTTTTTCATTTAGGAGACTGTCTTACCTTGGGAGAAGACACAGAATGCTGAAGACAAGGTCACCAATTTTCAATGGTGGATCCTTTGTAAAACGCTTTGGTAAAATGTTTGCCAAATGAAGAAATAACAGGGAGGGATGGAGGAAGAGAAATAGGAAGACAGAGAGGAGAGGAAAGTGGATGGTATTTCTAGATCAAATCTGGATGTTCTTCAGTCTCAAGGACCCACACTCACTGGTGTCTCCATCAGAAGTGTACAAATAGCCTCTTAAAAATCATCCCTAACACCCCACACCCAGATCTTTCCTGTCCCCTGGCTTGTCTCATGTTCACCTTCAACAGCTAATGCCTTTGTTTGGCTTGTTTCTTTGAAACAATAGCCAGGGTGGTGGGTAATCTTCTGGGTGCCTAGCAACTGCCTTGTACCCCAGGACAGCATCATTACCAAGGCTTGTGCAGGAAGCTCAGCATTGAGAATGCAAAAGCCTGCCTGGCACCTGTAGGGGACAAAGAGAAGCCGGAATCCCAGTCATTCACAGCTCTGAGGAAAAAAATATAAATGAGACCCTCACTAGAATCACCCGTCCTGACCCAAAGGAAGAAAGATGCCGTCCCCACAGTGAGCAAACCAGGCTAAGGAGTTGAAGCACCCTCTCTTACGGCACAAAAATCTAGCAGTCAGGGTTTGAAAAAGCAATTAGATGGTGAAAGATAGAAAAGAGGACCAATAGATCCTTTGATCATAAAGGAGACAGTGTATAACCCCAGCATAGCAAAGGTCCACACAACATCTCCACCAGCCCTTTGAGTTTTGGATAGATGCAGTCCTTATTGTAACACAGAGGCTGAGAGACGACCTGAGTCAAGGACCTGGGCAGGGAAACCACAACAAAGGCAGCAGCTTCAGATGCATCTCATGCAGGAGCATGTGCAGGGTTGGGACTCTCAGCACACTGTCATTCTTGTTGCTCTCCTAGGACACAGTTAAATGGCCACTGAATAACACATTACTTATTTATGTTTGTCTGGCCATGCGTTGATTTTGGGGGATGAAAACAGCAGAGCTAAGTGCTTCCTTCAGCCCTGCAGAAGTACTAGTCACATAGGTGGCTGACCCTGGTTTTCTAGAATGGTCCATACCTCCATCTCAGAAATTAACCTGGCTGCCACCTCCTGCCCACCCTGTATCCTGCGTCCCTCTCCATCCTGTCGGTGTCCTTGCTAATTTGACAAAGTTAATACCTGATTAATAACTCCTGTGATAGAAGAGTTCCTGGATGAGCCACAGCCCCCATTTACGATCTGCCGGTGATTGAAAAATTATGTTCAGTTCAGTAATAATTGATGGAAATGATCTCTTCCCTTCTGCAGCTGATTTGCTTTGTAATTGTGATTTAATAATGTAAATATCACTTGTTTTGTTCTCAAGATAAATTGTCTTCTGATTTGCTAAGCTCCAGCCTTTGGTGGCTTCTTTATCTTTTTTGGTTTTTTTTTTTTTTTTTCACATGAGATTTAGATAAGATGTCTTCCTTATTATCTTACACAGGGCACAACACACACATGAACACACACACAGATGCACATATATACACACACACATATAAAACACAGGTGCATACACATATATAATTGCACATGTACATACACACAAACACACACATCAGTGGCTAGAAAGCATGCATATTATTTTTGAAATTAGCTAATGACTATCAAAATTAAGACCTAATAATAGTTCACAAATGCTCCTATTTAATCCTCCTTTATTCATATGTATGGAAATAGGAGATAGTAAAGCTAAGGTATCTAAGAAAGACGGAAGTGTTCTTGAGTCTACTTCCTAAATGATGCGGTATATGTGAGAAGGCTGGCTCTACGTTTCCTATGCTGTATTGGATGTTTCTCTATTGTGATGCTTTTATAGCATATGTGCATCTACTTGTACATATGTGCATAGTATGTAGAAAGCAATAGATAACATAGTGATATTTATATTAATTTCATTCCTTGCCATTAGGGCAAAATGTTCAACAACTGAACAAAAAGATTGTGAATTGAACAAAGAAAATAAGTCAGAGTCCTCACTATGTAGGTAGCTAAGCTGGTGTCTCATGACCCAAATTCTTCAGAAGCTTGGTCTGCAAGGAGCCCCCAAACTCTATTACTTGTCTATGTACCAAGCTCTACACCTACTTGTCCAGGTACCAAGCACTAGCACTTGCTGTCTATGGTTTAAAGCAAGATCTCCTACTTCCTCTTCTCCATCATTGTGGTCCAAGAATTTGAATTCCGTCCTTGCTAGTCAGAGCTCCTCCTTCTCTTGCTCTTTATCTCTTGGGTTACTATTGTCTTCTAGGGGGAAAAGGGGGGCATATCAGAGAGAAGGCAGCAAACATCAGATTGAACATCTGACTGATGATCTAGAGACTGTAGAATTCCACATCCCTTCTAAGAAAAGCATGCAATTTCCGATGGAGGCCCTGAAGGGAGTGGCCACTAAAGGCAAGAAACCAGGACAGCAAGTGGATGGCCAGCTGGGCCCTGGCTCAAGGCTTTGAGGCTGGGTTGTCTGAGACTTCAGTTACATTGGAATGAGCTCAGCAGCTATAACTCCCAGAAATAAAATCATCTCAAGATTTTAATGCAAGGCTTGAGTGTCCATACCTCCCTGTACACAAGCTCAGTGTCCATAAATGATCTCAGGGTCAGGTAACACATTCCCTGATGCCCTGCTCCCTGGACCTAGAGGGCCATCATGAGTAAAGTGAGGAAAGAACAATGGCCAAGTGACCCATGATATGAGCTGTCTGAACACATCATTTGGCAAAAACTGAAAAACCTGGGGGAAGCGAAGGGGAAGCTACAGTCCAGGATGAAGGTAGCAGAGGAAGGACCAGAATCTGACTTTCTTGTCTTGCTTTGACCCCCTCAGTGCCTAGTTCAGGCCTGGTGCAGCCAGTTGGTCAATGCTGATCATGGATAGTACCAGCAAGCTTTGGGGGAGGGAGTTATATCCAGCATTATCTTTCCTGTCTTAAATGTCCCTTGCCTTTTCTCAACACCAGCTATCTGCTAGGAATGGTTAGCAAAGAGAATCATGGGGCTGGGAAGGGATACTTTTAGTGAAGACAGAGGAGGGCAGAAAGCAGAGAAGGCTCATTTTCCGGCATCAGGAATGTACCCTCAGACCCATGTAAATGGCCCTCAAATCACATAAGTGGATGATTAGTTGTACCTATAAGACATTATTCGTATCTACCCATGGAGGAGAGAGATAGAACAGCTACTTGTCAAAATCTGCATGAATAGAAGTCTTAGAAAGGAAAGAATTAATTCTCCCTATTAACACAGGACATTACCTTCAGACACACAGAGTCCTTTGTAATTGTCAAAATCTCAGTCTCCCCCCACCAGTCACCAGGCAGCTAAGGCAGTGACAGAGAGAGCCACCTTGCCCTTGCAGTGGTGTCTCTATTCTTGAGCCTGCGTTGTCATGACACCATACACAATGAAGCAGCACGGGTCGGTTCTGCCATGCACCTGCCAGGCTTTAGGCTCCTTGTGCCTCTGGCTGGTTGGGAGAGTCAGGGCTCCTGTCCTAGAACTCTGTCCATCCGTGCTATCATCAGCGTTCTACAACTTAAGGAGTTATTTAAGATTCTGGCCATGAACCCTATTGCTGTGTTAGGAGAGGTTGTGAAACACTGAAACTGATAATGACCTTGTAGATTATCCCCATGCAATTTTTATATTTGATAGAAAAAAATTAATCGAGGCTTGGCTTGCTAAAAAAGAACTTACTCAAAATCACAGAGCATATTAGTAATAAAACTGAAAGTGTATCCCAGGCCTTCTAATGTCTGCTTCAATACTGTCTCCAGTTTTTCTATCTTCTGACATGGAGGTCTAGGTCATGTGGACAGACTGGCTGCTTAGGTGATTGCACCAAGAGAGGACAGATGCCTTTGTGTAGAGGTCAGCTTAGTCACGGCTGAAGTTAGATGCAAGAATTAGACTATCACCTAAAACAGCCCAAAGCCCAGGTGAGAAGAGACCTTGACAAGGCAGTTTGTACGGGGCCCCTCCTGACTCAGGAGCAGAGCGTGGATTGAATGCATGCCCAGCTCTCTCATTTCCTCTCTGCTGGTGCAAGGGCCGTGTGTGAGAACAGTGCTATCTCCCCGCGATGCTTCAGAGCTCCGACCTTTCTGCTCTGCCAAGTGTGCAGTATGTCCCTGGCTGTTGCCTGCATGCCAATTGGGCCAGGCTGTGCTGGTGAGTGCTTTGCCTGGAAGCTAATACAAGGATTTCAAAAATACTAATGAATGTTGTTAATTTAGATCATTGTCACATGGCTGCACTGTCAGGAACTAAGAGTCAAAAGCAAGAAAGAAAACGTGAAGTCGGGCATTAGGCAGGCCTCACCTGATGATGTAGGGGTATTGTCCTTCCTCAGGACACTTCCCCCACAGCTTAGGAGGACCCCAGAGCAGCTTTCTTAATGCTGGGGCACATCTAGATCATTTCAGAAAGGCGCTGCCCTGATGTCTAGTCTGCCTTGTCTTCCAGGATGCTTTGGATTCTAGCTGGGTCTCCATCATGCAGTTTCCCTGACTGATATAGCCTCCAGCTGTCAGTTCATCATCTCTCTCAGCAGAGAAGTGTGCAGCTCATGGTCCCTGAGTCTTCAGACAACAATTGCTCACAGGGTCTTTCTTGACCCAGCAGCATCATGCATCTGAGGTCCCAAAGCTCACTTGAGGGAAAGGCACTATCTCTGACCGCATTGGAGACTGATGGCTCAGACAGCTGTACTTATGCAAAGGCAGATAAAGCCCACAGAGTGGTAATAGACCTTTCAATGGGCTCTTGGAACTATGTTCACTTGTTTTGCCATTCAGACCAGCACACTTTTTAATAGTTACACTGATAACTCCAGTGTCCACTGGGCCTATCCTAGCCAAGCTGTCTACAAAAGTGACAAAGGCAACATGGGTCATTACACACTGCTAAGCATTGAACACTGCTAAATGGAGGCGTGTTCTAAGAAGTGCACAATTGGGTGATTTAGGTGATGTCATTGTTGTGTGAACTCCAGAGAGCATATGTACCATATATAGACTTGGTGTGCCATTGAGGGATTCAATAAGCTGAAGGTGTAAGAGGCTGATGTTGGTGGACACAGCCGTGTACTTATATTTTTGTAAATAGGATATGTATGCTCTAACCTAAATTAACAATAGACATTTAGCATGGCAAGCAGCACAAATTGGCAGCCACTATATGTTACTGTGAAGTATTGTGTACTATAGGCAATTGAGTGTTTTTTACTTTCATCCCACTGGTACTATCATATACACAACACTTCATTCACACATAACACATGAACACTGCCTTGTATTGTCACTAGGATGCTAGACATCATTCCATTGTAACCGTATGGGATCACCATGCTAAAAGGGGAGGAGGCTCTTGTTCACGCAAATGTCATTGTGTGGGATAAGACTACGTTAAATTATGGGGATGAAGAGTTAGAACACATAGAAGTAAGAAAGAAAACAGGGGCACAGACCTCACACCTTTCTCTGCTATTAGAAACCATTGAAATCATTGTGTACTACATGACTTTGACTGTGCTGACTCTGAGCTCAGCCATGGGTCAAGAAGTTCTGCTGTTCCATAGGCACAGATCTCATTATGCTCCAGAGCCTTCTGTTCTTCTACATAGCTGTTTTCTTGAAGAAAATAGACCTGGGTGAGAGGCAGCCCTGCTTAGACTAGGGCAGGATTATATCTAGCCTTCTTTATTTATATGCAAAGAAAATACAGTGTCTCTTCAATGCCTTGTGGTTGGTTTTTTTTTTTTTTAACCTCCTTACTGTTCAGATTTCTTACTATTAAGAATTACCTTTACTTTCTATTTGTTCATAATAACTACTGGTTCAGAGTATAATTAATAGTAATAATACGAAGAAGGATAAATAAATAACAGCTTTCAAATATTCTTAAACACTTGTCAATAACATAGCTATTTAAGCCCTACTATTTTATAGTAATTTTTTTCTTCCATCTGTACACTGTTTGGGCCTCAATTGTTGATTTTGGGGTTTATACTAGACTGTTTGTTATAATGTAAATGCTGTATGCTTCATTTACTTATTTAGGCAGAATCTTGCTGTGTAACCTGGCTGGACGTGAACTCTATGTAGATCATGCCAGCCTCAAACTTGTGCCTATCATCCTTCATTCTGCCTTTTCCTCCGAAGTGCTGCTCTGTTGTCATGACCAACCTAATGGCTGCATTTTAACCCAAGAATACTACTGTGCTCAATAGATGGGTCTCTCTCTCTCTCTCTCTCTCTCTCTCTCTCTCTCTCTCTCTCTCTCTCTCTCTCTCTCTCTCTCTCTCTCTCTCTCTTTCTCTCCATTCCCTGGCACATGTCCAATACATCCATTTAAAGGAATGTACCACATCTTCACAGGCACACTGCCTGTCTGTGTCACTCATTAGGATGACACTCAATAGGACAATAACATCATCTATGCTCTAAAAATGCTGTGCCATAAATACATAATTACAACTTGCTTAGTCTGCCTACTGTTGTTGGTGTGTCTGTTTTCAGAGCTGACCAGTTTGGTGTTGAATAATAATAGGTGTGCTTGTCCTTGGACCTGTGCTCAGTATTCCTGTAGTTCTTTAAGTAGGTTTGAGGCCTACAAGACTTTACTCCCTCCATTTTTTTTTTTTGCATGTCTATTTTTTATGTCTTTATTCAGCTCATGTTTAAGCAGGTTATACTTATGTATATGCATGTAACAGCAATTAATGAAAAAAAAAAGGCCATGAATTTGCCAAAGAGCAAGTCAGAGTGTATAGAAAGGTTTTGAGGGAGAAAAGGGAAGAAGGAAATGACATAATTATATTAAAATCTCAAATAAAAATATTTGAAGGTGTTGTGCCATAATTTTTCCTATATATGCTGAGCCCCACTTAGAAAGGAAAACGTATGCCAGCTCAGTTAGAAGACATCGTCCCTGGGCTTTGGAGAAAGGCTACTCTCTCTGCTGGGATATCTTGGGGGCACTCTAGCCTTGGATACTAACAGAGAACAGTGGAGACGTTTAGCACTACCCTGACTATCAGTAACTTGTACCATATCAAGGACTCTTCCAGCCATGCCTACAATACAACTTCTGGTGCCCACTTCACGACATTTCCCACAGACATCAACAGGGGACAGTTCTGCACAAACTAAGATATGCACAGCCTTTTGTGTTCCCAAGCCCTGAGTGACATCTATGAAAAGGAACACCCATGCGCAAGACCAGCACTTGGAAAGCAAAGGCATAGAGTCACATCAATGACTCTAGATTCTCATCCCTATCCTCCCTTAGAGTACCCTGGAAACTTTAAGCATCTTATGCCTGGGAACCACACTAAACATAACCTGCCTACACAGGCACATGATGCCACCTTTACAATGCTGCTTGAGCCAGGCAGAGCACAAAGGGAAGAACCCTTATATTCTAGGCACTTCCTCTTGAGTCTGTGGTGAGTCCCTGGACATCCCCTTCTCATATTCCACATGCCATGCAGAACCTTTGGTTTCCTCTCAGAACATTCATCCTGGATGAGCTACTTGGCTCATTTTTTTCCCTGTGGTCCTTGGTTTCCCCAATCAGAATGTGGTAACAGGGTTGCAAAGGCCTACTGACTAGCAGCTGAATTATCCTTATTGGCATTCTCCTCCCCCGGCTGGGGCTACTTTTCACTGGAGCACACGCTGACCTTGTCATCATCCAGTTTGCTGTCAACCTCAGGGAAGGAAGCCAATACACCACACTAGATGGGGCAGGTGCCGGCAGCTACAGTCTGAGGAAAGTTCTCTGAGCCCAAGACAAAGCATTTTTCTGTCAGTGCCAGCAAGTGAGTCGTTGACCCAGGGGCTCAGTCTCCCAACCAAAATTACTTTAGCACAATTCAATTGCTTGCATTAATTAAGAGAGAAGGAAATAGCAGGTTTATCACACTTTTCATTAACTCTAGGGCAGTGAAGGGAACAGCATATCTGGGAGCCTGGAGCAGGCAAGGTAGCTCTGCAGTCCACACTCCTCCATCTAATTAAGGAGAAGCTTAGGCTTCTTTATTGCCAGTAGCCTTCTAAGGGAAGAGAAGTGGTGAGGGAAAGACAAGTGATGTGGAGTAGACCACTGGGGAGGCAAATAAGAGAAAGGATCATACAGACTCCATCCCTAGACTTCCAGCTATCAGCGGCAACCTGAGCATGTGCTGTATGTTTGGTACACAGCATGCGCTAGTCAAAGAAGTGGAGCATGCTATTCCTATCCAGGTATTGGTGATGTAGACAATTGGCAACTTCTATGTTGAAGGAAAGAATGTGATCCGTATTTCCAAGGCCGTGACCTGAACTCCCTCCTATTACCAATGTTTCTGAGCTTCAGAAGAAGAAAGCTCTTGGGACTAAAGACATATCTCAGAGGTTTAGAGCAATGGCTGTTCTTGCAGAAGATCTGACTTCCATTCCCAGCACCTCAGTTGTAACTCCAGTTCCAAGCTATCTGACGCCCTCTTCTGGACTCCAAGAGTACTGCATGCATGTGATACATAGATAAGCATGCAGGCAAAACACTCATATCCATAAAATAAAAGTAAATCTTTTAAAATACTTTTTATAAAGAAGAGAGCTCTGTGCTATGAGGCATTATGAGGCTGAGAGTGTTGATTTTTGACAAAGAAGCCAAATCTCTTCAATGGAAAAAGAATAGCATCTTCAACAAATGGTACTAGCCTGACTGGATGTTTACTTGTAGAAAGATGCAAATAGATCCATATTTAATCACCATGCACAAAACTCAAGTCCAAGTGAATCAAAGACATCAGCATAAAACCAGAGACACTAAATCTGTTAGAAAAAAAAGTGAGGAAGAGTCCGGGAGATCTGTAGGAGAGAAAAAGAGATTCTGTTTAGGCCATCAGATTCATAGAAGACAGCGTTTTTCTCTTCCATTCACACTTTGTCTCACCCATGAGCTATAGGTGACTAAGGCACTTGTGAGATGTGGAGACATCATTGACTTAGATAAGGAGATATACATCTGTGATTGCAGAAGGATTACCTTTGTGTGCTCACTTCTTTCCTGACTCATCCTTGTAGGTACTGGGTCCTCGTGAGTCTGGACTTTTGGTCACTCTTGTGCTTAGGCTCAGTTTTATGCTAGTGCTTAGGTACCACATCTTGTGTCTCTACTGTCCTGTCCTGGCTATCTTCTGCCCACAAGGAGAGTGTTAAGAAACTGGGTCAGCTTTGGATTCCAAGCCCATCTCTAGTGAACCTGAAAGATAGAATGCTATATGTTAATCAATTATTGTCAAATTTGTGTGTGTGAGAGAGAGAGAGAGAGAGAGAAGGAGGGAGCAATTGAGGGAGGGAGGGAGAGATGGAGGAAGGGAGGAAGTAAGGGAGGGAGGGAAGGAGGGAGGGAGACAGAGAGGGAGGAAGATGTTTTATTGGCATAGAGGAGGAAAGTAGAATGGCACGATTTGGGCATAGGGCAGGACACAATCTTTGGATGGTCTCTGCCACATTGCGTTCACATCACAGCTGGAAGGAACAGGGTGTGCACTTTCTGAGATCTTAACTTGTTCCGGAAGTCACTGCAGGAATTCCAACTGGGAGGCACACAGCTAGTGCGTGCTTCCATGTAAACATAGTGTCCTCTACATGTAGAGGAGAAACATTTGTTCTTTAATGGCTTGACTTGCATTCTAGCTTCAATGATTAGGTAGATTAGAAAGCCTCACTGTGAGGTGATAAGTCAAAAGTCTGCACTCATGTGTGGTTTCAATATTCCAGATTAAGTACACTTGAGGATCATCAAGAAAAGCTGCTAGCACTGGGCCCTCTGGATACGCCCCATGTGAGGAAAAAGCATTTCTCTGGAATCTACATCTCCCGCCATTGATTTAGGTTTTGCCTCTTATTTGCTCCTGTCTCTTCTGGCTTGGAGCTCCCCCTCCCATGCTTTTTCTTCCCCACTGTGTCCCCCATTCTCCAGATCCCCTCTGTGACTAGCTTCTGCCACTCCCTTCTTTGAGGCTCTTACCCTCTGGGCATGTTCCTCATTGTCACCTCCTGTTGGGTCTCATGGCAAAGCTGTGTGAAGTGCTGGTGCTCTAATTCACAGGGCAGTTTCTGTAGATAGACCTGCAGCTGTAAATAGCAGGCATAGAAGGACAGCAGGGATGGGGATCACCTGAGGTGACTTAATCATCTCCGTAGATGAGCTGGGCTGGACTTGCCTCAAGAAAAAGATGGCGACTTTGATGAGCTGAATAGTCTAGTCAAGAGAAAGGAAAGGACACCGTCTACAACTGTCACCAGGGGTTTTCAGAGAGAAGAGATAACACTCTCTCCAGAACAATAGTCTCTCAAGCAGAAGGATGAAGTCAGCGACCTCTTCTCCTCCCAGTTGTGCTCTAAGGAGTCTGCTAGAGAAGCAGAAACAAGTTCAGGTGGAAGACAGATGGCCTACATGCAGCCAGCTGGGGCTCAGGCTAGAAGGGAGCAGGAGGAGGTCAGGGGGCCTCTGGGTATTGCCTTGGACTTCCTGTCTGATCTATTCATCCCCTAATATTTACATTACTTCCAGCTGTGAGATACCTTCCTGTTCTTTCATATCTTCTGTGAGAGATCTGGAAATAGCAAGGAAGGGAACTATCAAGCTGAAGAAAGAGAAAAGTACAATCTACTTGAAATTTGGGGCTTGTGAAATTATTCTTGTTTCCTGTATTGTCTGTGCTCCATCCCCATGCCCATCCCCGGCATCACACAAAAGCACAAAGTGCCCAACATCACTCCTGGACCATAATAGGCTAGAGTTAAATGACTGTTGGTAATTGTAGGAGTAATAAGGTGGCCAAGCATCCTTCTTCTCGATTCACTTCTGTCTACGTCTTCATTCTAAAGACAGAGGTGAGCCTGGGTGATAAAGCTGGCCTCGCTTTGTTCTCTGAGAACTTGCACCCATGTCCATAAAACCATGAAGCTTGCTCACTCAACCTTAAGCACATATCCCGGGTCATAATCGACATCTTCTCACACCAGACATCTTCCATGCCCCCAGCTTTGTCTCTCTTGCTGTCCTCATTTTAGCACATCTTTTCATCTTCCTGCTGTCCAGCCTTGTGCTCCCTTCAGACTCTTCATCCTGTCTCCTCTCCAAAGCACAGAGTCAGAAGTTTACAGTGAGTATTAGGAAGCCAAGGGAATGCTTCCATCTTTCAGCCTCTGAGGGCTTCAGGCACTCAGCAACCTTAATTGGTTGTTCTTTTAAAATCTCATCCATCACTCAGTGTAGTTAAGTACATGTATGTCACCTTCACTGAGTCTCGTCCCATTGTTCAGCAAAGAAGCTTGTGTTGTAGAGATGCCTGTTTTATATCGAGTCACAGTAAACCAAAGGGAAACACAGTTCAATGGGTTTGACCTCAGCCTTCATAGGTCCCCTGAGCACACACTATTGGAGATGCTGTTCAGGCAGATCTCAGCACTAGGGAGCACTCAGAGCATCTTCCTGGCCCGCTGAGCACTTCATTCAGGACTGAGCTAGATTCACATTATGGTGACAGACACCTGAGATGATCAGTGTAAGATGAACAAAAGGTTTTCTGTGCCTCATGAGCTGAAGGAACCGAAGTTCATGATTGGTTGTTTCACTGTGGTCCTGTGACATGGCAGCGTATGATGATGAAAACATAATCCAAAGCAAAACCATTTCATTCTGTACCACTTGTTTCATAGCCAGGAGAGGAACTGGGGTGGGGCGTCGCGACCTCCCCGCCAGCAGGAAAGACGCCGACACCAGGATCCTTCTCGATCACACTTTATTGGGAGCGCCCTTTGAGGCTGAAGCGAAAAGACTCCAGCCCTCGGAGCGTGCTGCTTATATGCAGGCCCTAGCGTGGTGTGTCTCTGGCTGATTGGCCCACCGGCCAATGCCTCATTAGCATTCCCCCGTGGGGGAGGGGAAAGAGAAACATTGTTGTCGAGCCCTTAACCGCGCATGCGCAGGAGCTGAAGTAGGATTGGCACCACCTCTGGGTGTGATCCGCGCCTAACATCGGGGGTGTGGGGATGATGGTCCCCTATCGCCTCCAAGTTCACACCTCATCCATCTAAAATGTCCTATTAGATCACACCTCTCAGCATGCTACTTCCTAACAGTGTCAGGTTTTTGACACATGAGCGTTTAGGCAACATTTAAGATCCAAACTACAGGGTAGACACAGTCGGCCGTGAACTTGTGATTATCTGGGACATGCTCAGAACTGGAGGCTGCCTGGTGCCCTTAGTGCTGGAGGGTGGTCTCAGACAAGCTTTTGAAGGGTGGTCCCTGACCAGCGGCACAGTAGCACTTGGGAACTTGTGAAAAATTCAGAATCCTCTAACACATTCCAAAGGACTGAATGAAAATCTATGATTTTTAAAGTCCCTATGGAATTTATATGCAAATTACAATCTGAGAAGCATTTTCTCTTTAGCATAAACTTGACAAAATCTGTTTTCCCATTTGATGAGGTAGTATTATCATAACGACCCCCATTTCGCATGGATTGCACCTTTTCTGTCTTCCTTTTGTGTTGTTATATATCCATGACATGAAAACAGCATTGCAGATGGGGAAAATAAACCCTCATATTTCAGAGGGTGTTTAGGGATCTCCCACAGAGTGCCCTAGGTCTGCCTTGCTCACATAGAGGTTTGTGGCCTCTTGTAAAGCCATCCTACAGTCAGTACTCCTGGCTTGACTGGCACTCTTGAACCTGACCAGAACTTTTCCTAGCACCTGCTAGGTGTTTACTCTGATGTGGGCCTTTCCTATTTTCCCCAAAGAAGAAAACACCGGCCCTGCTTGAGGATCCTGCCAGACCCATTGTGGGAAGCTCGTCTGTTTTGTTAAATACAGTGTGGGTTAAATACACAATAGCAAATATTCTGTAGTACGTTCTTTTAAAGAATATTGGGGTCATACCAAAGATAGCCAAACTTCCTATCATACCATTTGTATTCATTGCCAAAATATCAAAATAAGACTGGAGACAGAAGGTTCATTTGGATATGTTTAATCGCATTCTTGTTTTATTCTTTAAAAATCTCCCAGGGGTAAGTCAATCCTGTTTCAATAGAGGAAATATGATTCATCTTTGTTAAACTTTGAAACTAAGTATTGGGTTTGTGTGAAAGGAAACTGATTCCTCTTTTGGCCTTCACACTCTTTGGGTTTTCAGAGGAGCAGGACTCAGAGTGAGAGGTAGCAGTAAGGGTCCAGACTGCAGTAAGAACATGAGATAACAAATTAAAGTGAAGCGATTTTTTCAACCTTCAAATATTTTGAATATCAAACTGATAACTCTGTAAATATGTAAGATTGTGTCCTTCAGGATGACCCACAAAGCCAGGTATGAACTCTCTGGGCTGTTCTAGTAACTATAGGTCCATAGGTGCATTATTATATGGACCTATAACTCTGTTTATTTTTGGCAAGTTCATTTTGACAAGTTTTCAAATATTTCCTACATATACACAAAATAACTCATTCATCAGTTCCCTAGTTTACGCCACTGTATTTTAAATTTTTAAATTTTAAAGTGACAACTAAAATTGTATTTATTTATCGTGTACAACATAATATATATATTGGAATGGCTCAATCCAGCCTCTTATTTATTATCTGTCTCAGCTTGAAAGTGAACCAGTAACTTTGAATTTATTTGTATTAAAATGTATCATACATTTTTTACTACAAGGAAATAGCTTATATTTTATATACAAATGCACTCCTATATATAAAATGTTGTTTATAAAAACCTAAAGTTACTTGCAGTGTTTGATTAAATTATTGATCATGACAGATCTGTTGAAACTGTCAAACTTTATTAATGTACTGGGGTATTTATAATGCACTTTCTTAATTAACTCTTACAATAATCACTAAAGATAAATATTGATGGTTCATTATTATCAAATGCCCTAAAAATGTTAAAGCGATTTGCCTGCACACTTATCCAAGGCTTCATCAGGAAATGTATTTCTTTGTAGCAGCTACTCTCTTTGCTGGATGTTCAACCCCATTCTATGGCTTTCCCTCCTCCCTTTGTACTCTAAGACTGAATAATGGCTCTATCCCTAGATTAACAGTTCTATGTTGATTTCTTTCCACCTCTCTCTCCCAGAAGGCCAGGGCTTTGTGAGCGAAGATGAATACCTGGAGATCTCTGACATCAAACGTGACCAATCTGGAGAGTATGAGTGCAGCGCCTTGAACGATGTGGCTGCACCTGATGTGCGGAAAGTAAAGATCACTGTGAACTGTGAGTTGACGTGTTGTGGAGGATTTCCATGGGATAAGGATTAAACCAACCAGCTAGAAATAACTGTCCTTTTCTCAAAGCCCCAACAGGAAGGGCAGTATTTTATCAGCTTGCTCTGCTCATCCTCACCCTTGTGTTGTCATTCATAGCTAGAGTCTTCTTGGGACAGAGGTTTTGGCATTGAGGACTATGACTAGATTAGAATCAATTTGAGGCGTGAGAGGCAAATGTAGTATTTTTACATTTAAATGTAACACCTTCCTAAAATAAATGATTGTTTTACTAAGAGGAGGGGTATCATGTGTAAACAGACGTGTCCTCTTCCTGGAACCATTTTTTTTTTTTTTTTTTTTGCTTGATTGCTTGCTTATGTTTCCACAGACCCTCCCTACATCTCGAAAGCCAAAAACACTGGTGTGTCAGTTGGTCAGAAGGGCATCTTGAGCTGTGAAGCCTCTGCTGTCCCCATGGCTGAATTCCAGTGGTTCAAGGAAGATACCAGGTACTTTGAAGGAACTGGGGCAGCTATGAAGCAGAGCTGATTGATCATGCACCCCCCCCCAGAAGGAAGTTAATAAACTCCATGGAGGGAAATAAAGCAAGATAAAATCATGTTATAACTTCCTTTTAATGGAGTCTCCTTTTAGAATCAGAAGTGAGAAGAAAAATAAAAGTGAAGGAAGCTGGGACATCAACAAATGAGTTGACCTTGTTTTATAATCTTAGATTAGTTATAGACAGGGTAGCCTCCAGTGGAGTTGTCTTTAAGTAGGACAATTCTTTTTTCCTTTCTTGTTAAAGGATATGACACTCAAAGCATGTGTGGATGGGCTAGGCTAGTCAGAAGAAAGGGCATTTGAATAGAACCGCATTGCAGCAATGCTAGGATTCGCTTTTGCATTCTTTTAATACCTGGTGCTTCCCTTAGCTGGTGGGTCCAGACCAATAGTGCTCTCTCCTACTGCAGGTTAGCCACTGGCCTGGATGGAGTGAGGATTGAGAACAAAGGCCGCATGTCCACTTTGACTTTCTTCAACGTCTCAGAGAAGGATTATGGGAACTATACCTGTGTGGCCACAAATAAGCTTGGGAATACCAATGCCAGCATCACACTGTATGGTGAGTGCAGGAAGCCTGGATCTGGAGGGCTTAACCATGTGAGGGAGTTCCAGGAGCTTGGGAGGGTTGTAGATACAATCTGTTTGGCCTGTTCTCATCCGCATTGTTCAACACGCCACCCTTAGCTAAGAAACATTCCTCCCCACCGATGCCCTGGCATGTCACGTAGTCATGTTTTCAAGGCAATTCACGCTGGCCAGGTCTGCTCCTTTTCAAAAGGAGTAAACCAAATTAGGAATCAACTATGATTGTCAATGCCACATGAGACAGAGAACCATAGGACAATTCAATAGTAGAGTCATCTGAAGACAAATGAGAAGACAAAAGTTTGTATGAATAAATGAGGAGCAATTGTAACCTGTGATGACGTCTATAATACAGAGTCAGTGCTCCGGGGGACCCAGTCCTAGGTGACATCAACTCTTGTCATCCTGGTTCTCATGTCGATCACCAGACCACGCTCTCATACAAGGCAATAAATGGGGAGCAGAAGGCTAAGTCCTCACCTGGAGACCCCTTTACTCCTTGCAAAAACTCAGATGTTTTTCTGAAAGTCTGCTTCTCCCCATGGTTGGAGATGTCTGTGGGACCATGATTGTCTACAGTGGAAGTATGGAAGCCCTTCTCCTTCATCATTCCATCTTGCCATACTGCTGTGTCCATATTCCCATGCAACATTTAATTCATGGACCAGAGTCAGCTTACAGTGGTATCTCATCTCTGTGTGTATGTCTTTATTTGCTGAGGTTTGATGAGAGGGAAGCATCTGATAAACAGGATGAAGAGAGACCCATTTCTCCATGTTCACCTCAGATATAGGAAGCTTTGCATGTATTGAACTTTGTCCACCAACCATCTGAAATGTGTGATTTATGTCTTTTGTTTTCTCTCTGCATTGTGTGTGCATTGTGCTGTGTGTGTCTTAGAAATAAGCCCCTCATCAGCAGTGGCAGGTGGGTACCGCATGCTCCTTCCTTCCTCTGCCTGCCTGAATGCCTATGCTCTTGTATTTTAAGCCAACTTCAGATTTAGGCTTGCCTGTGCCCTTCCCTAATATGCTCTCTATAGTGGATTTCAAAGGGGGTGTGGCCTGACCAGCTAGATAACAAGCATGTAGAATACAATAGCTTTCACAGACACTTAGGGAATTTGTTTAGGGAGCTCAGAGGAAGTAAATTCTCTACAATAAGCATCTAGTGGGTCATCACTAACAAGGATGAGCCTTCTGCTATATCTGTACATAGTGATGCAATTGACAGGAACCCAGCCCAGGGGCCAAATGGATTACTATATGACTGTTTCTAGGGTCAAATTTTTTCTCCTATGAATGTTTTTGGGTTTGTTTTCCTTTACCAGTACCAAGAAGGATACCTACTTAGTATTTTCCGTGATGTCAATATCTGTTATTTACAACATATTTCTTAGTTTCTTAAAGCCATATCAGAGATGATTAGGACAAGATACTGTCTCCACTACTACTACTAATAGGACCAAGGATTGTGGGTAATGCCAAAATGTACACAGTGGAAGGATAAGTGCTAGATAAGGCCCAGGCGCAAATACTTTAACATTACCAGAGTGTTTATCCAGAGAATAATCAAAGGAGACAAAGATACCTTCACCCACATACTCAAACATTTGGATGACAGTGTGCCTGGTGCCCAGCTCTGCATGCAGAGGAGAAAGCCTGGCAGCTATGCTGTCCTGAGACATGTCTATCTCAGTCTTATGGAAAATTATAACACTTGTATTTTCTACAGTCAGTCTATACAGCTGTGGATTCATTGCTATCAAAAACATACCCTGTGAGACATTGCGGGGCATGAGTTCTTGTCCGTTAGTCCTGATATCACTAAACAGGAAAGGAGGAGATTAGAGTGCTGTCCAGTCTATGGTCTTCATCCACTTCTTTCGCTAACAAAGTTGCACTAGTTGAAAAAATATAGCCATGAGAAGGGCCTAGAAATGATGACCAAATGACTTGAGAACTTGCCTTCTTGTCCTATCCTGCTGTCAACGGGGATGAGCTGTGTTGTTTATAACTATCACTCTTGTCCTCATATATCCTTTCTTCTGAGCTCTAATTGGAATAAGAAGATGGAGAGATAAAAGCATAAATAAGAGAAGAAAGAAGCTAGCTTCATGACTCATGTATCTTCTCTTAGAAGCACACTAATGACACTAGCTAGGGGCTGCACCTTTATGACCTCCTTTAGCCTAAGTGACATCTTATAGATTCCATATCCAAATATAGTCACGCTGATGGCTAAAAACATAATAACCTTGGAAGACATAATTCAGCTCATAGTACAGACATAGATTCAAATCTAAATTCAGCCTCAGTGAGGCTGTTCGGATTTTTGTGGCTGTCTCAAAAGGCTGATGAGAGGATTAGATAAGGGCACCTGTAAATCAGTGTAGATCTGTGACTTTGAGAACACCTGAAGCCTGACGGCCTCAGATTACTGAGATGAACTTGGAATGATTGTGAATTATCAGTAGGACAAAATTCACCAAATAACTACAACTACTCATCATTTTCTCTAGATGCTGAATGCTATGATTCTTTCCTGTCTTCCAAAACTTACTGTTAATTGGCTCATATGTACTGCCAGAATTACTGACCAGAAGGACATTTCCCTTGCTTTCCTCCAAAGTCTGCTCTGCCCTTTAACTGCCACACTCTCTGAGCTTCTAAGTCACCGGGTCTTACTTCATCTCAGTGGATCTACCTGCAGCATCTGTTCCTAAAGGAAGGCTTCCCTACACTCTTGGCAGATCAGCATACCCCACCATTGCACACCTGTCGCATCTTGAGTTTTCCAATGTGTTCACACAGTATAGGCTACTGTTCACTCCACAAGTATGCATTCAGTACCTTCCTCGAGCACAGGCACTTGAGGTTCTGAGAGATAAACACATAGTCGGGATACAACAGGTAGCTTCCCTGATTCTGTAGCCTTTGCCTTCAAGTTCAATTTTTCTTTCAAATTTTTTGATGGAAGTCTTCCTCTGCCCCCTTAATCCTACAAGAGCCATAGACATAGGAGCTATGTCTAGCTACAGATCTATGATCTGCCTTGAAGATCCACACTTCGTAGCTGGTCAAGAAAAGATCAAATGGTTGTATCTGTGATGCCAAAAGTTCAGCTACCAGGAACTGAGATGTGATTAGTTGAGTTAGGAGTGTGTCGCAGAGGGTCTTTATGTTCAGCTTGTGTGGTTCCTTGAATAGGTGCTTAGGAAAGTTCTGTCAATGAGCTTGAGATTTTTTCCCATGACGGAGCTTTGGGTAAGATATCCTCTGTGATCTTCACAAAAGCTCATTCTGATGCAAGGGCTGAGGGACATAGATCCATCCATAGAGAAAAGTGAATGTGTCTGATTGGCCCACCCTTTCTGCTAGCCACAATGCTTTTCCTGCCTGCAATGTCCCATAAGTATACCTAATTATAGCCATAATAGACTAGGATGTACAGGAGCACTAGGCTGGGTCTCTTTATGGTTCTCTCACAGACTGTGCCTATAAAGTATGTGCTAAATGTCTCCTTATCTGATTTTACATGTGTGGCAATTGAGAGCTGAGGCAGGTAACTCAAATCACATTGGCTTCTAAGCAGCTGGACTGTGACTTGAGTCAGGCGTTTTAATTCCAGGGCCTCCGTGCTTGAGTTCTACATTAGCGCAGCCCATGGAGGATGCTTGCAGCCAATTGGTATGGAACCACAAAGCAACCAGTTGTACTCTTGGGCCATCTTCCCTACCAGATTCTCCCTTTTCTAATCACCTGCCCTAAAACCAACTCTTTTGAAGGACAACTTTCACTCCTACAACCTGTATATTCAGACTTTCCAGACATGTGTGCAAAGCCTAAGTACATATTTGTGTCACCTCTCATGAGCTATGTGTGGTCTCTATCTGGCATTTGACAATCTCCCTTGACTCTACCTCTGTGGTCCCAACACTTAATGATTATCTTCATACACTACTATATTTCTGCATGAAAAAGCAATAAACAAACAAACAAACAAACAAACAGAAGAGTGGGATAGAAGCAAGTTTTTAGAAAGTAAAAACAAAACAAAACAAAAAATGCAAGATTATGGAAACAGTGGATGGGAGAGGAGACTAAAAGAAGAAAATGACTGGAAAATGCCAACAAACATAGGCAGGTGATGATCATCCTTGTCAGAGGCTGGGGACAGTGTGCAGTGCTTCTTTGTCATCACACCCGTCACGTTCCTGTCACAAAGCTACACAAACAGATCTTCAGGCTCAAGCAACTCAGATAGCCCATTACATCACCCACTCTGTTTGGACCCAGGCACCCTCAGAACTTGGAAAAAGAGCAGGATGCTGAGAAGAAACTAGCCACAGTGGCAGGGAGCATGGAGATCAGCATGACAGACATAATATGGTGCGATTGACTCCTCAGAGCTCAGCAAAGTACAGGGGCAGAAGGAGATTGGTAGCTTACTTGCCTTCAGTTCTGTGTCTCTGTTTTGAATCTGAGAAGTAATAGGAATACAAGACCCTTTTCAAAGGACAGTGTCTTGCTTGGGGTTTCTATTGGTTAGACAGCATATAAATGTATAAAGGAAGCCTGGGTTTGGCTTACAGTTCAGTTTTTTAGCCCATTGTCATCGTGGCAGAAAGTATGGTGGCACACAGGTAGACAAGGTGCTGGAGAAGTAGCTGGGAGCTTTACATCCTCACCAGTAGGCAGCAGGAAGAGAGAGTGATACTGGGCCTAGCTTGAATACTTGAAAGCCCAGAGCCTAACTCAGTGACATACTTCCTCCAACAAGGCCACGTCCCCTAATTGTGCCACTCCTTGTGAGTCTGTGGAGGTCATTTTCATTCAAACCACCACAGAGCATTAGAGATGGTGGCCGACCTCCTAAGTGATAGAAAAGCAGTGTGCTTCTTGCAATTCTTCAGCTTTATGAACAGATACAGTCATTTGAAAGTCCACCTGCAGCCTGGGCCCCTTCGAGTCTTGTCAATCCAATGTATAGTGGGGAGAAGCCAGGCTCAGTGCAAGTCTCTTACTCTCCAGCAGTGTGTGAACCTACTCTGCCTCCTCTGGGCCATGAGCAAGAGGCCCTGTCCCTCTGTCCTTAGAGTGTGAGGAAGGACGTTTGGGTCCTGACTGCATCCAGTACTGCAGTGTGATGTGCTTAATGAGACATAAACACAAACATTACTGGAACTTGCAGGAGAGAGGGACAGCAAATGCACACCAAGTCAACAGAGAGCATAATGGTGCAGAGAGAAAGCCAGATTTCTCACACATTATCTGTGGATTTGTATGAACACAATAGTTAGAGTAAGAGTTAAGTATCAGGCATAGAGACAATTTACTGGAATCTTGTTAAGGCAACACCTGGCCTCTAGGATTTCTCCTCAGGAGAAGCATCAGTATTACCCTCACAGCAATTATGCCTATAGTCCCCTAGAACTTCCTGGAGGCCCAGTGGCCAAACCTTTAGTTTCTTTTTAATGACTCTTTAATGGCTGGCATAAATCTGCAGACTGGATTTCTAAACTCAAGTTTCTTCAAGTGACTCTGGCAGTAACTACCTCCTGTCCAAGCCACTCAGCAACACTTGTGGACAAAGCACTCAGTGCCTGACAAAAAGTCCCTGCTTCACACTGTGCCCCACACAATGCCCCTGCCTTCACA
>OU015749.1:86963139-86979335 GCA_907169655.1 Acomys percivali
TGCCCCACACAATGCCCTTGCCCTCACACTGTGCCCCTCC
This sequence comes from Acomys percivali, assembly GCA_907169655.1. NCBI lineage: Eukaryota > Metazoa > Chordata > Mammalia > Rodentia > Muridae > Acomys > Acomys percivali. The sequence continues at coordinate 86,963,180 of OU015749.1, forward strand.
CAATGCCACTGCCTTCATACTGTGCCCCACACAATGCCCTTGCCCTCACACTGTGCCCCACACAATGCCCCTGCCTTCACACTATGCCCCACACAATGCCCCCACCTTCACATCATGCACCACACAACCCCCCTGATTCAATTACTCTGCCTTCTTTTGGCCAACTCAACACTGCTTCTGTCTTCTCTTTCCTTTTTCTTATCAAAGTGTCCTGAACAGCCACTCTCTCTCTCACTCATGTGGCTCCTGGAACATTAGGAAAAATAAGCACAAAGGATCCAAGGCTTGTCTCTAGCATGTACTCCAAGGACCATGTCCTGTTAGGATTTGCAGCCTTTACTTACTCCAGCCCTATTTGCCTTGGTTTCTCAAGATCTTTCTCCTTCATAACACCCAGATTCTTCTCATTCCAGATTCCCCACCCCTGCTCTTCCTGCCCCACCCTCTGCCTTCCAAGTCTGAGTCTTAGCGTCACCAGGGGATGACTTCCTTCTTACCTCTACAACTTGTCATCCTCCTGGCTCCTCTACACAAGCCTCATAGGTCAGAGGCATAGCAGTGGGAGCTGCAAAGGCCACCCATGGCTTCAAGCATCCTAGGGCTGTACTTCTAAGCATGCATTCTACTCACTTGGGGAGTCCTAAAAATGCAAATTTGTGAGCCTTAATCTAGAACCACTTAATCAAATCTTGATGAATGTCCCTGGCAATGTGACTTGTAAACAAGTTATTTAATGAATCTTATGCCCCTGGAAGAGTGGTAGGCACAGAGAAAGTCTTACTTATGTGTCTGTACCTTTAAGGCTCTTGAAAGCTGAGCTATAACCCACTTATTTCCTATATCCCTAACAGAAACAGCTACTTGTGCCTCCTCCCAGGGGTCCCCTCCAATTCAGTGTTTGCACTGCTTTCCAGCTGCACCACCCTCGGACTAGAACCCTCAACCTCGTTTTGACTTCTTTTCCTGTGAACCAAGGAGCCCTGGACTAAGGGCTTCAGGGCCATTCACCCCACCTGCTTACCGTGTTCATAAACTACACGATGCATCTGACCAGGGTGCTCAGCTTCCCACTGGTTTCCTTCTCTTTGGTAGACCCTCCCAACTGACAAAACCCAAAGAGACTTTGTCGTTTTAGTGGTTGGAAATTCCTTCCTACTGGAAAAGCTTGCCACCCAGGCTGTGTATATTTAGAGACCAGGCTGCCTTACAACCTTGCTATTTTCCTAAGTACTCACAAGCCTGGGTTCTATGTGCCCCAGATGCCATCAACTAAGCCTATGCTTCTCTCAATGTATCTATCTATTTATTCATTTGGTGAACAAATTTTCTATTAGTGGCTACTGTGTGCTAATAATTACACCAAGATGAGGAAGAGGAGGGACAGATTCTAACATCGTATAAACAGATAGAGGCCATTATAGTAAAAGCTAAGTTCTGCACTTAGGGAATGAAAACGTTTTCCGTGTCAGCCACACACGGCCTTAGGAACCTAAGAATCCATTGCCATGGAGTTCTTCTGATTTCTATTTCATAAGAGGAGCCTGGAGCTCAGAGAATGTAAATGGTGTGACAGAAGTCCCCCAGGTAGGCATTCTACCACGCAAGGAGCAACACCAGACTTTATCCCGTGTTTCTTTCTAGTCTATGTATCTTCCATTTCTTCCAGCATGTTGGAGGGTCACACACACACACACACACACACACAAGCGTTTGCCCTCTTTTCTGCCTGATAAAGTCACACTTAACCTTCAAGTGTGTGAGCTAGAGCAGCCCATTTGCAGAGCATTTCAGAGCCTCACTCAAGAGCCAATCCCTCATCTTTAGGTTTCTGGAGTGCCATGCCCGTAGGCTTGTATCCTGTTTGTATTTGTTTCTGCACTTAGAGGATGCAGCACCATGTCTTGCAATGGTCGTTGCCCAGCAAATGTTTGTTGAATTAGTAAATAAATCTTCCAGTCAATGGGGGCATCAGTTATAGTCTCTATTCATTTAAAATCCTTTGCCAACCAAAGGGCAGCCAGATACTCGAAAGGACACTTAGTTCTTTCCCTGCAGGGAAGGTACACCACTATTTCTCTGATTTTCCCTTGCATTCTTGCAATCCACATGGCCGGATTCTAATTTGAAATGTAGCCCCCTCCCACCATGTGTTCCTTCTGCAAAAGGCCACATCAAACATTCCAATTCACTCTTTAGGAAGACATCCTTGCAAACACATCAAAAATTGCACATATCTGCCCATTTCCTGCTGATAACGTATATGATTTTTTATTTTACAAATCCACAGCTTAAATCCAGGTGGGAGAGAATGAGTCAGAGAGAAATACCATTGCTTTTGGCTGATGACAGCAGCATAATCATTTATATTTTTCCCAACCTGCAAAATGTCAACATATTAGGGGGGGAAAATGCAGACATTTCACATTTCATTCCTGATGAGGTTCCTTGTCACTGGCTTGCACCCCACCTCCTTTCTGTGAATCATTGACATCTGGCTATTAGCCTAAGCATTTAGAATTTAACACTGAGCACCCCGGGTGTGCTGATGTCAGCATAGGCACACAGCTTAGAAGGAAGTCTTTCCTCTCTCAGGTTTGTAATGTGCTTACTGACTTGAATTAACTTCTGATGCTAACTTGCTAAGCTGTTGTCTTTTGGAGGGAGCACAGAACAGGGTGTGAAAAGAGAACAAAACAAAGATGGCTGCTGGTTTTGTCTCGTATCTGCCTGTCATAGTTTACTGAAAAACCTGCTTAATCTCACTTGTAAAACAACACGGTGCCACGTTATCCACTGTAATTAAAGACAATGGCGAGAATGCTCTTTGAAGAGGAATGTGCCTTCATCAGCCAGCCCTGCTGAAAATAGGTTTATGTTTCACCAACAAGTGCAGCACACACATCCTCTAATTAGATTTCCCTGCTCCTCTTTTAATCACCCCGAACATCATTATCCTTTTGGTTCCTCATTAGGAAGGTCGTGCGGTTCATAATCGCACTCATAAACCCATCCAGATTTCAGAGCAAAACTGTAGCTCCTTAGATTTCAGATACTGCCTTGATCTCCTGTGTTGGCAACAAGTTCAACTCAACTTGCCTGTGGGGTTTGTTTCTGTGTGTGTGTGTGTGTGTGTGTGTGTGTGTGTGTGTGAATTTAATGTGTTCAGCCCTCCCACGTGTCATTTTAATAGAATTATAGCTACTTGTTCTACTGTTACTGATGAAAGATGCCATATTTTTATTATAATTTGCAAAGAGAAGGGGAAGCCATCAGTATATCCCAATACCTTTATCATAGGTAACACACTGCACATTCTTTAAAATCTCTTACAAGGCAGATGTAGGGGGGTCAGGTTTTTTCTGGGGACTTTGGTGAATCTGAACACTTCATTACCTGCTACCAGTCTTGGCGGATGTGGGCCACCTTTGCAGCAGTGCACATCTAGTCTATATTTGGTCAGCATTGTGGCCCAGTTCTAATTTCATCAGCATGGCTAAGTTCCAATAGAGACCACTAATCAAATTTAATTCTTGATAGTCCAGTATTTACTCATTTTAACTCAACAAACTCTCAAAGGTAGAACTTGTTTTTAGTTATGTATTTATTTTTGTTGGTTTGTTTGTCTGTTTATGTGTCACCTTTGGCTGAGCTTCAAGTCTGCATATGCCCTAACTCACCAAGCCATATAAAATATGCCAATGGACCTTTCTATAATTTTGTCATTTCTATAATCTGTCTCCTTGTTATTATCTCCCTAGTTTCTTTCTGTGTATAAGTATATACGTGTGTGTGTGTGTGTGTGTGTGTGTGTGTGTGTGTGTGTGTGTGTACTGGCAATACTTGGATCTAACCCAAGGCTTTGTACATCCTAGACAAGCATGCTACCACCAGAGCTACAGCCTTAGCCCTTTCTTTTCTTGTGTATGCTGAAAACTAACTTCTGTTTATCAGCATATCTGTCCCCCAGGTGTAGTGTCACTCATAGTTTGTTTTGTGCCTTTGCATTCTCATTTCAGCTTTGATTTTTCAGAGATGTTCAACTTCAGGCATGAAGAAAGCAATTAATTTTTAGCATTCAAAAGGGTAAAGGAGGAGGGGATGGAACAATGGGAAAGGGCATAATTACACATCCTCACTGTCAGTTTATCCCTGAGACGGATAGTTAATGAAGCTTGGTATTTGTAGCAGCTATTCTCATTGAACTGAGCCATTGTTAACTGTAAGCAGAGATGATTCCGTAAAGGCAGATTTGGCCCAAGGGAAGAATTGGGCTTCTCTAGGCAAGTCTTCGGGATGGCTGCTCTTCATTAGAAAGCTTTCTTTCACCTTTGGACAGCAGCCTCCCTGGGATTCTACAAAAAGGATGGAGTCACCAGCCATAGCCAAGGTGGCTTGTAGTTGAAAGTTGACAGTCTTTGAGAAGCTGGCATTTTTCCATAGGGACTTCATTATTTAAAGCAGGGTCCCCACACAGCACCACCCAAGTCCTGATCACCTTGCCTGCACTCATCCTTTATGTATACTTAACAGTTAAAGACTAACGCAACTAGTCCCCAGGGCAACCCTACAAGGTAAAGAAACCACACCTCTCCCTGTTTTATACAATTAAAAACTCCCGCTTTGGAGAACTTGGCTGTTTTCATAAAGGTCTTCCTGCTGGTGAGGAACAGAAAACAAAACAAAACAAAACAAATTTAGTTCTGTCTTTCTGCCTGACTACTTAAACTACTACCAAACAAACTGGCTTCTCCTGGTGTATAAAGGGCTTGGGGTTATTTGTCGTGAATGGATTTCTCCCCAGAATCTGTGAGGGTCTGGGGGAAAAAGAAGGAAAGAGGTGTACTTGTGTATATCTGTACCACCAGCTCTGAGGTGGGAGAGAAAAACACAAGGTCAAGGACTGCCTGGGCTACAGAAGGACTGCAGTGTCAACCCAGGTGTCTTAGGGTTTCTAAGGCTATGATGAAACACCATGACCAACTTGGAGAGCAAAGGGTTTATTTGGCTTACATTTCCATATCACTGTTCACCATCAAAGGAAATCAGGACAAGAACTCAAACAGGGCAAGAACCTGTAGGCAGAAGCTACAGAGGTCATAGAGGACTGCTGCTTGCCGGCTTGCTCTCCATGGCTTGTTCAGCCTGTTTTCCTAGAGAATCCTGTACTACCAGCCCAGGGGTGGCACCACCCAGAATAAGTTGGGCCCTTCCCTATCAATCACCAATTAAGAAAATGCCTTGCTGGCTTGCCAACAACCTGATTTTATGGAGACATGTTCTTAACTGAGGTTCTTTCCTCTCAGATGACTTTAACGTGTGTCAACTTGACATGAAACTAGCCAGCACACCAGACAACTTAGTGAGCTCCTGTCTTAACAGTATTTAAAACAAAAAGACATTTGGGGCTGTATCAGTGGCAGCGGGGTTGACTGACATATACAAAGCCCTTGCTTTAATCCCCAGTGTTAGAAGAAAAAAAGGTGGACAGACAGGGCAGATATATAGAAGCCACTAGAATACAGGTTCTTTGAAAGTAGAGTCTGTGGCTGTCTTTGGGGAAAACAAACAAAACCAAAAGCGTGGCATAGCTGACATTTAGTATATATTGTGACCTGTCTGAGGCTGGCCTGAGACTCATATCCTTCTCTGTATTGGCTTTCTGCCCTTGGACTTGGCTGCAAAGCTTGGTTGTGGGTCCTCGCCCTTTACCCTTGGTGCTCAGCATCCTCTGAATCCCTCATAGCCAGTGGCCTCTTTCATCAGTGGTCACTCTGACCATTAAACTCCTTCATCTGTACCAAAATTTCACTTCAAGTCTAGCTTACATGTGAAAAATGTGAATAAGATGGCCCTCATCTCAGCAAAGATCTAGAACAGTCTTAGGGATGAACCCACCAACCCGGAGCAGCAGTTACCTCAAGGCCAGGACTACAGTATCTTAGGAAGTGTCTTAACCACTTGAATCCTGTGCCATCCATATACTTACTTTAGTTTGCAACAAGAAAGCACCAAATACCTCATCTAAAGCCACATTGATAGCGAGCGAGGCAGCTTCAGGATATAAACGTAAATTGGTCAGACTCCAAACATAAGCAGATGACTTATATTGTGAGCTTTCAATGACTTTAGCTCAAAGCATAGTTAGATCTCACCTGTCAACAAGGTAGAGCATCAGGGAGGCAGAATGCCCTGGAAACCCTTCCTGAAGTCCTGCTTGAGAGCCCTGCTACCAGTATTTCTGTGGATCTGTTTCTTAGTCCATCTTGTAGTCCTAACTTCTTTTTTTCCACCAGACCTTTGGCCTCTCAGATCTCCGTGCCAGTTTGGTCAGTGCATGGTGCCTTCCTCTTCCAAATCTTAAAGAGTCTTGATTTTAGATGAAAACTACTTTCTGTTCTATTTCCACTAATCATCATTCTAACAAAGACAGACTAAAAAAGTCTGGTCATCTGTTGGATTCTTTATCACATTTGTTAAAGTTAAAACCGGTATCAGCTGCCCCAGGGTCTAGAGAAGCCTTTGCAGCTGGGCCCTGAAGAAACCAGGATATAAGAAAAGGTTTCTGACTCTGGAGCCATGTATGTGGAACTTTTGTGCCACCACCATTGAGCTCAGGGTGAGGGGATTTATTTCAGCTTCCTGAAGCATGATGTTCCTCCACAGATTCACTGAGTTTATGTGCATGTATAAAAGCCAACTCCATTTTAAGGTACAAAGATGAGCTCCAACACATCACAAGTGCACATCAAGTTGGTTAAATGAGATCATTCCATCCTTTCCCATATTCTGGCAGAGTGAAACAGTTGCCAAAGTCAGCAAACAGATTTTTGGCATATGGGAGGAGCCCTGAGGGAGCCACCCAATTCATTCTCAGTCAAGCAGGATTACTTAAGGACACAATTTAAGAAGAAGCTCTCTGCATGAGTAATATTTTTGTCTCACAGCCCTCCAACATAGAGGTACATGGATGTGAGCCATTGCCTTCCTGCTCTGCACAAAGCCACGGAGCCATCATGTAGAGAACCATTCTTGCCATTTGGACCAGCGGCCAAATCTCAAATGTTTCCAGGATTCATATAAGAAAAAAAAATGTTCCTTTTAATCTGTATCATGGTGGATTAGATTAATTACTGGTCTGCAATACCCACTTTTCATTGACTGATTAACCAAGGTGCTTTGGGAGAAAATTAGGATATCACCTGATACACCAAGCAGGTGCTTGTCTTGCTTGTTAAATAGAAAAGCAACTCCCTGGAGCTGCATAGAAATTGGGGCCAAAAATGGAGTGCCATGTAAGGTCTAAGGATGTTTCTGAGACTCTTGCTGTGTTAGGAGGGATTGGTCAATCAGTGGTACCAAAAGCCACACGGTGACACTTTGCAGTCCCTACTGAAGGCTGGCTGGCTGCTTACCAGCTGTCCCTCCTTCCACCAGAGGCGCAGTCTCTATAGACTCAGAGAGCAGGAGTGGAACCTCATAGCCCATCACATATTACCGCCTCTATATTTGCAGACGGGAGACCTAATGCTCAGAGAGGGAGTCACTCTGTTAGGAAACAGCCCGTGTATATAATCTAGTTCCCAGTCCATTGCCCCCATCACCCTACGGCGCTGGGGTCTCTGGGACACATGAGGAGCGAAGAAGGGATGTCAGAACCAAATCACAAATTTTGTGGGCAGTGACCTGTTCTAGTTCAGTTCTAGGTGTACATGTTGTGTGATCCTAGGGAAGGTGTTCTCTGCTCTGTGCCTCAGTTTACCAGTTTATGAATTGGAAATGATGATAGGAGATATATTCTTGGTTTTGTTTTTATATTAAAGGAATTTAAATATGCTCAACCATTAAGCTCATGCTTGCTCTGTAAAGAACATAATAAAGCCCACCCTCTCTATCATCTTCAGCACATCAAGCAGCCAAAGGACTTACTAACTCATCCACATGGTTTCTGTGCTAGAATAGTCAAAGGAGAAGGAACATGCTTGTAACTCTCTATGCAATGCAGCTGAAGCATCTCACTCACATCCCCAGAAACTCGCATTTCTCTTCAGGGTTCCACCTCCCTCTGTTTCCATCTTTTACTCTGTTATGGTTTGTTTCAACTAGAGCCACCCTCTTCGTGACATGTTCACAGAAAGCCTTAACTCTACCCACTGCCTTGCACAAGAAACACCACTTTCTTGAGAGTGGACCATGGGCTTCAGTTGTTTCCCAAGTTAAAATCAACTCAGTAAATGAGCTGAATACCAGTATGCATATGTTTACATGTATGAGTACATATAACTTATCTAATCTATATAGTTTCATTTCCTATATAATCAAGTATCCTTTTTGTTTTGTTTTGTTTTTCAAGAAAGGGTTTCTCTGTGCAGCCTTGCCTGTCCTGGACTCACTTTGTAGACCAGGCTGACTTCGAATTGATGAAGACCCACCTGCCTCTGCCTCCTGTGTGCTGGGATTACAAGCATGTGCCACCACACCCAGCCATAATCAAGTTTAATCAAGAATACTTTCAAACAAAAGTATATCGAGTCCTGCATTTGTAGATTCAACCAACTGCACATTGAATTTTGTATGTTTAGACTGATGTGTTGCTTAGTAGTGAAGCAGTTGACTAGCATATGCAAAGACCAATCCCCAAGGCATGAGCAAAAGAAAGAAGAAGAGGAAGAACGATACAAAGAGGAGGAAGATGATGATGATGATGATGATGATGATGATGATGATGATGATGATAATGAGAAGATGGGAGAAACTATTATCTGTATTGTAGAAATACAGCCTCCTTTTCTCACTGTTATTTTGCAAGCAGTGTAACAGTTATTTAAATACAGTTGCATGTCAAAATAATCTAGGACTGATTTAAAGTATACATGAGCATGCATGCAAGTTCTGTTAAAGCACTTTGCATTTTATATATGATTGTTGTTCATCTGCAGATTTTAGTATATGTAGTGCCTTCTAGAACAGGGTCTTGGAGATGCTGAGACACAGTTGTGTATTGTAGAGACGCCAGCTTAGAAAAGCTTGTAAAGAAACATACAAGCTTTACAAGTCTGCATTGTTTAAATCATTAAAAACTTATTTAGCTGTATTAGGTGAATTGCAGGTTTGAGGTCAGCTCACACTATGCTGAAAGACGTTGTCCACCCCTGGTCCATTTCTGCCACAACATGAAAATTCCACTGATCTTCAACTTGAATATTTTCAAACTTATTACATTATACAGGCAAATACAATTAATGAGGACGTGAGTTGACATTACTAGAGGCCCCAGAATCAGGCCAATTTTTGCAAATATTTTTGACCTCTGTGGATTCCATAGCACTATGATAGTCTGGCCCTTCCTGATGTATGTGAATACTCCATAGTAAAAGTTCAGAACAGAGCAAACCAAATTTCAAGCTATCATCAAATATTTGTGGCATCTTAGGCTATAAGAGCATTGCATACATTGTAAGTCAAAGGGAAATGTACCTGTTTTGAAATCCTTGAGGGAGTAATAGATATATTCCCATGGCTAAATAAAAGTCCTGGACATCCCTAAAAACAAATCCAAATCTACCCTTTCCTAAGCAAGGCCATGGCATGGGCTGATAGACATGTCAATGACTTGGTTCTGGTCCAAGTAGATCCTCAGCTTTTTAAAAAGCTCTTTCCTGCCAGGATATTTTGCTTCCCAAAGAGGCATTGAAGACCTAGGTTGAGTCATTGGTAGAAAAGGTGTGCTGTCTGTCTATTTACCCATCCCTTTGTCTCTTGTCCTGTGGAGGCATCTCTCTGTGGCTTTCAATCCTTTGATGATGCGCAGTGTTGCACTTCCTGCAGTATATTTGCTTGTGAGCTGATGATAAGGGTCTTGCTTACAACTCCAAGTGTTTGAAAATGAACCTCATGGAAAAGACCAAGAGACAGGCAGGGTTCAACACCTGCCCAGGCGCACTTGAACCTAAAAGAGTGGGGATAAGCCCAGTTGGCAGTTTATCTTTCTGAAGCAAGGTGAAGGAACTTTACTCATGCCTCTGAGACTTTATTTTCCTATGAAATGTGCCTTGACTCTGTAGGGCCAGAGAAAGGAGGGAAGAAAGAAAGAAAACAGGAGAGAATTCCTTCAAGCTGAGCCATCTGTAAATATCTCGATTCTTTTCTCCCCCAAGCTTGGTTCTCACCTCTGGGGACCCTCTCTTTCATGCCCTGCCTGTCTACTTCCTGATCACCCCTGTCTGTACCACAGCCCATTTCCACGGGAAAAGCATAGTTACAGTCACTGAAGGGCCACCTAACTTTAGCTTAGTGGAGAGGCCTGTCTGCTGCCCTGACCTTGGACCTGTGTGCCTAATTGAGTGCTGATGCTCACTCTCCTCAAACTTTCAAAGAAGGTGAAAATAGTCATGAAAACCCATAAACTCCCCTTTTAGGGTTCCATCTTCCAACTGGGCATTTTCTGGCTCTCTAAACCTAGAAGGGTCAGTGGGGAGGGACGAGACTCTGGGTACTGCCACAGCCAAGCATGACTTGCATTTGCTTGTCAGGGGTGACTATGGTTCACAGTAGGCTACATGCTAATCAATCTGTCTCTCTTTCCCCTTCACAGGGCCTGGAGCAGTCATTGACGGTGTAAACTCGGCCTCTAGAGCACTGGCTTGTCTCTGGCTCTCAGGGACCTTCTTTGCCCACTTCTTCATCAAGTTTTGATAAGAAACTATAGGTCCTCTGAGCATCGCCTGCTTCTCCATGTTACAGACTTTAATCTACACTGCGGAGGGCAAACCAGTTTGGGCTTCTTTTCCTTTATTTTTGTTCTCCTTGATATTTTTTTTTTTTTGGTTTGTTTTCTGGGATTTTTCAGTTTTATTTGATTTTTTTTTTTTTTTTTAGTTTGAATGCGTGGGGTTGGGGGTTGGGGTGGGCAGGGTTCTACCAAGGGTAGGATAACCATTCATTGATGTGCCCCAAAATGGAATCTGTTCCTGCTACCTTGGCCTTCCTTTATTCTACTTCTCTTCTTGCCACCATTAACACACACACACACACACACACACACACACACACATGCACACACACACACATCCACAAAATTGGGCAAAAAGAATATGTCCCATGCCAAGCGCCCTGATGGTACGACTTGACTCGCAATGTAGTATACAGTAAGAGTTGCATCTACATGTGTCTTATGTCCTTTGTCTCTTAAGCTTTCAAGCATTTTCCCAGTTAAAATGTGGACATCCTTATTCCTCGCTTACCATCACCTACCCCAGTAGGCTTCACACCTTTTCTTTCTAGGAAGCTGCCTCACTACATCCCTAGATGTGCATATACACACATCCGTATGTAAATTTTTCCCATTTTCTCTGGCCATTGTGCTCTATTCATTTCTTCCACTAACTCTAAGGATTACAGGCTAAGACTATGCATGCAACCCAAAATTAGAAATTTAGAAATCAAGTAACCAAACTAGGGAAGTATATTTAGGGTAGTACTTCCCTTAAAATGCTGTTGCAGCTCATAGAAAAGTGTTCAATAGCTGGCTAATTATTTTATCAAGCTATCAAAGCAATCATGCCATTATCCAGTTACTCGATTGATTTATCTCTCCATCTAGTTCTACCCACCTTTCGTTCTCTCTCATAATATATTTACTCTATTTACCTAACCATTCTTTCTCTTTCTCTTCCCACCATTCACTATCAATTCACTACTGTATTCATCTCTAATCATATTGTGTCTGTGCCCCATCTCCATTTCTCCACGACCACCAACACACATTGCCATCTTCAACACACTGCCTAGAAACTTCTTATGTGAAAGCCAGCAATCTCACGGGCTAGCTACACAGAAGAACAATTTCTTAAGCCACGGATTCTTAGGACTGTGGTAACCCATCCACCCAAATTAGACATTGTGAACAGCGAACAGATGGACCAAAGTAGCAATCTAAAGATCAGTCACTCATGATTCGCCGAGAGATAGTTTCCCGAACCACCTTCTCAGGAGGCACATCAGGCCCGGAGAAGCCTTGATCATTGCTGCATTTCTCCTTGAACAGCTGGGAAATTAAGGAACCATCCTTGTGCTTCTCTCAGCCTTTCAAGAAAAGGGCACATCAGGAACTTGGAGGCACTTCTTCGTGGCTGGCTTTCATTTGTAGAAAGGACCTGACGAAAACCACATATCTGTCCTTTCTATGTAAAGACCGCAGTCCATCTACCAAAGTGTCATAGAATACTTTAGTAAAGCATCGCCCTTCGGCTCCAGTTGTGATTTGAATTGTTTGAAAATTATCCAGCAAAGGGCTGATGGAGGCCAATTATGTGGCGTGTGTGTTGACAACTCTGGTATTTGTTTCAGAAAGCTCTTCTGAGCTGAGGGCACTTGAGCTACTGACTTAATTTCCAAGCACTTGATTAACACAACATGGCAAACAGAGAGGCGAAATGTAAGTAATACTCTTTGCTAGGCTATTTCTCTAGTTGGCTTTGGGGATGAATGTCCCCAAATGCTTGCACTCAAAGCAGGGCTAGTGTATGAGTAAGATCAGAGTCAACCTCTCAGCGTTGTCTCTTGTGAAAAGAAGAACTGCACCAACAACGTAGCCTGCAGTTCAAGCGAACAGCATTAAAGATCACAAAGGGCTCTCTGCAGACACTGGCTTTCTCAGAGCTTGAGAAGAAGGACCAGCAGTGACATTCTCACAGGCATGTCCTCCTGCCTCCTTCAGGGACCATTTTCAGGTCTACCTCTGAAAACTAATGACTATGGCCTCCATAAGAGTTCAGTTCCCTTAAAGCTTGGCTGATCACTTGTCCCAGTAGAACTGCCCTCTCTGTGCCACTATGGACACATAAATACAATACCCACAGCAGGTCCATATATACCTGTGTATGCATATTCACATATATACAAATGCAGGCTTCTTTGGCATACACAAACTCAGCACTGTCATAAGAGAGAGAGCTGGTGTGAGCAAAATTAATACTCTTTTTGCCAGCTGTAAACAGACATCTGCATTTCCTAGTGAGCTGCCAAGAATGAGATGCTGGGAGCATAAATGATGTGCCAAAACCAGTCTATTTATTCCAACTTCCAGAGGCAATCAGGAGCAGGCACAAAGTCAGAATTACAGGTCGGATATATGAATTTCAGATCTGTCATAACACTCAGCACCTGGGATTGGGTTGGTGTCAAGCCTTGTATGAGACGTAAAGATGACCATTGAGTTTTCTACTAATACTACATTTGTTACTTTGGAGAAAAGGAAATGTGGATGCCAGGGAGACTGAAAAGTATTGGGTGATGGGCTGCTTGAAATGGACAAGCTGTCAGTGCTCCTCATCACCTCAGTCAAGCAAATCATCAGAACCCCATTGAGTATGGACTCATGGTCACCAGGCATCTCTGTTCCACCTACTTTCACTGGATACAGCAAGTTTCTCTGGTGGCTACCTGTTTTATCCAAACATCAGAAGGAAATCTGTGTTCTAGTCATTCCTCCTCTGTCTGGGAATAAGTAAACCAAGTAGAAATGACTCAAGACAAGTGGGTACCAGATATCAAAGTGACTTCTTCACAGCAAATATGCTCCAGCTCCTGTTATCTGAGTGACTTGGATGAGGATGGCTCCATGGGACGGGAGCTGATCTCCAACACTTTGAAGCAAATACAACAGCAGCTGAGTACTAAAAACAACATGCACACGTACCCATGCCTTTCCAGCCTTATACTTGGAGGGTGTATGGATCAGAACAACTAGACAAATTCACTCAGCTTACCAAGAGTGGGTGGGAGTAAGGGATAAGTTTAGGAAAAAAGAATCACATGAGTCTACGTAGCTGGTAGAACATTGTGGATTTTCTGATATGAAATATTATGGTTTATCAAGAGAATAGATAAAAGGAATTAAGCAAAGGTAGCCATACTAAAACCTTTCCCCTCCCCAAAACAATGCTAATTTGTCCTTCTGCCAAAGTAATGCCAATGAAAGTGCTAGTGTTATGGCTCTGGCCAAGTGTGGATTTGAGTAGTTTAATGTCAAGTGCCTGATACAGTCATCTGCAAGTTTAATCAAGGGTGTTTGGATTTTCTTTCTTGTTCTCATTGGAAAGGGTTGAGATGTAGGGGTTAGTTGTCAGAACATACACAGCTCTGACACAGATAGCTAGGTTTATGGCTCTTCTGCTGTGGGATACAGCTGTGTGCATTTCAACAGAAGGAAAGGGACATCTGTGTGTCACCAAGATGGCTCAGCCTGTGTCCTCACACTGCTTCGGACTGTTGTTCACAGGTTGGGCAGCTAGTTCTCAAAATCTGGTCCTATGTTTGGTTTGGGTCCCTAGGATCCTCACAGCTGAGGCTCAGCTTTAAGGATTCTTTTCTGCATCCACGTGTCCTTAGCAAAGAGGGATAGCAAAGTCTACCTGCAGTTGGTAAAAATCAAAAGAGCAGAACCCCGCCCCCCCCCAAAGTGGACAGATCATCCCAGAGAGTTTATCACAGCCACGGGAAGAGGGAGGAATGGTTGGAACACTGATGTTTTGATTGATGCTTCCAGGACCAACGGATACCTGTTCTTAGTAGCCTATATGGCTTTTATCACCCTAGTGGGGAACAATAGCATACAAAGTTGTGAGGGAGTATCTGCCCATAGTTTAATCCTGAGTTTTCACCAGGATAGGAAAAAAATGGTTTGACAATACCCAGAACCACCGCCCCCCCCACACACACACATTTTGAATCTATTCTTATTGGAATTAGAAGAAGTAGCATTATTATTTTTAATTTGTCCAGGCAAAATGTATTTTTCTCCAACAGCAAATATATTTGGGTTTTATTTGGCGTAAGCTTATTCCTAGAAATCCTCATGTCCAATTACTTCCCTCCTTATTATCCAAAGCTGGATCTCTCTTTCTTTCAAGACAAATACGTTTGAGTAGCTGCAAAGCACCTCACAGGTGTTCAAGCAGGAGGGCAACGCCACACAGGATGCCATATGATGAGATCTCCCAATGACCACAAAAAAAGCAAACAAATAAAAATGCCAGGCTCATTTCCCTCATTTCTCTCTTAAGAGAAGAGAAGTAAATGGAAGGAAGAATAAATAGATTTGCAATTAAAAATGTGGCAAAAAGATAAAGCTAAACTAGTGCAATTTAGCCTTCAGGTGCAGAATAAGGAGCCCAAACGAATACGGAATGGACTTAGATGCAAATGCCTTCATAGTGAAAGTAGTCAGCTAAACCCAGTCTCCAACTCTTCGGAAGAGACTTCCTGCACCCCCTCCCCTGAGTGGCACACTTTTAAGGCACATGGTTGTCCCAAACCACTAGGTGGAGAAAGAAAGATTAGGATCCCTCCACCATCCTCCTGGGTCTCCGTCCTAGGTTATTTGGCAAAGTATAAGAATCCCAATAATAACAATGGTAATAATAGCTGCCCTTGTGTTAGTGAAAAGGAACATTTTTAATCCTTCAGAAACTTTCGTGACATGTAAAGTGCAATTGTGAGGAATGTGTGGGTGTACGAAAATGTATCTGTCAAGTTCAGAGTCCTCTAGATTAAAAAAAAAAACTTATATGATTATCAATGGTGCCGTTAATAGCTGTGTTGGACAATGGGTGTGCCCATTTTCACAATTATTCTTAAAACAAATCTATGTTCAGATGCTTTAAAATTTTATTACATTATATAAGAATATGACTTTGTCAGCCTTTAAAACTTCTTTTTTCTTTCCTTTTGCTTATTTTTTCCTTCAAAAATCAATGACGACTTGATTTCTGTCAATCATTGTATTGAGGGTGAATATACTACCTGAATTTTGTGCATGTTACATTGTAGTTGTAACCTTTTTCTAATTCAGGATGAATACAAGATGGTTGTGATTGTGCAGTGTATCAATAAAGTTTGAAGAAATTTGTAACTTTTAGGGGACTCTTCATTAAGATGTCCCTTAGAGATCCAGCAATGGAAAAAAATGAAGCTATTATGAATTTTAGACTTTGAGGAGTCAGTGTGACCAGAAATAAGCAATGCTCCACCTTCCTCGCTCCCTCTCTCTTTCTCCCGTTCTTTCTCCTCTTAAACACGTGCACACGCATGCACATGCACACGCGCGCGCGCACACACACACACACACACACACACACACACACACACACACACACAC
>OU015749.1:86979345-87040048 GCA_907169655.1 Acomys percivali
CACACACACACACACACACACACACACACACACACACACACACACACAGTACTCTATCACTTTTATGTCTAGCAAACATTTATACCATTTACAAACACCAAAACATTCAACTCAAGCCCCACGTCTCAATTGTATATTGACACTGGCTAAATGGAAATCACAAGTTTTCTAAAACAATGAGTAGATTCCTCTCAACTTCACCATTTTTTCCTTCATAGTCCCTGCTACATCCTTCCACTGAACTGTGCACCTTTTGTTAAGGGCAATAGCGATGATGTGCACTTGTTCTTGAGTGGAGGTGCCACTAGATTCTTCATTGCTCAGAGCCTAAATTGTCACACATATAAGTACAATAAGTGGAGACTATGCTCTATTTGCCAGGTTACCATTTCTAAAACATCCTTTCCTTTCCCTCAAATCCCAACTGCTCCTCCATTACCACATTGCTTTTCTGAAAGAATGGATAATAAATTTAAAACTTGTTTTCTCTCAACAAGCTGTCCCTCAATGAATCCTTTCCAGTAGGCATTTCGTCTTGGACAGCATTCAGCCTTTCGCCTATCCTCTGCGCCATTTGTGATTTTAATGTAACTTTCCATTGCTCCATCTCAAAATTCTCATCTGTTTGTTTTCTTTGATTTTTATTTTTAACCACTAGATTCCTCTTGGCTTCCAACAGATAAAGCTTAGTGCAGCGTGCAGTGATGAGTTGGGAGCGGAGTAGAGAAAGGTAAAGAGTCTAAAGTTCATTTCACAGCACAAGTAGCTTTTCTGAAAAAGTCCTTGAGGTAAAAAAAAAAAAAAATTTGAGATTGGTATTCTTGTTGGTTAATCCAGAGCTTTCATGACTCAGTTTCCCCTGAGGAAAAGGAACACAGAACACAGAAAATACATGAGCTATCTGTGTGCTTTGTAAATCAAAATGGCAAGCAAATACTTGGTACTGATGACTGGGTTTCTATTCTCCTTGTGGTGGTATGACATTATGGTGCCCCTATTCCACTACTTACCTTCACTCCTTCCACACCGCCTTTCTCTTCTTACCTTTTCTTTTTCCATTTTTATCATTTTCTTCCCTTTTTACCTGACCATTTTCTGTTCCTGTTCACACCACAACAGTTTACCACTACCTGCTCTTTTCCTGGTGGAGACATGTATCAGTCTTTCACTCCACCTGGCCACTCTGTGCCATCAAACATCAGGGTACCAATTTATTCTTCCATCAGCCAACCACTCACCTGGACATTCACATATTATTTCCCCATTTATATAGACCTAATTCCCTCTACACAGTCATGTGCTTCCCTAATGTGACTGTGCTCTCTGTCTATTTACTTAAGCCATCTATCCATTTCTTACCTGTCAACACATCCGCTGAGCATCCTCCAGCTAGCCTTTGGCTGAAATACCTATTTCCCAGCCCACTTCAAGGTAATGAAAATCTTGGCTCTTATCTCTGTATTCCACAAGGGAGGCTTTATCTAGTTATTCGGGAAACACAGTTGCTAAACGATTGGATGCATTTTTGTTATCTTCACCCCAAATACACCCTATTAAAAGCATATACCTACAGAAGTGCTTTGGGAGACGTGTAAGGGCATAGCTGATCCTATCGAGATGGGTTACATTGGAAGAAAGATGGAGAATTGGAAGGAAAACAACTAGACTAGGCCTAGTATCTCAGACGTTTACCTTTGGTTAATTGCTGTTCCTGCTATTTGTTAATTTGGATTTACCTAGGGCCAAGGTCTCTTTCTGTAGTGTATGCAGGCCTTTTCCTGAGAACCTTCCTTCCTCTGTTGCCTAGGGTTGGGATTCCAGATATGTGCCACCATGTGCAAGTTGATGCCTACTTTTCTAACACAAAGGTGTGCGGTGAATGCAGCAAATGACTGCCTTATTGGTGATGCCTCTCCTTTCCAGACTCTTTTATTGGGTGTTTAGAAAACTAGTTACCTTCATGGATGTTAAGGCTGACACTCACTGGCACCAAGCCCTTTGGTCAGTCCTAGAACCAAGACCATGATGCCACAAGGGATCCCACCTTGGTCTCATCATATTCTTCAGGTCCTGTGGGTTTTCTTCTTCCTTATAGGCACCTCACTTATTCATTTATTCATCATGCATGCACCACATCTGCAGAGAAGTTCCCCTCAAGGAGTTCACATTTTAAGATAAGAAAAGAACTGTATAAAATGGAACAATTACAGTAAAATATTGCATGTATTATGATAGAGAGATGCAAAAATGGTTGTAGGCTACAGAACAAATATTGGGAGATAATTAGGAGGCTCCCTTCTATTTCTCTATTGATCCCCCAGGGACAAAAATCTGGGTGTAAACAGCTAAGATAGGCAGTGGACATTGCTTGTAGATATTATTAATACAAAATAAGCAGGTTAACAGAACTATGGTACATTCATTGTTCATGAAGTCTGTGATGGAATAAATAAATATTTGTTAAGGGAACAAGTACCATGAAAGGCATTAAAACTCTAAAGAGCCAAAGGGCCCTACTGTGCAGTTGGTGATAAAGCTGACTCAAGTCCTCCTGGAGGAGATGAACTGACATCCAGTGGCAAAGCTGGCTGTAATCTAAAGTGCAGTCTCCATGTAGGGATACAGAGAGCATTGTCCCTTCTGCACCAGGGAGCTCTATGAGCCTTGTTGATAGTTGAGAGGGTTAGCAATGGTCAGAAACTGGGAGTTGGAAGCAGTGGAGACCATCGGCAGATGCTAAGGGTGGTTGTACTGGGTGGGGGTATTGGAACTGGGCTCCACAAGATGAGATACCTCAACTGCTGTTCTTTGGGATGAAATTCCAGTCTAATTTGCATTTAAGTGTTTAAAAGCATCTCTTCCTTAAAAAAAAAAAAAACCAAGAGTGGATATAGCATTTACTTCTTCATTAACTATCTCTGGTGAGACATATTTTCTTTCATTTACTTGGAGTCCTCAGACCAGGTATTTCCCTTAGAAATCTGTCCATGATACAACTAGAGAAACATCTATTTAAAATTATAACCTTACAAATTGCCTTGGCTGATTTCTACCTTCTCTTAACTTCATTCTCAACTCTGACAACATAGTGGCTCTAATAGCCACCTTACAAGACTGCCTATTAGGAGTAGTAGATGTGAATAGATAAAAGTGTTAGTGTGAGACCCAGTGAGAAACAGTTGGTTGCAAAGTAAACACTGGTTTTATTCTCCTATCTTTCCCTTAGACCCTCAATGTCCCCATTTCCCGAAGCTTCTGAAAGAGATCATTCCAGCTACATTTGCTTCTCTAGAAAACTGAAGCCATGATTTCATGTCATTCCTATATTGAAATGCAAAGAGCAGACACACATTTCTGAGTTTTACATAATTAAGGGGCACAAGCTTGGAAAATGGCATTAATCAAGTTTTTGGTAGATCATGACTTTTCCAGCTCATCACCAAAGGCACAGAGAGAACAAACTAATAGGTAAAGTATTTATTTTCTAGAAAATTCCAGTCCAGATTTAAAGGCATGGGATGGGATAGGATTTCTTAGCATTTACCGGGTCCAGATTCCTTTCCCAACATAGAAAGTAGTTCAACCCATCATTTCACCTATTGCACAGAACCAGAAGTACATTTAACTTAGACTCGGGGATTCCAGGCATACTTTAAGAGTGGTGGATGTGAAGCTAAGTCTTCGTACAGTGGAGGAATGTAGTCATAAAGGTGGAAGGAAATGGGGGTCATACAGAGGATTACCCCTATAGAGCCCACAAATATACAAGAAAGCTAAGAAAGTGGACATAGCAATATGGGCCACTTGAAAAATGCCAGTGCAGAATTATCTCAACAGAAATTAGAAAGAAAAGCAAGAATCAGGTATGTCCAAACTTTAGCCACTGTAACAAGTTTTCAGCTGCAAAGTTCACACTTGAGAACCACACAATGGAGTGACAAAAGAAGCACACACACAGTGTTTTGACAGTGCTTATGATTTTGTGTTGGGCCACACTCATAACTACACAACTATACCTGAGGTATATGGAGCCTACAAGATACAGGTTGGACACTCTTGATAGACTCTGAGAAACTCTGCAGTAAGTGATCATATGTGAGAACTTGCCCTAAAATAAACAAGGGAGTAGAAAGATTTACTCAGAAGAGGGAAAGGATTGAGTTTGCAATTGAGAAAGACCCTCGGGCAGCAGGAAAAAACCTGGAATGAATACCTCAAGCTAGAAGGGACGGGGACAAGGAAGCAATAAGCAACTTAGAGTAGTTTATTTAGGGCCAGTCTGAGGTCGGAGACCAGAGGCATGGCATACTGTAAGATGGAGAATACACATGCACAAAGTTATGCTTTCAGCTCAGCCAACAGGGTAGAAGATGGCTTATTCTGACAGCTTAGGAGATGATGCTATTCGGTGCATTTTGGGGTATATTCAGTTTTAAGTACCCATCCGTAGGACCTCCAGGTGGAGATGTTTAAATGCTATCAGCATTTTCCTGAGTCATCCAATCATAGCTGTATGGTCCACAAGGGATGCCTGATTTCTTTTCTCTGCCAACCTCCCTAATTCCAAAGGAACTTTAGCTCCTTCGATCATCCATCTGCAACTCGTTTCTTATACTCCATTTCCTCTTCATCTTGATTTTGTCTTGAGAAGGTACTGTTTTTATTGCTTGCCGTGATGGAAGGGAACGAGCAATTCCCTGATTAGGCAGTCAGGAAGTATCAGATGATTTCAGCAGGGAAAGGGGCTGTGGTACAGCGCTCCCACCACGCTCCAGGCCTGTTGCACTTCCCATTGTAACACAAAAGGTCAAGCCCTTATGCATGTGGTGACACGAGAATATTTGAGCATGGAGAAGCTTTGAAATCTATCAGTAATCTATCTATCTATCTATCTATCTATCTATCTATCTATCTATCTATCTATTAATTTATCTAATCTACCTATCTATCTAATTTATATGTATATATTTTACCTGTATACTACGTGGCACAAATATTCTTTGTAATTTTATCATATACTATGATGTTCACTTAGTTGCAAATCCAGGAAAGATTTTAGGCTTTAAAACTGTATCAGAGAGCCTACTTCTAACCAAGAAAAAAAAAATGCATTTCAACCAAACCATTTTAAAAATATAAGCTTTTGCTTTCCCAAACTGGTCCAAGAGAAGCCTCCCTGAAGTCAGCTAAAAAGAGATGCATCAAAATAGGATGTCAGTCATGCATTCAGGGGACTTATAGTGTCTGACCCTACAGTGTCACAAGAGGTGTGTGTATATAGCTCAGGAGGCAAGCTCTTCCAAAAGAGGAAAAATCTGAGTATAAATCCTTTTTCTGCCAAATAATCTCTGTATGCTAAGGGCTTATAGCCTAATGGCCTCCATGCTCAGTTTAGTCCTCACTAAGCAGAGTGAGTACCTACTTGGTTGGTACCTAAGAACAATAAATTACCCAAATCCTTGGCACAGCTCTTTGTAGATATCACAGCATCTGTAGCATCTTTCTGTGCCTTGCCTTACCCCTCTTCCAAAATGCCCCTTCCTCCCATACATGGTGTTCATGAAGGCTCAGTGTTGACAATTGCTTTTTAAGTGTCAAGTTTTTAGTCCTGTGCTTGGGGACATTGCTGCTAAAGATGGCCAGGGAAGACTCGGTGATACAGAACAGAATAAAACTCCAGGTAGTGTGTCTAGTTTTTGTCACTCTCAGAGCAAGAATTCAGTCAAGAGTGGAAACATTTTACCAAGGGAAGAGTACACACTCAATGGCTGAATTTGGGCTTCTTGGGAGAGATCAGACCTGTGGGACAGGAAATCTTCAAGATAAAATAAGACAGTGAAAGGTAAGGAATCACAGGCATAGGTGGGGACTTTTTAGAAAGAGTGCTTATTCTTCACTTCCTCATCTCTACAGAGAGCTTTTTGGGTGATGTGTCATGGTATCAGGTATAGGAGCATCCAACAGTACAAAGCAAATGCCTAGGAGATGCTATTATAATGAAGGAAAGGACAGATGGAGTTTACCTATCTTACAGTCATAGGAAAAAAAGCAAATGCCCATTCCTGTGTTCAGTCTGTGTTCAACACTATCCATTCTGAAGGTACCTTTCCCATTGCCTTGGAGAGCTCATTAAAGTATATGCAAGGAAACCACAATGTCTAGTGCCTAGGCCCAGCAGGAATAAAAGTATGTTGATGGGGGACTGTCCCTCAGGACTAAAGCAGACTCGAATGTGCCCTATAGCCTGGGTCTTTTGTTCATGGTCTTGTTCTGTACATGGTACATTTGTGAGGACAGTTGCTCTGGTTACAAGACCAATTCATTTCAGTTTCTGTCTCTTTGTCACTAAAGGTCTCAGGGGAATCAGCTTATTAGAGTAATGATCATCGCATGGTTGGGCCAGCTATGCCAGTAAAGGGACTCACTGGAGGGCCTCAGAGATGAAGGTGCTGGTTCCCTGCTTGATGAAGCCACAGTCATGATCTCAGTGCAGAGTCAAGTATCGACAACTCTATCCCTGATTTCTCTCTATCTCCTATTTTCCAGCATGTGTGACAGGGGTTCCAGTACCCAAGTCAGTCTGCTCCTTTGAGTGGGTAGATTTTGATGTCAATTCCTTGCCAAGTTACCCAGAATTCCCTTGTCCCTGCCTCCCTCTTCCTGCATTGATATCAGTTCTGTGGGTAGCATAGGCACTCTCCCACCCATTCCTAATTCTCACCTTAAGAAAACTCAAAGTGCTGAGGAGGAGTGTCAGACCGGAAGCAGAAGTTTCTGTGGGGGTGAGGAATTCTTTCCTGTGAGCATACACGGTTTGGTTGCCAAGCACTGAATTCCCCCAGTGGATATCACATGTGTGGAGAGGGGAAACTAACAGGGAGAGAAGGCAGTGTGCAGAAAGCTGCTAACTTTTAAGTATTTGCTAAAACCACAGTGGGGCTGGGAGCCTTGGTGAGTTCGAAAACAGTCCCAGGCACACGCATTATCTTCACCGAAGTGCAGTCTACCACCTGACTGACAAGGCTGGAAATCTAAGGCAGATCCATCCCATTTAAAGCTAATATTCTTTCCAGTTCAACAGCACACTGGCCCCAGATTCAGGGCTGACCTTATTTGCTCAAACACATTGAGCTCTTTTTACAAAAAACAAGAACAGCTCACTTAAGCATCCCGCAATTCTGGCTTCTTGTCAGCTTCCATAAGGAGATCAGGTGTTTCCATGTACTTAAAGACAATAGCTCCAAGTTTCTAGACAATTTCCTGACTTCAAGGCCATGCTCTTTACAAGGGCTCTGCCATTCACCATGGAGAAATAAGCTGATAGGATTGGCTCATGAGCCTGACCCTGGACTCGGAGGACCTCTGAGACCTTCAGTCAGAAGGGACCCTGTGAACTCACCAAGTTCTAAAGGAAAGAATAAATTAACTCCAGGCAAGACAGACATACACAATCAAGGATTTTATGAGTAAGAAAAATGGCCTTTTATTCTACTGGGACAAAAAAGAGGTCAGTAAATATTATATTCTATGGAGTTATATTTTGGTCTACAAAGCATTAACTCAGCCAAATATTCCATCTAAGAAAAGGTGAACCACCAATATCAAAGTATAATTACATTAATATAAATCTGTCAACATAAAAATACCTATCATCTATCACTCATCTATCTATCTATCTATCTATCTATCTATCTATCTATCTATCTAATTATCTTGTATCTATAATAGTCACTTTTCTCACTTCTACAAACGAGCAAATATTAGACATGACAACTTAAAGAAAAGAATTTCTCATTCTGGCTCTCAGTTTCAGAAGCTTCAGTCCATGGCCCTTTGGCTCTGGGCCCATGAGCCCACTGAGACAGGAAGCACCATGGCAATGGGAGGGCAAACAGAGGAACCTCTTACCATTTTGGAGGATAGGAAGAAGAAAAAAGATACTTATGTGTAGAGGCCAGGGAAGGAAATAGCCCCCTAGAGACAGCCCTCAGTAATCTAATTCTTTCGATCATCCCTACCTGCTACCTTTTACCACTTCCCAATAATGTCATCATGGAATCTATGAAGACATTAATCCACTTATGGGGGCAGAGCTCTTTGGCTCTAATGAGAGTTGAAGGCACCCTTACACCTGAAATATCCTCATGAATCTCCTAGACATTCCTCAACCCCATCAAGTTCAGAATGAAAGGTCTCGTACTATCTCTCTGTCACCCTATCTGACTGCCATTTACTGTCTGTGTGTTACACAGCTCCTTGAATATGACCCACCATCACCCTCTAATAAACTGTACTCAAGGACAGTGGGTAATTTATATGTTTGTTACTTTCTCAACATGTATAACAGCACCTGGCACAATAGTGCCTGGCACTTAGTGGCCTTTCTATCTCCTGAGTGAATGAAGGCATGGCTTCTAGGGCGAAGAAAAACATAACAAAATGGTCACTTGAGTAGAGCCATTGTAAAAAGGCGTTGAAAGGATCATGTGAGCATGAAAGGCACTGAGAGTAGAGTGGCAGCAGTACCCAGCCACTCCTTTGTCTGATTGGATAGTGGCCTGAGGGGAACAAGTGTCCTCTTAATGACATCCTGCCTTATCTGGCATAGTAATGCTAATCTTTCATTGTGATAACATCTCACATTTTCAGATGTCTGGATGTTATGATTTAAATTTATTAGACAAGGTGTGTATAGCACAGCCGCTGATGGCTTGTTTTCCTCCCAACACTAGTTAAAGGGGGATGGGAGTTGAAGTCTGGTCCCTCATGTTTATTTATACCTGCCTGCCTTCCTTTCCTCTCCCGATCACTAACTTCTGTCATGTAAGGACTAACTACAGGGCTCTTGCGGATCCCTTCTCCTCTGAGAAAGGTGCACTTCTACTTTTTTAGCACACTTTTTTCCTGAGCCACAAAGCCATCTCCCAATTCTCCAAAGCATTCTGTTGAGAGTGTCTGCTGTGCATCGACAATATAACAATCCTATGAAAATCTCATTGGTACAAGGTGTGAGAAGATTGTGAGAAAAATATACATGGGGAGGGCGGCGGGGAGGATTAAAAAGTTAAATTGGAGAGTGACCTTTAGATATCCTCTCCAACTGGGCAAACATTGGTAGTGATTAAATCACAAAGAATAACCCATATACACAAATTATCTTACTTTTCTAAACCCAAGTTTCCACCCAGTAACTTAGAAAGGTTATCTGAGGGAGGGATGCTGAAGATCTACAGCCCCAGCCCAGGAAATTTATAGCCCCTAAATAATAAAAGGTGTGCAGGAAAGGAGAGGTCCAACACCCAGTGAGATGAGAGCTCTGGCTGCTTTGCTCCATTCCAGGCCACATCAGTAAACAGCACCATAACAATCAATTTGGCTTTTTTTTTTTTTTTTAATGCAGACAAAACCATAAAGGAAAAGCATCAGAGGAGGTAATAAAAGCCCTCCTTGTACAGTTAATAGGGAGCCTCCTAGATGGAACAAGCCCAGCTGTTGCTGCTGCAAATTTACTTCTGTTTTCCAGTTCAAATAGAGACTAAAACATTATCTTCGCAGGAATTGATTTTACGTCTTCCAAACACATATGCCACCTTAATTGTGATTTGTGTGATAGTTCAGCTGCTGAAAGCTTTCGTTTATCTCTACCTGGTTAAACATCTTTAAATAATAACAAGTCAATATATCTGTCTATTGACCAGGGCTCTTCTGCAGCCCCAGAGTACACAGCTGAAGAAGAAAGAGATGGTTAACCCTTTGCCAAACTCTGACTCACAGCCATTTTCCCCAGTTTGGTTTTAATGGCAAGGCATAACTTCTTTAAAATCAAAATGAATAGAAAATTGTAGACTCCTCATGTCGTGTCTTTTCTTGTGCAAAAGATTTTTTTGTTTGTCTGTTTATTTTCAGCCTTAATATGTGTCTTAAAAGGAAAAAAAATGTTGACTTGTTTTTTAATATTGCTGTACCAAATTCCCTTACTTGTTTTTCTTATAAGGTATTTACTTGAATAAATGGTATTGAAGATGAAAGCTCAATTTAAAAACCCACACAAACAAAAATCCATGGAATGTTTCCTGCAGTATTTCTTGCAAGACATGCCTGTGACAATAGGAAGGCTCAAAGCCCTATGGGATGGTCAAAGAGGAGAGTGGTGAGGAGAGTGACCAGGGAATTCAGCTACAACATCATCTTAGAATTGCAGCTATTTAGAGAGCAAATGCTTTGGTCCCTCTTAGTGGTGTTTTTTTTTGTTTTTGTTTGTTTGTTTTTGTTTTTAGATGTTTGTTGCTATCATTGTTGCCTTTTTATAGTTACTGGACTAAATCATTTCTTGACCATTAGGAAGCCAAGAATGTTGCCAACCCTTCAGCGAGAACCCAGGTACTCCATAATATCTTCCTTTGGAGAAAAGAAGAGCCCCCAAATGGTGACGTCCTGTCGATAACCCCAACCTCAGCATTGCTAATGGGGTCTGCTCTTCCCAGGGCTTGAAGTTTCCTTAGAGTCATGGGGTCATGATGAAGATGAGGAGTGGGCTTTTTCTCTCTCTCCTCATGCTGCTCCAAGCAAGACAACTAGCTGCGTTGCCTGCTTTTCCCCTTGGTGCTGGGACATTCTAGATCTCTAGAAAATAGGGAGAGTATGAAAAGGGAAAGTGTGTCTCTTGCATCTGAGTAGAATTCTAGATATTGTTATCACAGCCCCAGGGCAAAACTGGGGCAGCAACTTTTTTTTTCTGCTGGGAAGAAGGAAGGAAAAACCAAAACTAAGTACAGGTCTCCTATAGATTGTCCTGGGGAGTGAAGAGGGATTACAGTCTATGGTCCCTTCAGTGAAGGACTTCATTGAAATTCTGGGCTTTGTTTTTCTTTACAATTTTACAATTCCACAATCTTTGCTTTAAAGTTTTATTTTCCAGTTAGTAGAAGCCACATTCGGATTTTCATTTTAAAATATCCCCTTCCTTCAGTCTTGTTCTCTTACTGCCACCTGTCCCACGAAGCCAGCCTTCCAGACCCTCAACAAGTAAATAATACTGTTAATAATAAATAATCACACTTATAACTGACAGGGTACTTGTGACCAGTGACCTCCTAGGATGGATAGCTATCAGCCATTACTAATTAGGAAAGCTCATCTTGGGTGCGTGTTCAGCCATCAGTGGACATTTTTTTTACTCTTTCCTGCTTGTGTCCCTTGTGATTTCCTCCAGAGCAAGGAGTTTTCATTAATTATCTTCTTTTCCACAACAAGAAATGAATGACAAATCCACTTACTCTTTATTATTATTATTATTATTTCTATAGCTGTCTCATTGGGACACGAACTTCCTCTTTTTATGTTGACATTGAAATGCCATCTGTACTACACACCACCATAAAAATGACTCCCAGATGCCCCAATTTTCTGGTATTCTATGTCTACTAAAACGTGTTTTGTCTATCCATGCTTACTATGCATCATGTGGGTATTTGCCCAAACAGTATAACATTGGAGCTGGCCCCATCCCCTCCTCTGCAACATGCTATCAAATCAGTGTGGGTCTCATGGTTTTTATTCCTCACACTGTGCTGCAGTTCCTTTCGCTCCACAACAATGATGTGACATAGCAAAGATAAGAATCCTGTGTTACAGTGACTAAGATGCAAGTGTATATTTTCTCTCGTGCTTATCACCCTGCTGGAGTAGAGGGCAATGCTTTACCCGTCATATAATAGGCACTGAATAAATACGCATTGAATTGCATTAAATGAGGGGGAGAGACGTGCAGCTCACCTTAAGGGTAGAAGCTGATCAGTCTTACGCAGCAGCTAAGGCGGCAGTCAGAGGAAGCTTCGTGAACATCTCCTTCTTCATTTTCTAATCTAAATAAACCATCTAACTCACTAAACCATATGATTCTTCAATACTGGTTCCACATGGGAGAAGAGAATGAAGAGCATTGGAGGGGGGACAGGGAGGGAGAGATGGGAGGAGGAGAGAGAGGTGGGGGAAGGGAGAGGTGAGAGGGGAGGGGAGAGGGGTAAGGAAGGGGGTGGGAGGGAGAAGGGGGGGTGAGAGAGACAGAGGAGGTGGGAGGAGGGAAGATGAGGGGGAAAGGGGAGGGGGAGGGGAGGGAGAAGGGGGAAAGGGGAAGGGGGAGGCAGACCTAGGAAGGGTGGAGGATAGTGGGAACATGAGTCAGATGCAAAGCGAACCACTGCTCACTTTTCAGACTGAGAAACAGAAATCCAGAGTACAAAATGTCGGTAGAATAGCAGGGTAAAATCTAACCTCCTCGACAGCACTTATGCCTGGCCCTACCTATGGTGCCCTTGTGGTACAGAACTCTGGCTAGGGCAGGAGGACTCTCCTGGTCCTCTGAGAGGATTCTCCCAGCTTTCCCCATCCACAGCAACCTAAAGGAACAAACCCCTGAAAGAGAAGAGCACAGAGAAATTGGCCCCAGGAATAAAAACGTACTTCCTTGTGCTGCAGGCAACAGGGGAATTTCAAACTAGAGGGGCTGCTTCAAAATACAGAGATTAGGAGAGGGAGAACTGAGCCACAAACCTCTGGTGAGGTGTGCAGAGAGCTGCAATGCCACGCTGTGTGCCCATTGACTTCTCAGTTCTTCCTTTGTGCACAGGGGGGCACTAGCAATACATTGCCTGCAGCCCCAGACACAGCTCTCTCTGCAGCTGCTTGGGAAGG
Organism: Acomys percivali; assembly: GCA_907169655.1. Classification (NCBI taxonomy): domain Eukaryota; kingdom Metazoa; phylum Chordata; class Mammalia; order Rodentia; family Muridae; genus Acomys; species Acomys percivali. The sequence continues at coordinate 86,992,039 of OU015749.1, forward strand.
ACTTAATTACACCCACTTCCAAGTGAGCATGGGGAGCTGCTCAGTGAGAGGGTCTGCATTGCAGCTCTGCTGCTCCTGCTGGCTCGAAAGTCACCTCCTTTAGGAAACGTGGCCTTCCCAGATTAACCCCACTTACCCTGGATTGCTTCGAATCCCCATGGCTCCCTTGTGTGTTGGTCACTTAGCCTTTTACCTACTGGCATTGAACATGTTGCTTTTTAAAAAAAACATCCCTAGACATTTCTCTTTCTCTTCTTTATCCTAAGCTCCGGTTGGACAAGGCCATGTTTTCCCCGTATAGTTCTGACAGGTTAAGGATGTTCAGTAGGTGTGGGGCAGAAGAGTAATAAATGTTGGGTTATATGACAGGCACACTGATGTCCTAAAATCAGTAGTCGCCAGGAAACCCTAGGCAACCTATTTTGCTTCTGTGAGCCTCAATTTCCTTATCTGTTAGTTAATTATAATCATTACTGTGTCTTATAGAATTATGTGAGAATTAATGAACAAAAATTACCTGCAAATGCTTGGCCAGGTCCTGGAATATACAGAGCACTTTACTACTGCTGGAGAGAAACAAGGGATACACGTATACATATACTCACATGATCATATAAAAAGAATATTCTTTTCTGACCATTGACAGAATTTTCCTGCCCCTTATTTGCAAACAGCCCTGAGATATGCACAAAGACTCAACAAAGAAGATAAGGCTTTATAACCAGCATGGCCAGTGGGGCCTCAGGACAATTAAAACAGTGCCAGTGAAACACAAAACGGTATTGCTAGAACAAATATGTCACAACACAGAGGTTACAGACCTAACCTAGCAGAGGGACAAGGCAGGAAGGTCTTAATAACCTTTCCCATGCCCTGAGGCAACTGAAATGTGCACAGGCAAGGGCACCCCCTTTCACCTCCACCCCTAATCTTCAGTTGTACTTCACCAAGAAGGTTACCAGTTGACTTCTGAATATGAGACCTTTTGTCACCCTTCACTCCAGCAGTCAGGATCTCTGTCTTAGTTAGGATTTCTGTTGCTGTGAAGAGAGACCATGACCACAGGCGGCTCTTATAAAGAAAAATAGTTAATTGGGGCTGGCTTATAGCTTAGAGGTTTAGTCCATTATCACCATGGAGGGCAGCATGGCAGGCAGCACACTGCAGATACGATGCTGGAGAGGTATCAGAGAGTTCTACATCCACATTAGAAGACAGACAACAGAAAGAAGAGTGGGAATAAGACCTTGGGCCTGGCTTGAGCATCTGAAACCTCAAAGGCCACTCCCAGGGACACACTTCCTCCAGAAAGGGCATACCTTCTAATAGCACCACTCCCTATGAGCTTGTGGGGCCATCTTCATTCAAACCACCACAGTTTCCTTAACGCATTTGTAAAATGTGAATATCCTGCTAGCCACAGTGCGGATGAGAAAATATCAAGGAAACAAAAACTGGATACGCTTAGCACATAGTGGACAGCTAATGCTGTTCTCCCCTCACCTTGTCTGAACCTAAGAAAAGCTCACAACTTCAGTCTTTTCTCAAGTTTCCCTCTGTTCTCAGAGGGGCTCCATGTTGACCAAGAAAGCACTATGTTAAATGAAATAAGCCAGGCACAGAAAGGCAAATGCCACCTGATTTCACTCATCTTTAGAATCTTAAAAGGCCATGCTCATAGGAGTACAGAGTGAAATAATGTTTGCTAAAGGCCAGGAAAGGTAGAGGATTGGTTGCCAGTGCAGAGTCAGAGCAGGAAAGCCTAGGCAATAGTTATAGCTAATGATATATAAAAGAACAACAAAAGGACTTTGCATGGTGCCCTGACAAAGAGGTGATGGATAATGTAAATAACTCAACAGCTTGTTCATGAGTCAATGTAGAAATATACCAAAACACCACAGTCTGCCCTGTAAACATATGAATTACCTGTCAGTTAAAAAAAGAAGAGAAAGATGGATGGAGGAGGAAAGGGAAGGAAGAAGCAAGAAAGTTGTTGTTGTTGTTGTTGTTGTTGTTGTTTTTTAATCTTGATCATTTGAGTGAGGATAAGGCAGATTGGAGGCTTGAAGATATCTGGAAATATGAAAACGTCCAATAGGTTTGCTCTTCCAGGGTCGATTTACAATGGCTGCTGTGGACTGTTAGCCCATGGGACAGGATGCATTAATAGACCCTGCTGAGAGTTTAGACAGCGGGGTGTCCCCTTCCTTCACATCACAGACTATAGACTCTTTACTGGGTTTTCTTGTAAAGAGAAGAAAGGAGTTCAGATATTTGAAACCTTACTTCTAAAATGTAGATTGCCTATGGCCAGCAGGATGGCTCAGCAGGAAAAGGCATCTGCCAGGCAAGCCTTGTGCTTTAAGCTTGATTTCCCCCAAACCCACACAAAGGCAAGAACTAACCCCACAAAGTTGTCCTCTGACCTCCACATATGTGCTGTGGCATATGCCGCTTCCTCCCACACCCACACTGTACACAATTAATAATTTTTAAGACTTTAAATAAAGATTGCCTAATTTTTAAGTTACATCTTAAATAATTTTAACACATTTGTTGAAAAAGTCTTTCTTTTGTCTTCAGGGAGTATTTCCTGGTGTGCTTAATTTAGAAAAGAAAAGCAGTCTAAAGTTAGAACACTGGCTTGGCATACATGAACTCTGACAAATTCTTCTTGACCCTGAAAGCTGTTTTGTTTATTGAACTTTGTATGACCTTACCCCTTTTTATGTGACCCCCCCCCCCACCCCATCCCATCTTATTCTCCCTCCTCCTCAGTTTAAGGAAATAGAGTCTTCCCAGAAGAAAATGCCTCCACTGGTTTTGAGGGGCCTCCGTTGACCTCTGCTTGACCCTGGTGAACTTGAAATGAAAGAATTGATCTTTGTTTGACCCAGTTCTCAGGACCCGTGGGTTGTTATGCTCCCGAGAGGACTGAAAGAGGAGAGCATGGTATAAGTTCTGCAGTGGTAGCTGTTCATATTGGCTGTCATACTCCCACCAGTAAATAATGTTCTGTAAACTCGATTGAGCTACCTAGAGGGCTATGGAGGCAGTGCCACCATCTTCCCTGTTCTGAGCCTTCCTTCCAGAATTCACCCAGTACAGAATCAGGTTAGAGATATGACTCTGGCTTGTGACTCTTCTCAGTTCTCTCTGTGTAAATCCTTCCTACTGGTCTTGGCTTATGTGAGACCCTTCATTTCTTTCTGCATTCTCTACCTTGGTGAGGGACAATGTTTTGTTTAAAATCATCATTACCTCTTGTGGCAGGCTAAAAATTGGTTTGTTAAAAAAAAATCTCCATTTCCTAGTAACTTCAGCTGGTTGACCCTTATAAAGAAAAACCAAAAAACTAGAAGTTCCAAATTAAGTCGTGGATTTTGCTCTGTTATTCAGTTACATGAACTCTCGTGTCTTGGTCCATTTTTGTATTATTAAAGCATAATAAATTATAACTGATAATTTCTAAAGAATAAAAGTCTATTCAGTTGATGGCTCTGGTGGCTTCAGAGACCCAAGGTCAATGTATCACATCTGATGAAGCCATTTTTGTTGTTGAGGACTCTCTACAGGGACCTGAGGAGATACATATTACATGGCAAGACAGCCACAACCAATAATGAGGGCAACAACAAACTGACTTTTATAAGTGACCCACTTTTGAGAGATAAACTCATTCCTGAGAGCAAGGTCCTCTTTACTAAAAAGAAAGACCTGCCTGGGCAAAGAAATTTTACCTGATCTCTTCTGTCAAGACCAAAACTGCAAGTGAAATTTCCACATGAATGCTGGTGCATACATTCATCCCATGATACTTTTTTGAGAGGGAGCTAGAGGGAATGACGTACAGGGAGAATGAGAGCGTTCTAGCTAGAAGACATAAAAGTCAGCCTAGGGGTCTTGGAGGAGGCATAGGTCCAATACTCCTTTACATCTTCCAAGGGCATGGGACCCAGAAGATGTCATGAATTCAGCCCACTGGTGTCTGATGGTGACCTCTTGTCTTCAGAATTGTAACAGAGTAAATGTGTGTTCCTTTAAATAGCCATTGCGGTGATTTGTTCCAACAGCCAGAAATAACAAATACATCATCCATTACTTCTTCTGATGGCCGGACATTTTCTCCAACACTAATTGCCTCTTTAGAGTTTCACCACAATCTCCCATAATAAACCACACTTGCAACCATCATGATGAAAACATACATTAAAAACGGGTCCGGGATGACTTCTGAGACATTATGAAATTAACGTGGATATAGTTAGGACTCTTCTGAACTACCATGAACAAGAGGGTGCCACTTTCTGTGTTAAACACCTAAAAGGTTAAATGAAACATTTTTTGAAGAAAAAGTATATGGGTGAACTTGGAAATTCAGAAGTGACTAAAGCAACTTTCAAGAGACACTGGTGTAAACCAGACTATATATGAAGATGCCAGGGCTAGGGAGATATTTGTGTGATGAAAGTTCTTGCCCCACAGTGTTTGATCTTCCAAACCCATATGAAATTCCAGGTGGCTGTGGCCCAGACTACAAAAATCAGAGAAAGGATATTCCCAGAGGAAACTGGTTAGTGAGACTAACCACATCTCAGATAACTGATTAGTGAGTTGGGAGTTTGATTGAGACAGCCTACCTCAATTATTAGTGTAGAAAAGAGAATGAGACTAAAGATACTTCTCGAGGCCAATTTTGGGTCTCCACATTGATACACATACACATGCATGCACAAATAATGGACAACACACAAACAAAAAATGAAAAGAAAAAGATGCTGGCAATCATAGGATTGATGATGGAAAAAGCACTGGATATATACTGCTTAGTATATATCTTACTGCCTGTGTGATGTGCAGATCAAACTCCATCCTGTGTGTAGACTGCTTTGAAGTCTGCTCCCTATATAAACTGAAATGCCTATAAATTTTGATCACCTAAGAAAAAAAGCCTTTATTTCCTGGTCATAGAAAGGGAAGGAAATGATAGGTCCATAGTGATCGCCAGAGAAAAAGATTCAATGTCAGGTCCTGGTATCACACAAAGCTCAAATTTTTTATTAAATAAAAGCAGTTTAATGCTTATACAAACTCTAATAGTTTGTCCCAGGCAACTAGAAGGCCACCCCTTATTGCTGTTGCTGCAGTATATGGAAAGTACTGATCATCTCACAGGAGGAGCAGGCTGTGAAGAGGAGATCTTCATCCCCAAACTTAAGACAAGAGAAAAAAATTAAGAACTGCAATGTTTAAAGAAAAAAGAAACCAAAAATTCCTTAGGTGAGAAACTGAAAACACGCAGAAAAGAACAGGTGGCTTAAATAAATAAATAAGTATGTGAGTGAGTATTGATGGTAAAGAAGAATTAAGTCATTTCATTTGTCAGCTATTCATTCAGTAAATGCTTATTGAATGTTAATGATAATCCAAGTACCCTTTCAAGTTTCCAGCAATAAAATGATGAACAAAACATTCTCGCAACCAGCATGGACATTCTGAGGGAGACATAAAGCTTCCAAGTTTCAATGATGGGGCTGCGAAGGCACAGAGTAGGAGCTGAGCTGCACAGATACTGGAATGGAGGTAGGGTGGAAGGGCACTGGGGAGGAACAATGAGCAGAGATCTTAGAAAGAGGCTCTCTCAGAGCCATGTTCACAGACAGGTGAGTGATAGAGAAACTGGAAAAGAGTCAAGCTGGAAGCTGTGGAAAATAGAATGGTCAGAGCCCTGCTAACACATGATTATACATACATACCCTACATCCCTGATGGCTGAGCCATGGTTCTATTGCTGTGGCCATGACCAAGGCAACACTTCAAAAGGAAAACATTAATTGGGGGCTTGCTTATGGTTCCAAAGGTTTAGCCCGTTTCATCCTGGCAGGGGGCCTAGTGGTGCACACGGTGCTGGAGCAATAGCTGAGAGCTACACCCTGATGTGAAGGCAGAAAGAGGGGACTCTGGGCTTGGTATGGGCTTTTGGTGCATCAAAGGACACTACCATGATACACTCCCACCAACAAGGCCACACCTCCTAATCCCTCTAGTCCTTTCAAGTAGTGCCACTCCCTAGTAACTAAACATTCAAATATATGAGCCTATTGGGGTAATTTTTATTCAAACCATCACACCAAATAAGCATTTTTTTCAGAGTAGGATGGGAAATCATTGGAATTCTATGTACTACAAAAAAATTATATCCATCAGATTTTTAAAGGTTTTTTTTTTCATAAAATACATTTTGATCATGTTTTCTCCCTCTCCCACCTCTTCCCACATCCTCTCCACCTTCCTATCCACACAACTTTATATTTTACTTTTTTTCTGCCTCTCTAGTGAGGAAAGTAATAAATGACACCTTATAAGTTTTATTTTAGATCAACCTGAAGAAGGATGGTGGTTTGGATTGGATTGGAAGTGAGCAGAAGCATGTGCGTCTGTGTGTGTGCATGCATGTGTGTGTGTGAATGTGTGTGTGGTGTGTGTGTGTGTGTGTGTGTGTGTGTGTGTGTGTGTGTGTGTTTGTCTGTGTCTGTGTGTGCTATAAGAAAATGAAAGCTTTATACCTCTTCTCAGAGAGTAGGACTCAGGGTACAAACCCAATCACTCTCAATCACTCTTTCAAGCTATGGTCACTTGTGAACTCTGGGATATTTAACCATACTAGATGACTAATGCAGAGTAGTCACCACTGCAGCTGGTCCCAAGTATACAGTTGACATCCTTATTTTCCTTTACTGACATACATAGACCATGACTCACAGACTTTTACTAGCCTGGCCAGGGTTAAGTGTGCAGTAGCATGATCCAGAGTGTGGTTCCCCAGGCATCTATGCCATTAGTTTTCTTACACTTGTTGGGTTGTGTTTTTTTATAATTGCTCATTAACAGTTATTATCAAGCCTGGGAATTCCAAGTGATATCTCAACCAAGTAGCCAACTCATTTATCCTTATTATGTAGAACCAATTCTAGTCCCTCATAAAAACAAGGCCAATTAACCCAAACACTTCTATTAACTCCTTTCCTGTTTAAGCACTCACATGAGGAACCCAAATTAAGGAAACCATTGCACCTTTTTCAGTGGGACATTTGACTTAACCCCTGGCACAATTCTCTACTTTTTCACATACTCTGAAAGCGGAATTCTTCCTTGGCATGGCTGGAGGTTGAGGGCACAGAAAAGGACTGGGTGACAGGATTCAATGGTAAGTGGGGCTGCTTCTCTCTCTGTCTTTGGTTCCTGGACCCATATGTTACAGCTCCTGTAGAACAGAGTCATGCATTGTTCCTGCTATAACGCAGAGCAAATCCTGCAGGACTGCAGCTATTCTGTTCGTACCTCCTTAGTGAGCGAACTATTCCACTGCTATTAGAGGTTGGTTAGAGCTCAGCTCTGAGCCCTTCATTATGATGGGTGTCGGGTGGGAGAAGAGGTTGAAATGAAGTGAAGAGTCGTGCAAAGCAGTCATCCATTAAAACAAAATAAAATGACAAAACACTCAATTATTGGAAGCAGAGAATTTTGCCAGGTGTAAGTCAGGTTATTAGGTGTCAATGAAGTCATTGAGACAGCATACTGCAGAGGTATAAGACCTTGCTCCCTATGCAAACTTTAAAAACACAGTCAGCAACAGGCTAAAATCGCTATGTAACCCACCCCCCCAAAAAAAAAGATAAATATCAACAGAATCCAAGTAAACTCCCAGGTAAGAAAATCAAACATTCAAACAGATAAGGGATTCCCATGAGATTTTCTTTCTTTGTCCCCATGCCCTTGTTGTCACCCAGCAGTGGTAAATGGCCCAGTTCCTGGTTGCCTCTCTCAGGTGACAGAGGCAGAGTTTTTCACAGTATTCTGACTTGTCTGTGGGCTCCTAAAACCTCTGAACCCAGAAGCCTAACAAAGGACAGAGATGGGATAGTGGCATAGGTCATATTAGGCTGGAAAGTACTAGAATTGTGGACATTTCAAAAGAAGAATGCAAGCACACACAGATATCAGGCAGGATGTTCCAATAGATATACGAAACAGAATACCTCAGATGCTGCTGAGCAGAAAGTGGCTTGAGTCTATCTGGAAAACTAGGCTGCTAGTGCATAAAAGCATCCTTCAGACAAATGCTTGAAAAGCTTCCAGATATGCTTGGGTAAAAGACCAGAAAGAGTCTAAGAAGAATTTAATTTTTCATTGGGATGAATTGAAGACTAAAAAAATGCCCCATTAATTATCAATGCTCTTCCACTGCAATGGAAACTACAGACAAAGACTTACATAGGTAATGAATGGAGGTTTGTTGTTTTTGTGGTTGTTGCTGTTGTTATTGTTGTTTTGTTTTGTTTTGTTTTGTTTTGTTATTTGGCTTGATTTTCTGAGACAGACTCTATAGCTTTGGTTGTCCTGGAACTCCCTAAGTATCAGTATCCCAGACTGACCACAAACTCACTGTAATCCTGCTGCCTCAGCCTTCTGACTTTTTTTGTTTGTGCTTGTTTGTTTGCTTGATTTTTTTAATGCAAACATTTTAACAAAGAGGAAAACAGTCCATTTCAAGATGTAAAATAAGTCTCCAAAAGCTATACCTGAAAAAGCATAGGCAGTTGATTCACTTCATAAAGACTGTGTAACAGACACTTAAAATATGCTTCAGATGTTTTTTGGCACACAAACAAAGAAATGAAAGAAGTCAGTAAAACAATGTGTGAATAAAATTAGTATATTAACAAAGAAATATAAGTTTTTAATGAATGAAGGAGAAAACCGAAAGCTAAAAAATACAATAAATAAACTTTAGTAAGGAGACTCAACATTAGATTCATAGAACCTGACTTACACAAGGAAAATAAGCAACACACTTGAAATAAAGCTAATTTGGAATCTTTTAGTCTGCAAAGAAAGGGTGGAAAATCAACAGAATCTCCAAAAGCCTATGAGACACCATAAAAAAGACTAATATGTATTATAGTTGTCTTCAGGAGAAAGAGAAGAGATAGACAGACAGACAGATAGATACATAGATACAGATAGACTTAAGATAAGGCATAAATATAGAAGCTGAACAACCAATCTCATAAATTGCAAGAATAAACAAGAAATGGTCAAACTGAAACATGTTCTTTAAAAAAGCTTTTAAAATTTAAATAAAGCTTGGAATGCAGCAAGAGAAATGCAAAGCAAACTTTTTTGTGTAAACTGCCCAATAAAATTATCAGGGGATTTCTCAGCAGAAAACATGGAGGGCAAAAGTCACTGGGAAGCCATATTTAAGGGTCTAGAATCAGAACATTGCCAAACCATTTACTCTATAACAAAAGAAAAGACATCCTTCAAAACTTATGGATTAATTAAGATAGTTCTCAATAAATAAAAGTCAAGAGAATCTTTTGAATTAAAACTAGAGGATAATGAACAAGTACTGAAGGCTTATAAATAAATAAAGGTCTTTGATAAGAGTAAGTATAAAAGCAAATACAAAGTGAATGTCAAATGTTTTATCACTCCATCTTTAATTTTTGTAGACAGAGTAAAACAGAAGAATTGGAATTACAAAGAACTATAGGTTTTTCCAGAGTATTCCTAAGATGAAATCATATTTTTAAGCTATGTAACATAAAGCATGCAGAGTGGAGCTGTAGGATATTTTAAAAGTAGAATTGCACTTAAATTGGAATCCTATTTAAAATGTAGTATTATAACTTTCAGATGTTATTTTTAATTCTCATGGTAATTATAAAGCAGATACCTGAAGAATATGCAAAAGAGAAATTAGAAATAAATTAAAACATATTGCTACAAAAAACAAATATGAAAAAGGTAGTAATAGAGAAATTTGCAGATGAAACATTATAAAACATATAAAACACTGAGGAAACTGCAATAAGTACTTCTTTACTAGAAATTAGTTTAAATTAAAAGCTTGACCTCCAAGTTTAAAGACCTAAGTGGAGGGAATTAACGAAATGAGAAGAAAAGAGAAATAGGACCCAACAGTCTACTTTGTGATAGAGTCAGTTCAGCCTTACACACATGTATAGTCTGAGAGATGAAAGGGTAGTCCAATGGCTTAGTAACTAAAAGGGAACAGGGTCACCATAGTAATATCTGAAAATATATAGACTTTAGTTCAACATATCTTGTGAGTTTACAAAAAAAAAAAAAAAAGAAAGAAAATACAAAAATGGCACTTGGGCTTCTCTGGCTGCCAGTGCAGAGGCTGCAGGATGCCTGGAATACTGTCAATCATCAGGAGTTTGTCAGACCTCTAACAGCCTTCCACAAAAAAGTCCGGGAAGCCAAAAGTCTCCAAATTGGTTGACACAGTCTAGATGGCCACAATTGCTCCCTACGATGAGAACTCGATCTTCCAAGGAACAGGTGATCATGCTATTAGACCATTTTAACCGAGTAGGTTGCCCAATTAGGAAAGGAATTCCTGGCTCTAAAAGAGACTTGTTCCTGGTTCCAAGTTCCCAAAAGAAAATTGGTGAATGCCTGATTCTCCTCTGGTCATTCTAAAATCTCCATGATTGAGTTGTCCAAACCTGGTCTGGGTATTTGGGACTTTAGTATATTTTCATTCTTGTTTAATCTCAACCCTGGGGGTGGGGGCTGAGGGGGATCAGTGCTAGGTTGGGCCAAGGTTTCAGCCTCCATGCAGGGCTTTGCTAAGGGCCCTCAGCCTCTGGATCAGACATCTCCCTTTTAAGTAAGAGCCCTAATGTGATGAATGCATCAAATCATAGGAAGCGAACAGACCTTTGTACAAGTTGCCCATCACTTCAGAATGTGAAGCAGTTTATGTTTACTAAATAAATAAATAAATAAATAAATGTTTACTAACATTTTATTTCTTTTTGTTTTCTTTTTGAAATTTTTTTATTCTCTCATATATTATATTGATACCACAGTTCCCCCTCGCTCCTCTTCTCCCAGGCATGTCCTGTAGTCCTGTGTCATGTCCTGTGTCCCCTCCCTTCCAGCTCATCTCACCCCCATTCATTCCTCCATTTAGGGCTGGATACCTTGTCTCCTATTAGGGCTGGATGAGGCAACCTAGTAGGAGGAAAATGATCCTGAAGTCAGAGGCAGCTTCTGCTCCTGGTGTTAGCAGTCCTGAGTGGTGGTGCAGCACCCAGCACCCAGCACTTGAGAGGCACAGGCAGGCAGACCTCTGAGTTTGAGGCCAGCCTGACTCTACAGAGTGAGTTCCAAGACAGCCAAGACTAAAGAGAGAACCCTGTCTGGAAAAACCACCCCCCACCCCCAACCCCCATCTCCATCCCCACCAACAACAATAATAGTATTTCCTCCATAAAACTGTATTTCTTTTTATTTGTTCATTTATTTACATCTGCACTGTAGCTTCCCCTCCTTCCTTTCCTCCCAGACCCTCTCTCTCCCCTCCCCTCCCCTCCCCACATGACCTTCTCCCCTCTGCTCCATTTCTCCTTAGAGGAGGAAAGTCCTCACATATGTATTAACCAACCTTGGCATATCCAGATGCAGTAGGACTAGATACATCTTCTTCTATTGAAGCCAGACATGTCAGCCTAGTTAGGGGAAAGGGAAGGCAGGCAACAAAGTCAGAGACAGCTCCTGCTCCAGATGTTAGGGGACCCACATGAAGATCAAGCAGCACATCTGCTGCACATGTGTAAGGGGCCATGTCTGCCCCCTCCCCCCCCATGCATGCTCTTCAGTTCAGTCTCTGAGCTCAAATGGGCCCAAAGAAAAAACTATACTTGGGCCATCCAACATAAAAAATATATAGTGATTAGAAATATTCATGTATCAAAATTCAAAGCTCCAGTGTATATAAATCAAACATTGAAAGAATTGAAATTAGATATACATAGATATAAATAGTATTGACTAAATATCCTTCTGTAAAGGAAGTATGTATAAAGCAGCTAGAGATACTAGTAGAGAAGCAGTGGTTTTGTCGGATATGATAGCACAGGTCTTTAATCCTAGCATTTGGAGTCTAAAAAGGAGGATCTGATCTGAACTTCAAGGCCAACCTGGGCCACATAGCTACTTCCAGGCTTCCAGTCTAGATTGCAGAGGGAGACTGAGTCTAAATAAGTAAATATCAGTCAGAACTAAATAAATACTGTATCTCCATTAGATATAACAAAATTTTGCATAATGTGAATTTTTCTAAAAATAGACATAATTCAAGAGAAGTAGAAAATAAGAAAAAGCCTAGTGAATAATAAGGGGATCAAATCAGTTATGAACAATTTCTTAACAAAGAAAAGTCTATGTGTAATTCCTTCCTTAAGTTTCATAGAACATGGCTTACCAAATTAAAGTAGCTATTAAAATAACACTAAGTTTCTTCTTGTGGTCATAACGAAGATAGAAAATCAATGGCAGAAAAAATCCATCACAAATGTTTACCAATACAGAAACAAAAATCTCATACTTTTGAACACTCAAAGGCATAGAGAGGATTTCCCAAAGGAATCAAAAATTATCTTAACAAAACAGAAATTGAAATACAATCCAACTTAGAGAAGGCAGAAAAGACATCTAGAGTTGTATGTTTATACTTGTGATTGTTTACACTAGAAAAAGAAGGCCCCAAGCCGACAACTTGTTCTTACATCTTAAGAAATTAAAAAATAAACACAAAAAATCATGCACATTGGAAATAACCAAGATTGCAATAGCAACTAAAACACAGAACAAAAAACAATAGAGAAAAATGAGTGAAATCAAAATTTTGTTTGTAGAAAAAATAATCAACAAAATGACAAACTTCTATATAAAATGGCTATTGAAAAAAAAGGAAAGAAGTGTCAAATAACTATACTTAGAAATAAAAGTGGTGAAGTGGTTCTAATAAATGCGAGCATAGCATGCACGGCTCAGGCAGGTCTTGCCCTGCCGCATCCCCCTTTCCTTGATAAGATGTTTGATTAGATTTCTAAAGCTAGGCATCAAGGTCTATTCCCTTATTTGGCCATTTCCTCCCCCCTGAAGTTGACTACCATTTTATAGCTATCAAAATATTGAAGTGCAACAACAAGAATCCCCCTTTGGCTGCCCTATTTAACATGCCCAATCAAAGCAAACTAACTCATCCTAACACCAGTTTCTCTTTTTGTCTTTATAAACTGTCATTTGCCTTTGAGCCATTGTCCATCTCTTCTGTATCCAGCCTTGGCTGTTCTGGTCTCCATTTATAGACCAGGCTAGCCTCAAACTGAAAGAGATCCTCCTATCTCTACCTCAAGTGCTGGGTTTTCAGGTGTGAGCCATTGTTCTCAACAGCAATTAAGAATTTAACTAGGAAAAATCCTATACCTAATTGCTTCCTTAGCTTTCACCAAATATTCAAAGGATTAATTAACATCAATATTTATCAAATTCTTGCAAAAATTAAAGGGACAGAACATTTCATAATACACTCTATAAGGTCAACAGTGCTCTAATTTGAAAGAAAGATAAAGTCTCCAAAAGACAACTCCACACTAATCTTTTTTATGAATGCTGATGCAAAAATCCCCAACAAAACAATCAGAAACCAAATTTACTAGCATACTAAAAGAATTTCACAGCATGAGCAAGTAGATATTGTCCTTAGAATGCAGGAATAGCTCAATGTATAAAAGTCAGTCAAACAAACACACCACATTAATAGAATAAAGACCAAAAAAAAAAAAAAAAGATCACCTCAATTGATGAAAAGCATTTGAAAAATTCAATACCATTTCTTGGTTAAAAATAACATACAAGTAGGGACAGGAAGAAATGCCCTCAGTCAAAAGCATGTGTGAAACCCCAACAATTAGCAACACACTCGATGATGAAAGACTGAAAGCATGTTATCTCAGATTAGGAACAAAACAAGGATGTCCACTTTCAGCCTGTCTATTCAACATGGGATTGGGAGGCTTAGTCAAAGCAATGAAGCATGAAGACGAAATAAAAGCCACTCAAACTAGAAAAGAAGTAGCGAAATTTCCTTTTAGCAGAGAAGTGATCTCATATCTAGAAATGTAGAAATCCCTTGATACCTGGTTCTCTCATCTATCTATCTATCTATCTATCTATCTATCTATCTATCTATCATCTATCTATCTATCTATCATCTATATATCTACCTATTTATTTAATCTATCAGTCTATCATCTATATACCTATCCATGTCTATCTACCTGTCTGTCTCTATCTATTTATATCTATACACCTTTTCTGTCTTCCTCCTTCTCTGTTACATACATACATATATACACATAAATATGCAAAATAAGCAACTAAATAAAATTTAATAAAAATATTTTCAAGGTATGCACATAATGAGGAAATATAACAAAGTCCTCCAACTCAACAGCCAACAAGAAAACAATTAGAAGATGGAAAGTTCATAATTACCCCCAAAATTATACAAATGATCATTAAGCACATGGAAAAATGTTCAACATCATAATAATTATACATACATTAGGACTAAAAAAAAGCAAAACAAGTAAATAGATGAAAATAATATTTGTGAGGCTGTTGAGAAATAGGAACCATTTATCTTGATAGTGGGAGTATAAGTTGCTCTAGCATCTATGGAGGGCAGTATGGGATCTCTCAAAAAGTTAACACCAGTTTCACATCTGTGTACACACCCCTCAAAATGTAGAAAACCCAATGCAATATTATTCAGTCATGATTCTTAAACATGTTCCAGCATGGATAAGCCATAAAGGCAAAGTGAAATAAGCCAGTCACAAATGCGTGTGTGTGTGTGTGTGTGTGTGTGTGTGTGTGTGTGTACTTTGGGGTAGAGCTATCACAGGAACAGGAGTAAAATGGGTAGTGTCAGCAGCTGGTGTGAGAATAAATGGGGAATCATTTAATGAACAAAATTTTCAGCAGCAATGATTAAACTGTTCCATAAGTGAATTGTGTTGGCCTGCGCTCTTATTAAAAGGGTTAAAAAAAATAGTGCACATTTGTGAACAAGTGCTACACTGAGTATTTTTACCACTATAAAATATATACAGAAAAGCATGGTGTGGTGGCACACTCCTTTAATCCCAGCGCTCGGAAGGCAGAGGCAGGTGGGTCACTGAGTTCAAGGCCAGCCTGGTCTACAAAGTGAGTCCAGGACAGCTAAGGATACACAGAGAAACTTTGTCTTGAAAAACCAACCAACCAACCAACCAACCAACCAACAAACAAACAAAAATTTATACAGAAAATCAGAGATGGTCTCTCTGATGTTAAAGACTCTCTAATTGTTTAGATAATAAATATAAAATCACATTTGTTAACAAGTTGTGTCCATTTCTGTGGTGGTTTTTAACTGTACAGAAAAGATATATACGTTTCAACTATATTAGAATTGTGATTTTTACAAGTGAATAGTGGCAATGAGAAAAGGAAAGCAGTTAGAGAGTATGTGCTAGGATGACATTAATGATAGGCCAGGAAATCTAATTTTTATAAGATGAGTGAGAAAATACTTGGATATGAATGCTATGCTCATTGTCGCTTGTGGATCACTGAAGTGGAGAAAGAAAAACACACTGTGGAGGTAAGCATTGGAAAGCTGAGGTCCCAAACACAAATACAAACCTATCTCAGCCCAGCTTCACTCTGGAGTCCTCTTCCTCCACTCATCATCTTTTACTGAACTATTCATGGAAACATGCAAGGTCCTGTGTCTACCAGGGATGTCCGTTCCCAAAACAGAAACTCAGAGGTATTGACACTTTGTCATAACTCATTCCTTTGGCCTGTGGTGCAGTGAATGGTTAGGGCAAATTCTAGGACCCCAAATGCCGCTTTCTATTCCCCCAATGTGAAGACGTGACTTTTAGTATTAAAAGAAAGAAGGAAAGAAAGAAAGAGAGGTGGGAGGGAGGAAGGGAGGGAGGGAGGGAGGGAGGGAGGAAGGGAGGGAGGGAAGGGGGGAGGAAGAAAATGTCCTATGAGGAGAACAGAAAGTGATAGCTAATCGTTTAACATTGAATTTATATTGTAGAAGTCTACTATTACCTTGAAGGCACATATGTGTGCTCGTACACTCCTCAACTTCTAAAGACACCAGGCCATAGAGATGGAGTCCATGGTTACAACACAACAAGTCTATGACTTCAACATCCTCCTGGGCACTGGCAGACTAAAAATGCAAACTTCTATGTCAGTTTTAAGTGAATTATGAAATCACAGTAGGCTTGGAAAATATCTAGAAATGACTGACAATGAAAGACAGTATATCTAAACTGCATATTTCAGGAAAAGTAGGAGCTGGAAATAACTTTATTGCTTGAAAACAAAAAGAAGAAATCAAATAGAAAAACAAGAAACTCTGCACCTGGAATTAGTCATTAATGAGCTACAGGTTCAGTCACAAATCTTGATCAATTTAAATAAAGTACAAATGTAATAAACAGTGAAAAGAAAAGCAAAAATAAAAAAAGAAAAATAAAAAAAGAAAAAATAAAAAAATAAAAAAAAGAAAAGCAAAAATAGCTGACCAAAAGAGAGAGAAAGAGAGAGAGAGAGAGAGAGATCCTAAATGTTTGTATAGAAAAATCTCAAGAAAGCCCAAGAGCTGGTTTCATAAATTAGAATAATAGAATGGGAAAGCTGTAGAGAACTTCAAGAACAAAAAATAAAAGGACACGGAAACAGAAGATTATAAGTCCAAAACACTTGGAGCCAGTCTTGGTTAGAATTAGAATAAGTCATAGGCTATTGGTTTCAGTGTGAACTAATAAACATTTCAAACAGAAGTCTTATACATGTGAGGGCTTTTTAGCTAGTTAGCATAAAGTTTTATTTTTAACTTGTTTCTATTTTAACCTGTATTTTATCACAAAATTTCCTGCTTGCTTAGTTTTAGAAGAGATTTTTAAGACATTCTAAACAAAGCGGTTCATATTTATCCCACAAAAATCTAAAGATTCTGAATCTAAATTTCAAGACTGTGATTACTGTAATATTTGTTTTGGCTGTCAGTTGTAGAAAATTATATATACTCATTTGATATTTGTTATAGAAAGTTGAATTTACTCATAAATTCTGAAATGTCTGCCCACAGATTAAGTCCTCAAAAATCTTGTTAAAATGAAATAAAACATGTAAGTCCCCTTGGAATCAGAACTTGTCTGTGACAAGCGTCTTCTTTCAGCTATCTATGTGTGTATACAAAATGAACATGATAGCCTGGGAAGGTGGCTTAGTGGGTAAGGTGACTGCTGCTTAGCTTGAAAACCTGAGTTTAGACCCCCATTGCCCATGGAAAAGATAATGCTGGCATGGTGACACACGTTTGCATGGGTGGGGCAAGGGTTACCAAGGCACATCAGTCTAGCCAAAATAGTGGGCTCTCAGTTTCCTGAGAGGCCCAACTTTAAGAAGATAAGGCGGAGAGTGATAAAGGGCAAACTGATATACCATGTCCTCTGGTGTCCACAGCAGCATGCATGGGTATCATCGACATGCACTCGCACACACACACATAGGTACATGCGTGCACACAATGCGATGGTGGAGTGATCTTTAAATTATGTTATATACATATAAATTTCAAAGAAAATGACCATGAAAAAGGTTAGTAGAGTTATAACCAAGACTGGGAACAGTTCTGAACTCATCACTTAGCATAGAAGGCATATACAGATGGCAAGGTTTTGTGATATATTTGATTTTGTCATATAGGAAATAGAATTTCACCAAAGACAAATATAAAATTTAAACATACCAATAATTGTGAAGAAATTAAATCATTAGTCCAGATTCTTCTCCATAAAAAACCAGTGCTCTGGATAGTTTTAGAGTGTTCATCTCATGTACTAAAAATTATATTTCCTGTCTTATAGAAACTGTTTTAGAGTATAGATTTTTGTTTAAGGCAATCTTAGCAGTAATATAATATTGACCCAAAGTGGACAATAACCATAAAACAATATAAGCTAATGTAATCTACAAACATAGGAGCAATGCTCTTAAATGTTAAATATTATAGAATATAAAAATCCATCACAACTAAGTAATATTTAACTCACATATGCAAAGATGTTCAATATAAAATAAGCTAGCAATTTACCACATTAATAAAAGAAGGAGAAATCCTATAATAACCCAACAAGGTGTTATAGAATAATCCAGTGCAAATTAATACTGTTTTGATGAAAGCAAAAGGGAATCTTTAAAATTTATTTGGAAATTTCTTATTACCTCTATCTAACCACTCTCTCCAAAGGGTTAGCTTGAGCTCATTTCTCTCACTTAAAGACATATCTTCTACAGTTTTCCAACTGCCTCTTCTGTCATTGTCCCCATTCCTATTGGATATGGTCCAGCAGTGTATAAACACAATCTTCATCTTGGTCTCCCTCCCTTCCCTCCCACCCCATAGCTACAGCCTCAATTTCCTCATCTCTGTAGCAATAATCTGAAGGGAATTATTTGTACTCACTGTGTACATATCTCTCTCTCTCCATCCTCAAAGGGTTTTCATGCCACCATTCTACTCAGAAGGTGATCCTGCTCATGGCCAGGGTTAACATGTATCTTTCTAAATAGACCACCAACAATCCAAAGAAAGGATTTCATCTAAGTCCAACTTGGTTAATTAATGAGTTTACCAAAGTTATTTATAGAAGTGTAGGTAAAGGGTTATGTATAGCAATGAGTGATTCGTGGACAGTTAGTTGCCCCTCCAAAAACCCAACCCAGCATAGATGATGACTCCTGAAAGTTCCACCACAGATGAGTTTGCAACCCCATTAGTCCTTCAAACCTTTCCCATGTTGTATACTTTGGTATCCCACAAAGTATACACGATGAAGTGAAACTGGGGAAAACAGGAAGCAGTAGGAATAGAGCATCAGGGGAAGCCTCACGAGCCACTCCCCTTTTACAAGGGGTTATGTGCAGCTTCATAATCATTAACAAAGACCTCAGTGTCAGCTGTGTTTCTCTCCTTATTTCTTTGGCATGACTGTAGGCCAAAGTACTCTGTGGTCAATATTAGCTGTTGTGTTTCCTGAAGGCCTATGGTCATGCTACCCTAAGAAGTAACTACACTACAACAATAGCCACAGCTTAATTGATCCATTATCCTTGATCTGATTAGAGGATTAGATAGCATTAATTACCATTTCCCTTTTATATACTCTTCGTTCAGAGTCTAAGATGGCCCTGATTTCCCTTGCTGGCTACTCCTTTGCTCTGGCTCTTGCTATTTTCTACAACCTCTTGATTATGCTGTATCCCAGACACAGTTCTTATTCTGGTGGTTTCTTCTAGTCTCAGAATAATGGTAGTCTGTTTGCCAATGATACCAGTATCCTCAAAACTGTATCTTCAGACAGACTTCTCTTACAAATCTCCAGTTGAATAACAAAATGCCATCTCAAAACCTCTACTTGGATGTCTAATCAACATGTTGAGCTTGCCCACATCCAAAGTTGAACTCCTGGTTGTCCCCAAACTGTATGCACCCTTTCCAGTTAGGAGAAAACAGGAGTCTTCCATCTACCTGCTCTGACCAAATGCTTCTGAATCTTGATCATTTTCTTTATTCCCCAGACAAGCAAACAAACAAAAATGAATAAATGCCATGCCTAATCTAATAGAAATTCTGTCTACTCCAGGATGTTGATTGTTCTGAGTTGAAAGAGACTGAGAAATCCTAGACTCTAGCTGTGTCTTAGTTTGCTTCCTATTCCTATGATAAAGCCTTTGCCAAAATCAACTTGGGGAAGAAAGGGTTTATTTCCTTTCACAGGTCATTCATTGAGGGAAGACAGGGCAGGGGCTCAAGCAGGGCAGGAAGCTGGCAGCAGGAACTAAAGCAAAGACCATAGAGGCATGTTGCTTATTGTCTTGCTCAGCTTGCTTTCCTATAGAATCCCAGATCACCTGCCCAGCAGTAGGACTTCCTATAGTGGGATGGGCCTCCCACATCAATTGTTCATCAGGAAAATGTCCCAGATTTGCCTACAGGCCAAGCTGCTGCTGGCATTTTCTCACTTTAAGTTTCTTCTTCACAGATGTTTTTAAAGTGTCAAGTTGACAGAAACTAACTCGTAGAGGCCACTTCTTTCTTCACACTTTTTCCCTTGCTCCAATGTTTCCTTCTACCTGGAAAACTCATATGCAGCCAGCTGTAAAACACAGAAGCATCAGCTTCACTAAGGCACACCTGAGGATCTCATTTAAGATCGAAGTCAGGCCTTGGTAGACTTGTCTGCTAATCCTTCTTATAATCTTTGACATGCTGATAGGGGTCAGGAAAGTCTGTCTGCTTTGGCATACTGATTGTTCTGAGTTGCAAGAAATTGAGAAATCCACAGACACAGACTGTTACAATTAGTACAAAATCCTTTTGCTCCTTGTCCCCATGAATGCAAAAAGGCTTGATGCAAAAAGAGGTATTCAGAGGCATCCTTCCATACAGGAAAGAGGTGATGCCAACCAGGATCTTAGAGGGAACATCCAAATAAACAGACCTGCTAAATTGTGCCCCCCCAAGTTTGTTAGCATTAGGTCATGCCTGGTTACACTTACAAATGACTGACCAGAAAATTTAAAAGTATACGTCTCTTACTTTGAGGAGTTTTTATTTTCTAGGATTCCCATGTCATAGAAAGCATACATTAAATAAATCTGCATCCTTTCTACTGTTTTTATTTTTATAACTTTTGTTATGTTATTTCTGCCATGAATCTTGTAATGGGTGAGAAAAGGGGTTCTTTTCTCCTCTCCAATGCTGTAAGTAAAATTTATTTAGCTAGTTTTAGCTTGTCTTCTGTTAGCATACAGATTGCACTAGGGAAGCAATGTTTATTTTTTTGTATACTGCATATTTCAAGTACCTAACAGGGTCTATTATATGGTAGATTCCCAATAAATATGTGAGATATGAATTAGTGTTAAGCATTTTATACCAACGTATTTTTTATTATAATGAAAGTACAAAAGCTTGGTCAGGAGAAACTCATATTAAATTTATGGTAGTAATTGCTAAGGCAAAGTAAAGAGAGAAGAGATAAGAAACAAATCATGTTGTTCCTCTGTTTATAGACTGCCATAGTTATGCATGGCTGTGTAACAAGTCATTCAAAGGCTGAGTGGCTTAAAACATGCATGCATTTTGTTTATGATAAGGTCAGTGGGCAGGCTGGGTGGTGTTTGGATAATGTATTTCAGTCTGGCTAGCTGAGGTAAAGGCATATCCTGTTTCTCTCCTGAAAGGCATATCTTGTTTCTCTCTGTGTGCGGTACCTCATTCTTTACCAAAATTGCCCACGTTTCCCCCATTTGGTGCTTATGGGCTCTACAGAGAGCAGTGGATGAGTCCAAGTAGACAAGCGCTTGTTTCAAGTCTTTGCTTTCTCACAGCTTTCCACATTGGGCAATTCAAGCTAGCACTAATTGAGCCAAGATTTAAAGTAAGGTGGTTCTCAGAGCTATCCACCTCTAGATGTAATGATAGGTATATGGGAGTCGGGTAGGAGTGGTGGCTGTTTTGTCAGACCTAAGGACAATTCACAATGATACAAGAAGAAACCCATTAGAGAAATAGAATGCGTATACAAAGATAGATATGAATTTAGACAATAGGACAGACAAGCATAAGTACTTAAATCTGAAGAAGGGAGTGAACTAAAATAATTGGTAAAGAGTGGTAAAGAATTACTAATAGCCAAACAAAACAGAACGGTGTGATGCTTCTAACACGGCCATGGCATGGTAAGAAACCAGGATGACAGGCAGTAGATAGCTTAGCTTCTTCCCTGTTCCTATCATGGGCATGGGCTAGCCAGAAAATAGGACAGGTAGTGGGCAACTGTTGTGTCATGGAAATATCCTTGAGAGAAAACCCTCTATCTTTTGGACAAGCTTGTTAAGACCCAGAACAGGGTACATGAAACATTCCATGCTGTATCCTTTTAAGCTCAGGAAGTAAACAACTCAAAAGTTTCAGGAAGTCCTGGAAAGTAACCAGATCTTATAGACCCCTTTCCTGGTGTAGATATAAGCTGTAAGGACTGCTGAGATATACTCTCAAAACAAACTGAGCTGCTGAGAAGTGATGTAGATAATCCAAGCTGCCTAGATGAAGCAGAGGCCATCCAATATATCTAAGCCACCAAACAAACAAACAAATAACAGCTGAGATCAGCTGAGCTACCTGAAAGAGACACTGTCCCACCTGTTGAGCTGCCTGTACCTTGTTCAGTGTGTTCAAGGTTTTCAACTTTCATGAGCTGTCACCCAAGCCGAGATAGCCTTTGGAGATAGATGCAGTTGGCTTTGAGTGATTTCTGCTCCTGTAAGTAACCCCTCATTCATATTCCTTTAAATAAGCCCAACCCAACTCATTAGTTCACCAAGTTGAACTTTGGTGATATTGGTACTTTGATCTGTCATTGGCTTCCTATCTGGATGAGTAGGTTTTTGTTCACACCTCCCCAGAAAAGTGTCACCTAGTTATTACCAACAACTGGTTCCTTCCAGATAACAAATTTTCCTTGGTAGTGGAAACATAGTCCATACTCTCAGCAGGAATTAGGAGTGGGGTGTGGACACCGTTACAGTATCACCTGCAGCAACCTGGGGAGGTCATTTCAGAGTTCCTCTGTTGAAACCCAGAGTCTTGGCTTATTCCAAAGAAAAGAATTTATGACACAGCCTGTATGAAGCCTAGCTGTAGTTTATTAGGAAAATGTTTTAGTCTACAGCCACATCATCTTGAACATGCATGCTCTCATTTGACCTCAGCAACTACGCAGAGGCAGGCCTTCGATAGGAGGAAGACACTTTAACACAGGTTTTAGTTTAGAGGTAGTAGAAAGTCACTCAGAGAAAGGGCAAGACACCCAAGCATGAGAATGCACTTCTCGAGGCAGAGTCAGACTGAGTTATTTAATTTTCTTTATAATACTTACATTATTTTGGTGGGTTTTGAAGTCAGATCTCCAATGGGTTGCTAAGAAACTAAAATGAGTTTGTAGCTTGGGTTCCAGAGCTGCATTCCATAAGATTACAACTGATGAGTCCACATCCTAGATCACATGGTTGCAGGGGAAGTTGGGATGTTTTTACTGTAAGCAAAAGTCAAGTTTGTGAGATTCCCAGGAAATATCTGGGAAAGTAGTAAGTCTCAAGGTCTTACACACACGGGCCATAAGCCTCCATAATTGCTAGATTAGCATTTTATTTGAAAATATCTCTATGTAAAAGATTATTATTTCTGTGTCATCAGCCTTCACAGCAAAATTGAATTATTATGGAAACCTTGCCTCTCTTCTGGCAAGAGGCTTCAATCAGACTTGAGAAAAATGGCTTCTCTCTCTAAAATCAATTTTCATTTTTTCTATCCTGCCTCGATATCCTACTTTTTGCTTCCCAAATCATAATCAAAGTAAAATAAATTAACCTACAGTTAGCAAAGCACACAGTGACATAGGTCAGTGAGGGAACAATGAAAATCAGGTCAGGAAAACCTGGAGTTCACTAGTAACTCATCTCCACCTGTGGGAGAGGGAAGCTGAACTAATTTTAAACATTCTTCAGCTTCAAGACTTTTTCAACTTACCCCAAACAAAATCTCTCCTTTTCTTCAAAATCTGAAGTGATAGAGATTTCATATCCTGCCTGGAGAGCTCATTCCTGGCATTGAACTTCTCCACCACCAGTACTTCCTTTTGTGCCTTTAGGTTGAGCCTTTATTTGTGTTGCTGCCATGTGCTAATTTCCTGTGAGGTTCTGACCTCTACGGAGCTGGTGAACACAGTCCTCTGCTACTATTCTCTCACAGAGCAGATATAATAGGCTGCGGCCCTTCTGCGCATTCCTCCACATCTGTCTTGAAAGACCCCGATGTCGCAGCAACATAATACCAGGATCTGACCAATAACACCAGACGCAAAAGGAAAAAGGCATTGTCAAGTTTTGCTGGTGATTCGCACACTCATTAGCACAGATGATTTTTACCTTGGAGTTTTCAATAGCGGAATCATATAACAGCCTCGCTTGTTACAGTCCCTTCAGTGTCAAGTGTCCTTATTGTAACCAAGAGGCAGAGCGAGTCAGTGTGGAGATCACAGGACTAGGATCCAGAGCCCGTTTAAGTTCAAACTCTGTAGCTTATTTGTGGCATGACCTTGGACAAGTGACTCAAAAATCTCTGCCTTGCATTCTTGATTGTAGAGATAATAGGACCAGCCTCTCCCCCTTTCTCAGGTTTGATGGGCAGGGTTTGATAAAATGATGGATCTTGAAAGCCCAGTGCAAGCTTTAAGCCAATGAAGTGGCCTTAGAACATCAACCTGCGTCACCAGTTCTCCAGGACAAGGCAGCATAAGCATGAAAAAAGCCCTCTAGAAGGTCTCAAAATCTCTGTTCCTGGCACATGAGTTGGGGTGAACTGCTAAAGCTTATCTATGTGCTTTTATTTGCAACTTGGAGCATGTTTCTGGTTAATTTTTTCACTATACATAATTGTATGAACATACTGTCTTAAGGTACTTTCACGAAATGGTATGGTTTTACTCAGTTAACGTGATTAACACCTAGAAACTGAGCGTACCCTCTCAGATATAGGAGAGCTAAGGATGTTTAGACAGTTTCCATTGTTACTGATCCTGACTCAAAGGATAGAGATGAGAATTAAATTCTTAAATACTGAACAAAACATTTTCAAGGAGGGAGGCTAATGTATTTAAATGATGCTTGTTGTTTAAAGAGGAAACAAAAAGGGACTAGAAAGGGAAAATTCTTTAAATATAATATTTAAACTTCTGTGTCCTATTTGCTCATCTATTTGTACCATTTTCTCCATGTTCTGGTTAAGCAAAATGACCCACAGCTTCTCAAATGTATTATGGCCACCTCTGCTTGCTATGGCTTTGACCGTACTGTTTCTTGTCCCTAGTGAAGCCGTCACTGTATCACCTGCAAAACAAGTCCCAGCTGAATCCACCCCTTGTGTGCTTTTATTCAATGTGTAATAATTGTACATATTAATGGAACCAGTTGTGGTATTTCAGCCCATGAATATGCACCCACTGATCATGTCAGGGTAACTAGCATTTCTCTCTTGGTACCATCTCTTTGTGCTTGGAGTCTTCATAATGCTCCTCTCTAGACCTTGATGAAGTATATAGTAACTTGTTATGGACTGTGCTCATCTGCTCTAGTGTGGGAGCACAGATCTTTCCCTTCCTTTTTGTACTACTCGCCTTTTCTGCTCCCATTAAGACGGCAGGATGTTGGATGGATTGTCTTTTTGGTTGGGGAAGACAGGACACAGGGAATGACAATGAAGCAAATGCCATGACCTTTAGTAAAGAAAGGGAAATGACCGGTGGGCAGATGGATGTGATCAGCAAAGGGAAGGTGGGCTATACATAAGCTACTGGCCTGTGTCCAGTTGTCTGAGGACTTGGAGGAAGGAAGAAATGATTTGCAAGGCTGCCACAGTGAGCGAGGAGCATAGTGTCTGAATTAGAGGCATCTGAGGGGCAGTGAGAGAGAAAAACAGCATCCATTTAAAAGAAGAACTATGGAAGTGGTGGATTTACAGGGGATTAGAGGAAGCAGCTGACAATAACTTTTAGGACATTGGTTTACGATGCAGTCAATTTGTGCCAGTAGTTCCAAACCAGTATAGAGAGTTACAAAGAAATGAGGACCACGCAGCTGAAAGAAGACTGAGTAATGATTTCAATAGCTGGTCTAGGTAATGCAGGCTTCTCTGGGAAATGTAGGTTTCTACAACAGACAGGTGATAGGACCGTGTCACTCACTCTCCACTATTTTGATAACACCTTCATGACCCAATATGCACAAACTGGAATTCCTATGACACATTCAAACCAGAACTCAGATTTGAGATTCAGGATGTTTACCAATCCACTGTGTGACATATAAGGCTTGAGGACCATTTGCCCCATGCCTTCTGCTATGTAAAAGAGACTGTCCTGCAGTGGGAAAGAATGCAACATGCATGCAGAGAAGAGCGAGCATGCTGGGGCACCAGATTGCTGGTTTTTCCTTTGTTAATGCTCAGTCTATTTCTTGCCGCTGTAGTGCAGTAGAGCTTGCAGTAGGTTCTTCTTCTGACCTAAACAAATTCAATTTGGCTATCTTTCAATTACATCCAAAGAAGTCTCAGCACATTAGTCTAATTTATAATGAAAGAAATCATTGGCAAAATTTGCTAGTTTATTATTACCAACAAATTGCTTGTGACATGCCTCAGAAGGGATTGTGAAACCACTAATTAGTGCAGACACTTGAGAGCTATTTGTCTCATGGAGTGGAGACCCATTCATGGTCCTGGAGTTAGTTATACCTTTGCTTTTATTGCCCATTTTAAGGCATAGGTAGGCTCCCAGGTGAGAAAGCAACAAATCTGTTGTGTGAATCCCTTGTACCTGGTCTGAGTGTAATTGGTAGGTGTACAGCTGGTCAAATCAGTGTTTGGACTAGGTCTTGGTCACTTCTTCAATGGGCTGCTATAGTTCAGATGATCTTGCCAAGGCTCCGACATTCTGTGCCATTTCTGCATCCTTAGCTATGCAAGTGAGCATTCCCCACTCCATCCTTATGGGAGGCATACTTCCTGGAGTTCCATTACGGAACAACACTGAGTGATTGCTATGATTTTCATACAGTGTTTGGTACAGAGTGGCGCAGCCTATTGGCATTCCATCTTTGTTGTAGATTAATAACATCTGAGTACTTGTCAGTAAAGTTATACAGACAGGAGTGACCTGCTGTAAAGGTAAGTATCAAGAAGGAGGGAGAGGCATTACCAGGGTCACACACAGACACTGAAGGTTTGTCTTTCCACGGTATTCCGCCCTTTGTTCTGAATAAAAAGTCCATTAAATCCATTCTCTCTGCTGCCTCACTTTGCTTAATCATAACTTACATTCTCTGAATCTCCCATATTGAAAGAAAACTAAATAACAACCTGTCTTCCCCCATAGGTGAAAGAGAGACTCAATCGGTAATGGTGATATAGTATTGTGTTTTAGTGATGGTGTCAATCTGAATATCTACACGAAACTCCGATGCATTCCATCAAGTTTTACTGCAAATGCGTTCACATCTCTTTCATATTTCCAACCAGTTACCTAATAGCTTTCACGCCTATTATTCTTAATAGGAAGCAGTATCTCCGCTTCTCAAGGCCCCTCCCTCCACTCTATCATCACCAGAAGAAGCCACATGGTCCCAAAAGGGAATTCAGGAGGTACCAGGTTTTTTTTCCAACAAAGGCTAAGAACGAACAGGAATTCCCTCCCAGTCCTCTGTGTTCCTTCTGGCTACCTTATGTTGTTTCTGCTGAGTGACAAGGCTTGCCTGAGTTGATGAGAGCTTTTGTCAGTGTAAATATCTGCCAGCTCTGAAGTGAGGTGGTGTGATTGCCAGTTTATTGCTCCATAGTTCACAGGCATATGCTCAGTCACTTTCCTTCAATACATACCACCACACCAGATGCTAGGCCCAGGAGCTGGCCATAAAATCAGATCCTGACAGACACGTTCCCATTCTCTATGGAAGTATTCTTTTGATTCAGGATCATGTCCTTCCTTGTAATCAAGCCAGAATCAGGCCCATTTGTTCCTTGAATGTCAAGTTTTAGTAAGCCTGTAGGTGATAGCTGCTTACCCACTATCATGCCTAGTTTTACCTGGGTTGTAGGAGATACTGAATAGATGTGGGAAGGAAGTGGGAAGAAGTAGGCAGAGGGAGAGAGGCCCCAGTTTGATCCATAAACATATATGAGTCGTACATGTTGGGCCACTATGTTTATGATAATGTATTTCAGCAGCAATAAAAAAAAAAATCTCACCCAGCTCCATCATCACTATGGAGGGCATTTGGGGTGTGGCTACCTAGTATCTGTTGAGCTCAGCGCTGGGCACTCAGTTGTGTTCTAAAAGACTTCTGGTCAACAACTCTTCTCAACTGTTATTCACAGACTCATAGTAAGTTATGCCAAGAATAAAACAAGTATTTGCCATTCCCAAAGGAAGCCACTGAGATAAGGCTCTTCTAACTCAAGACACTGGCCTTTCTGACATAAATGCCATGCTCACTGTCTCTTGTCTCTGCCTGGAAGGGATTCTTTCAAAGCTCCCTGTGACAATAGTTGTTCATCTACAGAGAGGGAGTTTGGAATTTTGGCTACATGGATGGACCTGGGGATAGATCTGGTTTCCTATAATAAGTCCTAGTCTCTAGTTGACTTTATTCACAGTGTGGATATTAAACCAGCATCTGTTCACTATGTGGTACAAGGAAACATTCATATTTATATTTTAAGAGCCCATAAAACAAAACAAAAAAAATGCAGCCACCATGTAGTGCTCCACAAAATCTCCTACAAAAACATGGTGCTACCACTGTAGACCAGTGTATATGTGTCATTATCATATTTCTTTTTTGCCAGTTGGTCAACATCCTTCATGACCTATCCAGGGACTCATTCATCCAGGGAAAATGATACTTGAATGCCACAATGGAGATTCCACACTATGCCCTTCTGGTTTATTGTCATCTTCTCAAGAAGACATTTGCTTTGCTGTCATGGAATATATTCTCCCAATAGTTCTATCTTGTTACAGGTGGCCTATTGTGGTGGCTAAACAACAGTCCAACTCTTCCTAAGGAATTCTGGATTTTCACACAAGGACTTGTTATTATGAACTCTTAGTTGGCAAAAGAGTCTTTACAGGTGTGATTAATTTTAAAATACTGAGTTTGGGAAGGATTATGGAGTATTTTAGTATTGTGTAGTTTTTCATGATGAGATGTGAATAGGTGATTGATTGTTCAGCCTGGGTAAGGCAATGAGGGCATACCAAAGGAACAATTGTATTCAAGCCCTGCTTGACAAACAAATGAGTTACTTAGAGGAGCACAGGCAAAGTGTTGCTTACATGAACATAGTGATTCAGACAGCTGCATCATTGAAAATCCCCCCTCAACATAAGAGATTGCTCACAAAAGGTAAACCATTAGAGCTCCCATGCATTGTTCAGGCTGCACCATTGGAAAGTCTCCTCTCTTCCAGCACTCATTTGTTGTTAATATAATAAGGGAGGGAATCTCAGGGGTCTTATACTCAGGCTTCTGAGTTTCTTCCCCTCAGCAAAAATGTTTGGGTTTCATGGAAATAGCTACCCATTGCTCCATCCACTTCTTCCACTCTTAGATTTCCTTTTGCACCTTCTTCCACATTCGTTGGTCCTTAAGCCTTGGAGGGGTTATGTAGGCATCTGATAATTTTCTTCCATTTCTGGTTGAGTATTGAGCAGATTTACCATAGTAACAGTCAGTTATTCTCAGCAACTTTATCTGTTATGTCTCTGTAGTAAGCAATGCTCATAACACACAAAAAAGGGGTTTCCTTTACAAACAAAACTGGCAGCAGCAGTAATCCATGAGAATAAACAGATGTTTAGAAACCAAATTACATGCATTTAACAAAACACTCTCCATAGCCTTTCTACTTGGGCCTATGACCTTCACAGCCATGGCTCTATGCCATGGTACCAGCTACAGAATTTTGGTTTCATCCATGACAGACAAACCACTATTGCACCAATAGGTGTGTCTCTTGTGCATGTTGATAGTATGATATTCAGACTGTGTAGCCTAACAGGACTTCAACAACTCTCTATCAGCCTGAATAACATTATGAAAGACAGTCAGTAAGGAAGGAGCTTTTACCACATTCTGCAGCGAAAGCATGCAGTGTCATCTGCAACAGGAATTTACTAACCCATTTAATTTTGACATTCAATAAACCATAGTAACATCAGTCTTGGGTGTATGCAAGTCCTCCCTGTCCAAGAATTTATAGTGAGATAGCCCACCACTGGCAATGTGATTTTTCAGTCAACAACTTTAAGTCTCTTGGGAGTTCCCCTTTCTATGTAGAGTGCTTATTACAGTTACACTCTTTAAATGCGGTTTTTCCCATTCTCCCCAAGTGTTCTAGTCATATATTTAAACAATTTTGCCAAGAGTGAGAAGGCTACCTGAAAGTCCACAGCCATCTTGTGATGGCCCTTGTGATGGGATTCAATGCCTAAAGGAAAGGTTAGCAAGGTTCTGCCACAGCAGGAAGAGATCCTATCTTTACCTCGGCTGTTTCCTCAAAGGGCCAGCAGGTACCCCAGCATAAAGGAGAGGAACTAACTTGCTTAGCTCTGGATTATTCATGGCCATTCTCTGCAAAACATGTCTTCTCCTTATCTTGGTGCAGTTTCATGGGGTTTCTGTGTACCACACTATACCTGATAGGCTCAGCAGTCGGTTTGCTCTGCTCAGCTAGGTGTGGGGGAGAGGAGAGCAAGGCCACCTGTGCCTAGGGCTGGAGCTAGCTCTTGGTTCTGACAGACTGTGAGCTGAAGTTGAGGCTGCTGCTTTTTCTTCAGCCACACTTGGCTACTGGGAGGAACGTCCGGCTGAGTAAGAAATCTCCACTTCAGCACACTTTAACACAAGGAATAAAAGTACGCAGTATACTAGGAGGTTAACTGTCCAGCCACAGGCAAGCTTAATCTTTTTCACCTGGTCTGCCCTGTCTCCTGCTCTTCCTCTTACCTCTCTGGTGAACCCCTATCTGCCTTTAAAGCCTTTCAAAAGCTTACTAGTCTTCTTGGCTTCCAGTCAACTTTTCCCCTTAGGACCTCCAGTTTGGTATAAATCTTGGCCACATTTGCTTCCTAGTGACTAAAGCAACTCCCATTGTCTGCCTTCCCTTTTTCCATATCTTGCATGTTTTTAACACATCATGAATCCAATTTATATGCTGGTCTAAATCATTCATACCCATGGAAAGTCTCTCCCACCTCAGCAAGATTGTATGCCATCATGGGATGCAGTAAAGCAACTAAAACCCCATTCTTGTCTCAAGGTCACCGACAAATTAACTTCTTTAATTGTTCTGTGAACAAACTCTCACCAGGCCTGGTGAACTGGGCACCAAACATCTGTCCTTCACCTATTGTCCTTTCAGTCCCTGATGCTCATGGGTACTTCAGTTGATGACAAGCAAGTGTCCCTAATGACCAATTTGAGTCCATCCATCAAAACTGATTTCCTCTGTATTGCCTCAGGTTGTGCAGTCTTTGTCTTAAGAAAGGTTGGCTTACTCTGTTCCTTAGTTTCCCCACTTCCACAGCACTCAGGCTTATCCTTTTTGTCCCCATGTCCCACAGCCTCCCAAGTCACACTTTGAAGAAGCTTCCCTTTCTTGTTTAAAAGTCTTTGGAAGTTTAAGAAGTTCACAAGCAGAGGGCTTTTTTTGTAACTATAGTTTTCTGATCAGGACCATTATTAATAATAGACTGCATTCTGAATCATAGACTGTTCCTTCCTCCGTATTTAAGACTGGACCTAAGTGGTGTCTTCCATCACTCCTGCCTCTCTCTCCTTCTCTGCTAAATATTCAATTCTTCCCCTGGGGTCAACATTTCTGGATCTCAAGACAGGCTCTTTAGCACAAATCTAATTTATACTCTCTTTCTTTTATGTCCCACCAGGTGTGAGAGTGCTGTCTCATCGCACACACACACACACACACACACACACACACACACACACACACACACCATCTATTTCTAGAAAATCAGAGGCTGGTGTCAAGGACAGCATCTGCATATATTTCTCCATTGTAACTCTTCTCTTATATGGGCAAGTTAATTTTGGAAAAGGAACATGACCTCAGATGGATGTTTTATCATCTACAGCAAAATATATACAGTTGTTGTCCCATCCATGATATTTCCAGAGAGTGCACCACATTCTCCCGTACATCTTGCTTTGAAGCATCTCTCTACTAATAAGGCAATGACATCCATAAAGGAGGCACCATACCCAGTACTGTGTAGAAGAGGGCCACCATGGACTTTGACCCAAGTGTTCTCCACCCTTAGATGTCACAGCCTTTGTTGCATACCTTATCAGTCACAGCAGGTATATGCAACTGCCTTTATAGTAAGGAGGAACACCTCTCTGTGCCACATGCATCAAGGTACTGTATTGAGATTGTCCCCATGGACACACCAAATTCAGATGAATTAGCTTCATTTTAATATCTTAACCCTGCCCACAGTGCCAACGTCACTGCTACCCGAGTGATTTTGGCTTCTTCATATGCCAATTGTGTTGCAATATTTTTCCCGAGAAAACATTAAAAAATATTTTATCTCAGAAAGGCCGAAGGCAATAATCTAGAGAAATGAGTCCTCTCAAGTCCAGTTTTGCAGTCCAATACATTTATTGGGGCTATTTACAGGAGTGGGGGTGATGACGTATACAGGTAAACCACTGGAGTCTCCAGTGCAGGCCTCAGGTGGCTCCACCAAAAGCCACGCCCCCTAGCAACTGTTTACTGTTTACCTAGCGATCTGGAGGAGTCTCAGGAGTCATGTAAGTTTCACGAATTTCATGAACTTATGAACCTCTCTCATTCTTCCAGGACTGGATGCTTCAAGTCAGAGAAAATAGCTGCAAACCCTTGACTGGGCACAATGTAACCCCAAATTACCTGTAACGGGGAGTTGAAGGGTCAGAGTCTCAGAAGCAGATGTGACAAAGGAAAAACGAAAAGGAGAGCCAGAGAGCTGGAGAGGCTTCTTCGATGGCTTTGCAGAAGGAGGATGGGGCTACAAGCAAAGGCACAGCACTGCATGCAGAAGCCACAAAAAGGTGGAGGAAGTGGAAGCTCTTTTCTCAGTTTTCCTTCCCCCTGCCATGGAAGGCCAGACTCACTGCCAAGGGCCCTCTGCATGTTCCCTTCTCTTTGAATTGTAATCTTTTTTGTTTGTTTGTTTGATTTGTTTTGTTTTGTTCTTTGTTTTTCGAGACAGTCTCTCTGTGTTAGCCTTGGCTGTCCTTGACTCACTTTGTAGATGAGGCTGGCCTCGAACTCACAACGATCCACCTGCCTCTGCCTCTTGAGTGCTGGTATTAAATCTTCCTGACTCCAGTATGTAGATTTTTACCATCACCCTAGATCTGAACGGACCGGAGTGTTCAGGCAGTTATTTTAGCATTTGCCAGCTCCTATGCCTGAACTGATCTGAGTACCTTTTTCCCTTGCCTCCCGCGCCCGCCCTCCCCCCCCACCCCCCGCACCGTGTCGTCCCCCCCGACCCCCCTCCTCCTGCCTTCTAGCACCCCTGGATGAATGGGCTTTGTGATTTTAACTGTTGTGTTTTGTGGAATTGTTGCTATTGTTTTTCTGTAAAGCACATACACTGGATGTAGGGGTAAAGGAGCATTCCAGCTGCTCTAGGTCACCCCCTCTACAGCCATCACTGTCTTGTTTCCTTGTAACTCAGGTTAGCTTTTGGTCCCTCTTGCTCTGCTGCAGAAAAGGGAAGAAAGAAAAGAGCCTGAAGTGATGGGACCGATAGACCTCAGCCACAATGGCTGGGTTCTGAGGACTCATTTTCTTTCTTCCCCTTGAAGGGGAAACAGCATTTCTTCCACTGGTACATTCAAAGTCCCCCAGCTAGGGGTGGTGCCAGCTCTGGACAAGTGCCACTGTGTCATAGAATGCTCAGAGGATCTGAACTTCTTAACTATGAAGATGAAACTCACTGTTGGCCACTGCCACGTCCAATGACTGGTGTTTTAAGGAATACTGAGTGTTTCATATAGGAACTGCAGGAGTGAACGTGTTAGACCATCAACCTGTGATTGGTGATGTTTTCCTGCCATTTTAGGAGTCAAAATATGGGGTGAGGGCAGATTTAAAACCAAAAACAACAACAACAAAAACATGTGCAATTTAAAAAACCTCATAATTAAATGTGAGCTGGTTTCCCATTTTAAAAACAGAAAGATAGCCTGTGTAATAGTTCATCTTGATTATTAACAGAGGGGATCTGCAATGACCTGGGGGACAAGCCTCTAGGCCTGTTTGCAGATGTTTCTAGTGAGGTTTAACTGCCCAGGGTCTGGGCAGCACCAAGCTATGTATGGACATAATACAGAGCACCTGCATTCACTTCTCTCTCACCCTTGATTGTCAGCTGCCTCATGCTTTTGCCAGGATGTTTTCCGTGCTCTTATAGACTATACTACCTCAAACTATGGGCGGAAGTAACTCTTCCTTCTGTCCTTCAGTTGCTTTGGGTGGGTATTTTGTTACATCAAAATAATAAATAAATAAACAAACAAACTAACTCATAAAAGCAAATCAAGGTTCCCCCCTACACACACACACACACACACACACACAGAGCCTGCAAATGAATCCAACCATGCTCTGAGTACTGTGTGGTACAGGGAAGGGGCCTTAGGATTTCTGCTTTCTAGAACTGTGGATTGTGTTAAGTCACTATGCATAGGTACGTTGTTACAGCAGTAATGGAAGGCCAATACGCTTGTCTTACTCAAAGCAGCATTCACACTTAGTCTGGGGACTCCTAGACATGCTCCTTTGAGAGATGAATGAAGCTCTTTGATTTGTTTCTGTGGCATTCACTCTAGAATGCTCCCTCAGAGGCATGGCTGCTGGCTCCTGCAATGCTGTGCTCTTGTTCGATCCACTGCTGCAGAGCCTGTTGTTCGCTCAGCACTATGAGAAGATGGTTGCCTGGGCTGACTTATGGTCAGGGTTCCTATAAGAACAATGCTGGTTTAATGGACCCCGAGTCCACGCATAGAGAGTCCTGTCTAGAAGACAAGTCTAGCCGCTGGTCTCACACAAGCCTCCTTCTGTGGGCTAGCCTGAGAGCTCTGCGTTATCTGCTGCCAACCTGTCCCCTGAGTCCAGAGCTGACCTACCCCGTTTAGGACCCAAGCATGTGCTGATTTTCTGTCATCTCCATGACTGTCGTTCTCACTGTCTGCACCAGAATCAACTTTACCCAACAGTCAACACTGAGGTCCCAATGGAACCTCTCAGAATGACATTTCAGGGCGAGGATGTACTATCATCCACATGTTTCCAAAACCATTTTGGGTCCCTTTCTATTGCACCTCCTGGTGTGGTTCCTCTAATATCCACCAATATGGAGCAGGAGGCTTCGCTAGGTCATGCTCCATGATAAAGGAAACAGGTGTGAAAGTTCTTGCGGCTTCCACATGCTCAGCTCAACAGCCCTTAACCTGTTGGCAACAGAGACTGAGGCATTAGCATATCTGAGGTCACATGTTGGTGACCTTTTCCTGTAGAGTCTTGTAGCCTTTTGAAACTATCATCTTCTTTTGCCTCAGGGACACACTACACTTGTAACAGATAAGTAGCTTGGGAGCGTCATCGCTTAAGACTGTTCTGAGGAATCGTTATTGGCCTTAGTAAAGTCTCTAGTGGCCAGTGTTCTTGGAACAGTATTCTGGCTTCACTTCCCACTACATGGCCTGCACTGAAGGGTCCATGTAGTGTAGACTCAGCCCGATGGTGTCTTAGTCTGTCATATGAAGTCTTGTCTAATTTTAGAGGCGAGGTGACCACAGGCGCCACGTGGAGATTGTCTTCCTGTTCCTTTTCTGATCTAATGCTTCAGAGACATTTACAAATACTTCTCAATCCTGGAGAGCTCATTTAAAACAATCGTATAGGTCTTGCTCTCTGCCTGATGTAGCTGGTTTTTAATAGGCCCCTCTCAGGCACTAATTCCAACATCAGTGTAGTTCCAGTAAGCCGTCCTTCCTTCTGGTGTGACATGCTGAAGTCCAGCAAGGGAAGGTAACTATAAAGAAGACACTGGTCCATTTACCTACAGTGCTGAAATGTACTTCTGACTCGGGTGTAAAAGTAGCTCATACAAAGGTGGATTGCTATATAGCTTCTCCTGAGGCTTTAGACCAGTCAGCAATGGTCATAGGTCCCTATGAGATTTGTGGCAAGAATATTGCTGGTCTTGGCTCCAAACTGAGTGACTTGGTCACTCCTAACTACAGACTCCTGGTTTGCTTGCTTGTACCTTTCTGCTCATAAATCATCATAGACTGTGACTTTTAATGCTCTTTTAATGTGGATTTCGTGATGAGGCTGATGACCAATGTTCTAAGGTGAGGGCACTGTGCTATTTTCGCTGATGTGTGTTCTCTGTGGCAAGACTGGAATTCTGACTGGGCTGTCTAAGATGAGGTGACCCTAATGTCCCAAAGGAAACAATAAAAGAGACCTCGTGTGTTCTGGGGTGTAAAAGAAGCCCTCTTTTCTGGGGGCATGCTGGCCATGTGCGGGTGGAGAGGGACAGTCAGCAGCTGTGGGCACTGGAATCTGCCAGCTGCAGTGTCATCTGCAAAGTGGGGCTCTTGTAGCACTGAGGAGGCTTTCAGGCCTGGGGGACAAAAGTAAGGGCTCCATCGGAGGGAGAGTAGCATCTTAGAAGTCCATCGTACATACCTGAGCCCTTCTCTGAGCAATACACAAGAACACAATGCCACTCCCCACCCCTATTCTAGCCCTTGATGTTGAGGATCATTCCATATCCACTCAAACCGTCCTCTGCTCATATTTGAGCCTACTGATGCCAGTCATTTGAGCTGCATCTGGCTTTAGAGTCTAAAGCAGTTCTCAATCTGTGGATCATGACCCCTTTTGGGGGGTGGGGGTCTAACGGCCCTTTCACAGGGGCCGCATATCAGATATCCTGTATATTATATGTTTATATTACGATTCATAAGAGTAGCCTTATTACAGATATGAAGTAGCAGCAGAATAATTTTATGGTTAGTGGGTCACCACAACATGATGACATGATGAGCTCTTTTATAGGGCCACTAGGAAGGTTGAGAATCACCGCTTAGACAGAGTTACTACATGGGGACATGGGTTGCTCAGAGCACTGGCCTTCTTGCAGCTATGAGGTCATAGGCCTGGGATCTTGACTCCCATTCCTTCGACTCGCCATTTGGCTGGAAAGTTCACTTACCATGTGAGTTTCATAGGAATTATCCTGGATGTTCTGACTGGATACATCACAATTAGTGGAGCATTGCTGGATAGCCTGCATCCAAAGAGGCCACAGCACACCATAGTGGCACTGACTTGCCTCCGTGACCACAACAATATTATGGTTGCTTTCGGCCTGTCGGTGCCAACATGACTTGCTGCTGTTAGGGTACACTTGGTTTTCTAGAGCCAGGTACATGGTGAACACCTTAAGGAAGCTTCAACCAATGTGTCTCTTCTTCAAAAGACAGTGGTGCATGCCTCGTGAGAGAGGCTAAGATGTTCTGAACCATGCCTGAACTGATCCCTCTCCTGATCCTGTATCCTGATCCTGATCCTGTATAGTTTTACACACCCAATTGGAGGTTTTTCTGTCATGGTATCCTTTTGCTCTTGTTCTGAGGCAGCTTCTCATGATGTAGCCCAAGCTGGACTGGAACACACTGTCTTCCTGCCTTAGCCTGCGGAGTGCTGGTCATTTAGGCATGAGCCACCACACCCAGTACTGGTGTCTCTTTTATCTAAGCTCCAGTCAAGTGCTCTAGTCCTATGCAGAGGCATAGGATGGGTTTATCAGGTGTTAACCTTTCTCATTCTTTATTCACTTTTGCCTGATTACCCTGGTTCATTCTTAACAACTCCATATTAATATTCTTTACCATAGGAAGCCTTTTGTAGGAACAGGAGCACATTAGGTCCTCATGATGTGTGTGTGTGAGTGCACGTGTGTGTGCATGCATGCATGGGTTTGGTACTTCCCACTGTGGTTTTCCTATGTGGCAATTATTATTGCTTATCAGAGACCACACACTGCTCAAAGTCCTTTAAGCTTTAAGTTTCTTGACTTGAGATGGGATCACACCTTAATAAACTCATCATAAGTTGAAAATATCCTAAATCAGAAAAGCATTTAATCCATGGAGCTCACTGACACGGCTTAGCAGCCGCTGGCTCTATACAGTACTGAGGTTGTTTCTTCTAGCAGTTCTGTGGCTAATTAGAAGCTGTGGTTCTCTATTGCTACCTAGAATCCCATACTGCATATATCACTAACACAGAATTCAAAGTATGAATTGGCTGCTGTTTGTTTTCATACTATTATGAAATCAAAATAAATAAATAAAATCACTAAGGGACTAGCCATTCTTACTTAATCCTAGTAAAAGCCTATGTCATGAGTGCTCCAGTATGGTCAGAAAACTAACTTGCTTCTGTGGACATGCAACTATTATGAAGAATGGCAGAAGCTGTCTTCTTCAACAATGAAGCTTTTAGAATATATAATAATAGGTGCACTCAATGGGAACGAAGGACTGAATAACAAAGTGTGGTATTTCTGGAACTTTCACCCTTTTATCATGAGGTGTTTCCCATGGGCCAGATGAGTGTCAATCCATTTGCTCAAAATGAGTGCCCAGCCCCCATCCCTTCAAGTGACTGCCCCCAGAAAGCATAGGAGAAGCATCTACTTTGCTTCTCACCTCTAGAAGGGAAGACGGCTGTCCTTCACCTCTTTGTCATAATTCCTGACTTGGTTTGTGTTTGTTTTAAGTGTGTGGTCCTCTGTCTGGCATGTAAGTGCCCTTTGCCCCTGTGTGGGCAGTCTCACACGAAGCTCTAGCAGGAAAGATTTGTCTCAGACAGGAGGAAAGAAGCACCTTCATGCTATCATGGATATTTGAGGCTCTCAGGACCCTCCAGGACACCAGAACACAGATATGCATGGGGATACTGCCAAGTTCTAGCCCTGTGCTGGTCAGAGACAAAGAGCTGATCTAAATGACCTCTGAAAGTCCCCTTGGGCCAGTCTACTATAGTAGAGCAAATCCACTCTGTTATCTTGCATGTGTATCAAACACCTGAGTGATCACATTGAGCCTGAAGCCTCCCATGGGCATGGAGCTATTAATAGACATTCATTAAATGGCAAAAGCACGCTATACTTTGTATGAAAACAAAGAATTAGATAAAGTCTTTGCTGGAACCTAGCCTCTTCCCAGGGAGCACAGAAACTAAATTCATTGAGTTGACGGGGGGAAAAAAATCGCAGGTAAAGAGCACAAATGTAATCAGGGTTCTGACCCCTTTGAAAGAATTTCTTACATATTTCTTTTATATGCCACGGTTTATATATAGTGTGTGACATTCACCGTCTTGAAAGGATTTGTAAGCTGTTGCCCCCAGACCTTCACAGACAGGAAAATTACATCGGGCCATTTCGTATGACCTTCGTAAGCCGTGGCTTCTTTACTTTTAAAAGCTGACAGGAATAGTTAACAGGAAAGGACAAATGGGACATCACCCACCTGTGCCAGGTATGCACCTCAGGTGGGATTACCTGTGCCATTATAGGAATTACTCACATATTGAAATGCTTCTGCATGTGTCCCCTGACAGTTGTTGTCCTATATAGATACTCTGCGACCTCCCCCTTACCTCCTTACCACAAGTCACCTAGGTTTGTGCTAGTAAGGGCCTTTGAAGAAGCAAGAGACATGTGTCAAAGGCTCTTGGAGATTTGTGTATGTGTGTGTCCAGGAGATGCGAACTGTTCAGGGAGAGAGAGAGAGACAGAGAGAGAGACAGAGAGACAGAGAGACAGACAGAGAGAGAGAGAGAGAGAGAGAGAGAGAGAGAGAGAGAGAGAGAAGAGAGAGAGAAAGAAGAGAGAGAAAGAAGAGAGAGAAAAGAGAGAAGAGAAGAAATAAGAGAGGAGAGAGGCAAGAGAGACTCAGGACAGTAGCAGTGGGGAACTGAACCTGTCTATATCTGTGGCTTCGGAAGGTCAACTGATCAAAGCTAAGACCTTTGTAGAAGTACATGGCCCCCGTGGATAACTTTAGCTCTGTAAGGGCAATGGCCCAGGGAATAGAGAACACACACTCTCTCTCCTGCCCATTTTGATTTCCAGCCAGTGTTCCCTATAGAAGCAGGTTTCAGCCTGGAAGTAGGCAAGAAGGAGCCTGGTTGAGGCTGCCAGTCACCAGGCAAGTCTTGTGGTAGAGAGCTGGATGGAAAAAGACAGAGGTGATTTTACTAGGCAAAAAAGGAAGACACTCAGGGCTGGAGAGATGGCACAGTGCTTAAGAGCACTGCCTGCTCTTCCAAAGGGCCTGAGTTCAATTCCCAGCAACCACATGATGGCTCACAACCATCTATAATGAGATATGGTGTCCTCTTCTGGCCTGCAGGTGTTACGTGTAGACAGAACATTGTATAATAAATAAATAAATCTTTAAAAAAAAAAGAAAGAAAGAAAGAAAGAAAGAAAGAAAGGGAGAAAGGGAGACACTCAATGGCTCATAATTGACTCTCAGCACAGCAGTGCTTCCCGGGCCTTTTCATGCACAGTTCGAGTCTCTCCTGGCCTGTGTTCACCCTATAGCTAGAAAGGATTTGTTTGACCCCCTGCCCCTGGCTTCTTCAAGTACTAGGACTTAGAGCAAAAATGTTGACCCCACTTTGGATTCATTTCCATTGTAGATGTCTCTTCTTCCTCCAGTACTTCCCACAGGAAAAGGGTGTCAAGCATGTTCACAGAGGCAGTCAGCACTAGGCCTCTCCGCTACGGAATGTAAGTCTTCAAGTGAAGGACGCCCAGCACTGTGACCTACCTGAGTTTCAGGCCAGCTGCTAGGTAGGGTGGCTTCCTACCCAGTGTTTGTAGTTCAAGCTTTCAGCAGTCAGCTGTGGCACTGGCCTGCAGCATTGCTTATCTAGAGTCTCTGCTAACAGGTGCTGGAAGTAGGTAGAATTTGAGTAGGACTGGCTCTCACTGTCTCTTACAGGAGCTTCTCTGCTCATTTCCACGCAGAAAGCCTTGAGTGGCTTTCCCTGCTGACAGCCTACCTTCTTGCTGCCCAATACTTCTCATCTTGTTTCCTACTGCATTACATTTGGATACTTTGGTGGCTTTTCCAGCTCTCTCAGCATCCTTAGAATATGTGCAGCACCATTTGGCACATTCTTGTGCTCCGTTGTCTTTAAAAAGAAATGTCTGCCTTTGAAAGGTTAGTGCTGTAAGAAAAGAGGTACTCACAGGCCAAAGAGGAGACTCTGAAAAGACTCCAAAGTCTCTTAACATAACTATCACTGTCACAGTGCTGAGCCTGCTGTCAATCACTCAAAGGAAGTTGTGGCTTCCAGTTGGTTGTTTTGTGTGCCTCTAGTTCAAATCAACCTGAATCCTGCATCATACTGAGCTCTCCTATCAAATGGGGTCTACAGATCCCCTTGACAGGGACAAACTGTTTCCTCTCTTTGGACTGGGTGAGAACAGTATGGTAGAAAGGTGTGGCTGCTGTGTCCCTAAGCCATGTGCCAGTTTTCAAGAGGTGATGGTGCTGATACAGACGATACATTGAGAATGTTCTCATAGCTCAAGACACAGAGAACAATCGAGGGCATTGGTAGTTTGCTGTACTCCCCCACCTGTCCACCACTGCCCGGAAAATGCACTGAAGTATGGTTGTTGCTCATTGCCTTTTCCATGTAAGAACTGTAACCTGGGCAGAAGCAGCTGGAAGCCGGAGGACCTCTCATGTCAATTTCAGTTTAACCAGGTGCTGTTTCTCCTCTGTCAGTTGCCTCTCTGAGACTTCCCTTGCTTAGCAACAACCTCTGTTTTTCACAGCAGCTACTAGCCAAGCATTAGCAGCGACTCTGGAGCTTCCAGACTGGCTGTAGTCCTGGTGGACTTAAGTGGAATTGAGAGAGAAAACCCCCCAAGGGCTGGAAACTCCTGAAGATTCTTCAGCCTGTGGCATTAGGGCTGTGTTTAAGGTCTGGGCCACTAATGCTGTTTAACTTAAAGGGCCAGTGCCCACATTGTATCAGGGGGTCTTCGGTATCTGATACTGCTTAGAAGAGTAAGGATAACCACAGATGTGTTCAAGGATATTCGTGTAGCGCGAGCACTATCCGATCCATCAGGAAGTGTTATGAAATTCATCTCCAGGAGTAGCGAATCTTTAAAGATGCTTTCAGGTCACTGGAAGCAGTCAGGGCACAACCTGTGCAGTACATCACCTCTGAGGTTTTGTTCCCTGGAGATCAACACGGTTATTTTCAGAATTTCCCAAAGCTAAAGGTCTCCAGAACCCTCCTAGTGAGCATGGCATATCAGGTTGACAGGCAGTGCCCAGAGTCACATGGTGAGTGAATCTCAGCATCTGCGTTATTATACGAGCTGCAGGGACCCAGCCATGTTATCTCTGCAAGCTACAGTTCCTACAGTGCACTCCTAACATGTACCTGAGTTAATGGCAACCCCTACAGATGTGCACTGAGCTTCACCTGGTTGCATAAGGCCAAGGCAAAAATGTTCAGTCAGCACCAGTATATACTGGATATACCAGTACCTTCTAGATACTGAAGCATATGTATAGGATATGTGTACGTGTGTGGCACTTGTGAAAATTCACAATGGTGTGCCACAAGGCCACAGACTTCCAAATATATTTTATTGATTTTCTTGTCTATACCTTGGTCTTTATCTACCAGAGTGGTATGGGACACCTATCAGTGATATCTGGTCTATCACGTCAGACTTGCCACTACTATCTTGGTAAGGACCTCCCAGATTTCCTGGGATTCTTGCATGACTTTGAACTTTTCTGAAGTTGGCATTCGGAGCCCAGAGAGTATGCAGGATGCAGAGAGAAATACATTTAAGAAGTGATCAGTAGATGGAACTGGAGACTCTTAAGCCAGATAAAATGAGAAGGAATATGGTATAGTACTTAATAAACTGCAAAGACAGAAAATGTAAAATTGAATACTGCTATTAGGGCACAGTCATACAAGCAGGTGTTCTTCTTTTACTGGCGGTGATGCTGAGAACCCCTAAATGTCCAATTCCAAGTCATCCATGCATGGAATAAGTAAAATACTTACAGCAAGGCCAGTGGCTTATCTCCCTGGTAGAGACTTTTTGCTTCTCTAACATGAGGAAGCATTGAACTCTGTTCAATGAACACGATTCGCAGAAAAGAATAATAAAGATGACAAAAGTTAAGAATATCTAGTTTTAATTTTAAGTGATAAAAGTGGGATAAATTGAACACCTTAAAATATCTCACAAGAAGGTTTGGAACAAAT
This sequence comes from Acomys percivali, assembly GCA_907169655.1. Taxonomy (NCBI): domain Eukaryota; kingdom Metazoa; phylum Chordata; class Mammalia; order Rodentia; family Muridae; genus Acomys; species Acomys percivali. Next base: position 87,035,045 of record OU015749.1, read on the forward strand.
GTTTTATGGACAGAATTTTTCGTAATTACCAACCCATGTTAAATAAAGGAACACAGGCTACCTAAATGCAATTCACCCTACTTTCTTTTTGTTATTTAAGTTAAAATAAAATTAAGTACAGTGCTCAGTGATGATGACCACACAACTGGTTGTTACTTTGCTATTCACAGTTCCATGGTGTTCTGTGTATTAAGGTTATATTCTCTTGGATATAAGGCTTAGAGCAGAGATGTCCAAAGTGGTTCTTCTGATCTATCCCCACCTATCCACTCAACAAACAACAGGCCTTACCAGTTGTAAGATGTGGGCAAAGTGCTGCCAATTAAACCATAGCATCCTGATGATTAGGAAACACATCTGAAGATTCGAAGACTTTTAAGGTATCAGCTCGGGACACCCCAAGGCTAAATTCTCATCACCAAGGAGATTTATTTGCACCAGCAGGACAGAGGGTAGGGATTAAGAAACAAAAACAGGAGGTAGAGGATGATGGAGACTGGGAAGGGAATGAGAGAGAAGGACCAGGTCCTTCTCCTGGTCCCTCTCTGGATAGAGAGGAGACAGATGTGGCCATAGGAAAATGGTGGCTTATAAAGTTAAGAGGGAAAATCTGTGTTAGGGCAAGCTGTTTAATTTTGATTGGTCATGTTGATTAGGTGAGCCAAAGGGCCTTTTGATTGAAGTGGCCAAATAAGAGCATAAACGTTGGTTGGATAGCTTTAGGAATTTAATCCAACAGTTGTTAGCAAGGCCTGGGAGAAAGGCAAGGCCTGCCAGAGCCATGCTCACTATGCGTGAGCTAACCACGTCCTGCCAGGGTCTTCACCTCTAGAGATTTGCATATGCACTTACACCTAACTTTCCTTATGTGCACATTAGAACTAGAGAAGCAGCAACGCTGAATGAGTTGTCGCTTTCAGTTTATCAAAGACAGCGGTGTGTCATAGAGTGGTGTGGCTTGTTTTCTTTGCTTTTTTCAGTTTTAATATTGCCGCAGCCTTGTTGTGTTTAGGAACAGTGATGGCAGGAAATTGTGGACTAGGTAAGGTTAGTATAGGTAGTGAATGCAGTAGCACAGCCAGCATGAAGGAGGCAGTGAAGTCGAAGGGAAGACAGTGTATGAGATACAGGTGAGAAATGACAGCATTTTCCTGATGGATGGTGTATACTTATTGAAGGAGGTGTTAAGGATGAATTGAAGATTCGTTTATGAAGGTAAAGAATGTTAGAATTGCATGTTCTCTTTGCAATTTACATTGTCTTATTCTCTAGTGCTAAGAGTTGCCCTGAAGGCCTTACATAAGCATGCGTTATACCAGTGAGGTACATTCCTTGATCCTGGGCTTATTTACATAGGGAGAACAGGAGAGGAACTTGTTTTACGAATACACAGCACCACTCTGAAGATGCTTGTTTAATAGGTATCTCCTCCAGTGAGCCCAAACTACTACACTAAGTCTTAAAGTTAGCCTAAAACGTGGATTTCCAGAGATTTCTACATAAAAGAAGTCCACCAGTATATGATTGTATGTTTCAGATGAATAGTAACGATACTGGTTTGAATGCATTTATATGTTGGAAATTTCCCTGCCCACAAAAGAGGCAATAACCCGTTAAGATGAAATTCAGAGGGAGGTAAAAGTCAAGGAAAACGATTTGGCTAGGTTAGTTACTTTTTCCACTTCAGGGCCTTGGTGTTGTGGTTGCAAAGTCATTAGCTCTCCAATGTCTTGGTACAGTTACCTTATCTTCATCCTTGCTCGGGCAGTGTAGTTCTCATTAGGAGCCTTCCTTTGCTTGCTGGATGGGCTTCCTGTGTGGCAGGTGTTCCTAACCTAACATGCACACACAGCGAATTCACTCTCTGTATGTGTCGTAATTCTGTTATTGATTTCCCCTCTGCTAACTTGGAAACTTCTTGAGAGCAGAAAGTGGTTTTATTTTGCTCACCATTTAATCATCGGCATCTAGAACAGTGACTGGATATCCTGGGGCCTCAGTAAATAACGGGGAGTAAATAAGTGTGGTTTCACATCAAGTTCCAACTATAATTCATTTCCCCCTCGCGAGTGGAGATTCTTGAATCTTTAATTTCTCCAGTGGTTTCTGGTGACCCAGAAGAACAAATGCACCATAAAGAAGATAAAATGATTCAGACAAAGATTTGTACTGAAAGAATCTTTACCTAGACTCAAATGTTGGTAACAACAACAACAGCAGCAGCAGCAGCAGCAACAACAAAAATGTATAGAATTCCTTTTTTTAAACTCTCAGTAGACTTCCAATGTTTCAAAATCATGCTTTAAGGTCCTGGTGTGTGAAGAATGGTTTGAAGACAAAATTCTCTTAAGTCTTTCATACTGGAAGCACTGGCCAGTGGGTAGTGGGGACTTAATATGACCAGGTCCAGGTGCTCAAGGAATGCTCGGCACAACTGATTCTAAGAAGTCTTTGGTAATTGTTCTGTTCATGTAGCTAAGCTGGATTACTCATCAGTTGATAGATCTGAGGGAATGAGCTGAAGATTCGGGTGTGTGTCTACTTCATGTCTTTGTGGATCTCACTCAAGTTATGGAACACAGACACACGTCCAGGGACAGTTGGAACAGCTAGCCTCCTTCCTCTTCAGAGGCACCCTGGAAGGGAAGCGTGTGGAGTGGCCCTGCATCTCAAATGTGCTGGCAGATACTTTACTTCCTAAGTTATTAGTGCTTGGGGAGGCTGTGGTGATGAAAGGAGATGCAGGGGACATGGAGCAGGGAGGGATGTAGAAATTCGAGGCATTGCTGAGCTAGGTCCCTGAGCTATTTAGCTAGAACAACTTTCTCATTGATAGAGCAGGGTATGACTCTACCTTATGAAGTGTGTGTCATCTGCTCACCAATTCCAAGTCGTCTCTGAGGATCATTCTACCAAATGCTATGAATTCTCTCTAACTTAGTCCTGTTAAACTATTTTTAATGCTTTGGTCCAGGGTTTGGAACCATGATCCTTTCATTCTACATGTGGGCCAGGGCGACGGACTGGTGACAGCATGACCAGGAGGTGGGGTATTTGTAGGAGAGGTGAGATATCAGGGTTGAAGTCCCTGCCAGCAGTGGCAACAAGATTCTGATGGATTTATGGCATCGTGCTGTTGTTGTTCAGGTGGGCAGTGGCTTCTGACTAGTGAATTACTCTGTGGAATATTGATTTCCTTGTTCAGAACTCAGGCTGGGTGTACAGTTCGCTTGACCCTCTTACAGGCAATCCTGTGCTAGCACCGGCTTAGTAGATAAGAACTGCTTCACACTGGGAGGGGGAGTAGAGCCTACCCAGAATTCGAGCAAGGAAGTACTAGCAAGGAGGATGAAGTAGCCACCCTCACCCCTTTCTAGGTCTCCAATATTTGAGAGTGTAGGGTGTGTTATGTTTTTTTATTTAAATCAGATGTCTATCTTAGGAGACAGGGAAAAGCAATGCTGATTCGATTTCCTTGGCTCCATGTGGGTGATGAGCTGTTGGCTGACAGGAAGGTCCAGTAGTTGTCGTAAATAAATCTACAAACACATTTGGTTTGATCTAAGCTGGTGTAATCATTAGATTTATATACATTATTGAGAAGAGCTAGTCAGCAAAGAGTTTGGAGGACAGAGCCTAGGCCTTACATCACTGAAGACTTGATTCCTCACTGTTCAGATTCTAGTCCACACCGAACTCCCTAGGAGATTTGTAAGAGCATCCTGCTTGCTACATATCATTTACAAATCAAAACATTGAACTATGTACATACGTATGTACGTATGTATGTATGGGGGAAACTTGAGTAATCTATGAGATACATCCAGGGTGAAAGTTCACAGGAAGGGTCTGCCAGTCCCCCCCACACGACACCCTCGACACACATGTTTGTGGATACACTCACTCATTCAGGCACATGGAAACAAAAGGCTGGCATTAGCGTGCGTTGCTCAATTGCTTCTCCACTTATTTTCTTGAGAAAATGTCTCTCACTGAGCCTGGATTTCAGATCTCAGCTAAACTGGCCGAGGAGTGTGTCCCATTGTTCCACATCAGTCCCTGAGTGCTGAGGTTATAAATGCTCCTGGTCAAGTCAGACTTCCTCTCTACCTTCCCCAGCCCTCCCTACACTGAGGTTTTCCTGGCGACTCAAATTTAGGTTTCATGGGCACTTCAAACACAGAGCCAGCTCTCTAGCACCACACAGCAAGGGCTCTTAATACGAGGTCCTGTGGAGAGTCTGAAGTAGCCCAAACATCACTGGACGTTAGACAAAGCAGTCTGTGTATTTGTTCTTGTGTGTATACTTTCTCTCTCTCTCTCTCTCTCTCTCTCTCTCTCTCTCTCTCTCTCTCTTTGGATTTTAAAAGAGCAGATTTACACCCAAAGGCATGAGAAACACTAATCATTGTTATGCTGCCAAAAAGGGCCCCTCGAATGTGTGCAGATAATTCTACTGTGCCTCCACAAAGCCAATACCCACAGGGGTAAAGGTATGGTTTCAAGTGGAGGCTTCTATGATTAAAGGAAATAGGTGGCCAATGAGGAAGGGCACAGAATTTGGCTAAGGGATTTCCGATGCCAGAAGGTAACTTTTGTCTACTTGTTTCGGTTACATTTAGAATTGAACCAGCAATAAGTGAACATCAACTGTAACCCGTGCACACAAATGTAACCTACGCCTCTGAATACCACAATTATCCCAGTGATGAGATGTTATCATGGAAATCTTCTCCAGAGGCTTCTCCTTCCATTCCTATTTCCTATTAGTCCAAATATGAGGAATGGGAATAAAAGATATTATATCCTTTGAAGAATTAAGCAATTAGTAACTGCAGCTCTCTCTCTCTCTCTCTCTCTCTCTCTCTCTCTCTCTCTCTCTCTCTCTCTCTCTCTCTCTCTCACACACACACACACACACACACACAAACACAAACACACACACACACACACACACAGAGAGAGAGAGAGAGAGAGAGAGAGAGAGAGAGAGAGAGAGAGAGA
>OU015749.1:87040058-87053037 GCA_907169655.1 Acomys percivali
GAGAGAGAGAGAGAGAGAGAGAGAGAGAGAGAGAGAGAGAGAGAGAGGCGTTAAGAACATTCCTTATCCCAGAGCCTTACCTCCTAAGGAGCCCAGCAGTCTGTTCGTCTTGTGTCATAATACAGAGCAGCTTTGGACTAACATCATTTGCTGTTTCAGGAACACCTATTGTCCATTATTAAGCAATGCCCCTTTCTGAGTACTGTAAAATCTAACTCCCACTATCTCCATAAGGAGCCCCTTCACACATCTGCAGGACTGCTACTACGGTTATGCGTATTCCCTTCTGTGAAGCTATCCTGGAGGCAAAGAAGATGCATTGGTTGTAGAGTTTGCCCAGGTTCACACCCTCCATTTGTATGCTGTTAAAAGGCTGCTTTCCAGAATTTTGTCCTGCAGAAATCTTATAAAAACCTGAAGTCATTTAATATTGCATTTTAAAGCTAGATAGAGCAACCTTCCAATAAGAACATCTTATATAAAAGCTGAGAAAAGGGAACCCAATAAACCATTGATGGATCTGGATTACAGCCTAGTTCTACATATTAGCAACTCAATTTTATATTAAAAGTGTAGCACCAAATACTCAGGAATTCCATAATCAAAAAAATCCCTGGAACAACATAAATGCTTTGGCTACTCTAGGAAATTTTAATCAAGCATATGCTAGATGCATAGATAGATGAATATTCACTTAAAATATATTAACAACCTCCACATTCTAGAGATGAACTCACATACTTTTACCATATGCCAGAAGAAATTATTCAAGTTATTTGCGGGCTTGCATGGGAATAATTTCAGAGTCCAAAAACTAAAGCCAAGCCAGGTCACCTTCATAAAGGCTGCTCTACCAGAATGCATCAGACATAAAAATAAAGACTGATCCAACCTGAGCTCCCAGAACAAGGGGTCTTCTCTACCAAGGTTCTAATCATGGGATGTGAGTATGATGCGACGCTCCTGCGGGCTGTAAGGGGCAGATGCAGAGGTTTGGAGAGTTCTTATTCACAAATCAGGAGGACACAAGTTTGCATTTATTGCCTTTCAGGAGGATGAAGTCCTGGAAATAGTGCTTGAATTAAGGTTAGAGAGAAGGAAGAGCTGGCACTTTGAGCTCCTTGGTTGGGTGGCCAAGGGATGACAAAGGAAACACTAACCAGAGAGTGAGGTCTGAGTCAAATGGCTCTGGAATTTAGTCTAGACTTTTAAAATATCTAAATTGACAAGAACTGGTTCTTATTTCCTTTATCAGAAACTACTGATGTTGATTGTCTTAAGCTGATGGGCTGTTGATGGTAAATGACCAGCTTACCACCTGGTTTGTGGTGTGCATGAGCAGATATTGGCTGGTTTCCCACCACCTTCCCTTTGCATATATTTTTCTCTTTTAGTGACAAGTAGCTCATCTTTATTAACAGATAGCATATTAGGAAATCATCCATGTTTTGCTGAACTCACACTCTACACTTTTTAATCACACCTATCTATACAATAGGTTCTTGTGATTGACAAGTTGCTGCTGTCTTCTATCTAAACTTAAAGTCCAGGAAGTAGAAGAGAAAGGTGGGAGACATCAGCGAACTGCACCAAAGATCAATCAGATTTTTGGTGCTGACTCATCTGCTCCCTTATCAGTAGCTTGAAGAAGAAGAACTGGTATTTATCATCTCCAGCCACAGCACACAATGTGACCACTGGTACACCACTGACTATGAGCATAGTTCTGGATTGGGTACAGTCTACTGATCAGAGGGCAGACCTAAAAGGAGAACTCACCATGCTTAGAGGTAGACATCCGTGATGACGGAGTAGAGTACGGGACTGTGGGAGCATGCGAGTATGTGTGGGAGACTCATTTATAAAGACTGGAAAGATACTGCACGTCTGTGTGTCTGGATGAGGGCACACATTCTGCTGGAAGATGAACAGGATCCTATAGGAATAGCTGGTGAAAATGTTTGGGGCTTGTTCATCTACAAGTATCCTCTCTGCCTCCATAACTGCTGCCATGGCATTGTAAGCCCATCACTTATGACAGTTTTAATGTTGAAGTGGGTGGAGTGGTTCTTAAGTATGGTGGTGACTTATCTCTGAGTTGAGAATGGTCCAGTATATTTGAACCAAGAGTTTATTTAGTATGAAGAAAAAGTCACCATGGGTCTTATTCTGGGTTATTGTTCCCACACATTCTAATAAACACTTCCACTGCGTTCTTGTTTCCAGGAAAGAAGGTCTAAGGGTTGTCCCTATTGGCTCCTCCCAGTTCCTTTCTCCCTCTGTGATGAGTTATAAATTTACTCAAGGGTTTAGGAAGGAGAATTCCACTCACAGTGAGTTTACTAAGCAACCTGGGCCTCATGGGTCTGCAAACCAGAAAAGAAATATTCACTTCTAATATCTCATAGGAAGATCTCCTGACTGGAGAGCCCACCAGCCATGGGGAAATGATCCTTTAAGCACATGTTCTTACATAACCTGGTCAGCCAAAGGACCACAGGCAAAGGAGCATAGGCAGACAGTTGTAGAACCAAGCATTACTCATCAATGCCAATTTACAAATGCTGGCCTTGGTTGGCATCATCTCAGGGCACGGTAGTCATAGGTTGACCTGAGGCATGACTGGTGACATTGGTATTGGTAATATCAGCTAACAGTATTGGGGTAGCTATTCATAGATATTTAGTAGTTGTATATTTGAAAGAGAAATCTTCTATTCAAACAGGATGACATCTGTGTTCTCTTGTCTCAGTGAAATGAGGGGAGTGTGTCTTAGCAGCTGTTCTGAAACAGCCTCTTCAGGGAGATTTCTGGCTTCCACGTTAGAAAGATGAAAGTCACCTGTGCTTTCTCTACTTGGTTCCAGTAAGCTGTGATGTGTAAGCCAAATCCCACAGTATGGATAGAGGCGTAGGAGGGATAGAGAAATCTCACATAGCACTTTCATTCTTTCCTCCCCATAATTAAGAAAGTATTGACTTTATTTCTTAGAGCAGTTTTAACATTAAAGAAAATCGAACACACCATGTAAGAGAAGGCGATGGGCTTGTGTCTCTGGGTCTGCCCCTAAAGTACATGCTTATATGAATAAATAGCTAAAGGCTCCCAGAATAAACTCCCTATACTTTCTTGGTTGCAGGAGGGCAATGTTTTGGAAATAACTCCCACTCTCCTTACCTACTGCTGATGATAAATCTTTCTCTGCTTTTAATTCCTGTCTTGCCTTTCCACTCACACTTTTCATCCTTAGGAAATAAAAAGCCCCTGACTTCCAGTGGCTCTGGGACAGGGAGAGGGGCAACATCAATACAAACAAAGTCTCCCAGACTTAAGCCGACTAAGTGTTGAGTGGTTGGGTACCTGCAGTTCCCAGTAGAGGGTGTAGTTGGGGTGGGATGGCAAAGGAGGACCAAGAGATATAAGTCAGTAATTCTGTGCCACTGTTCCTAGTGGCAGCTGGAAATGCCAGCGCTCTTTTCAAGCACCCTGACTTCTTTCCAGCAAAAGTCACAAAGGCAGCATTTCCTGACTGGGCAGGTTGATACCTCATTTCCGACGCACAATCAACGGTCTGTGTGTTTCATTTCCAGCATATCAGAAACAATCATTTGAATACTGTTTTATTAAAAATCTTTCTTTCCTCTTAATTTATGGGTATAAGTGAGGTTTCAATGGTGCTGTTGGTCATGGTAGACATGGAAGCCAGTCAGTCCTCAGGACATTAATTACTAAGATTTGGGGTTATTTAATCTACACTATGATAAAAATCATTGGAGCTACCAGCCATGACTGGATCTGAGCACTTGATCCCCAAGGAAATTGAAGAACAGCAGGATAGTGGTAGTTTGCAACAAGACTCTCTGAAGGTATGGAAGACAAGGTCTCCGCAACATTTTGGCTCTCCTTACATCCACAAGGTGGATGGAGGCAGTCTCAAGCCTCACTGTCTATTAGCAGGGCACTTGCCAAAGCAAGTTCCTGCCCATCTCAGGAGCAGTGCAGCATCCCCACCTCCATCCTTCAGCCAGCCAGGCAGATTCACCTCCCCCCCCCCCACTACAGAATGAGGTATCACACCAGGTGAAGAGGGACATGGAACACTTTTTAATGTCAAGTCAGAGACAACCCATCCCTCCCTATCCCCCAATCCCACTTTCCCTCATCACATCCAGGACCCCCTCCCCGAGGCCTCTCTGGTCCCCAGACTCCAGGGAAGGAAAAAATGGTTACCTAAAAACTGCATTTTTCGTCTCTTTCATACACACTCACACGAAGGTGAAAAAAATTAAATAAAATAAACCAAGAAGATTAATTTCTCCAGTAGTCACAAAGGCATCAGGGATTCCCACAATGGGCTAAAGCAAGTGATTACTGACTGGTGGTTTAGTTGTTTCAGTTGCTTGCTGTCCGTTAATGCCCCAAGGTGTGATGGAGAAGCCAAGCTGGCGGCCTCTGCCTCTGAAAGCCACACCTGGAAAGATGCTGCGCCTGGTATTAGTTCTTGTTCCTGTTGTCCTTTCTGCTTTTTAGAAATGTCTCTGACGTGTAAATAACCCAAGAAAAAAAGGAAGAGGCTGATTACACAATTACCAGTAAACTCTATCATCTTTTAGAAGATCAACACACAGCTAACGCCATATACAGCATGCAGTAATGTCTGAGGAAGGGCCCTGCTCAGAAATAAAATGGCTAGAACTCTAACAAAAAAAATATATGTGTGTGTGTGTGTATATATATATATATATATATATATATATATATATATATATATACTGTATAATATATGTCATCAAAAGAAGCATAGCCAACAAATCAAGATAGAGTGCAGATCAACCTTCCATGTCTAAGCAGTGTGGAGATAGCATAGAACTAACTGTCTGCATGAAATGCCAGAATGAGGAGGAATCTGGAGCGCTGGTGGAAGTGTTTGTTAAATCAGATGTGTTTCTGGTGGATTTTCCAAATCCTCACCAGGTGGTTAGTGCCTGGTGCCTGGTCCACCAGTTGTAAACTCAGGTAAGAAGTACGCTAGTGACGCTGGACACTTAATAGACACATTTCCTTTCACCCCTCAACTGCGTAGTTTTAGTTTTGTCTCTTGTTTTTGCCCTAAGTTCTAGACTCATATCATAAAATATAATTAATAAAAATCAATAATGAATCAGAATCCCTTATTATCCATGATGTCCGTGTGGTAAAATGAAAAACAAAATTTTAACGGTATCTTTTGTGACTGTAACTTGTGGGAGTATGGTGCTGTCAGGCTGTCTTGTTTTCTTTTCTTTCTTTTTTTCGTTTTTTTTCTTCTTCTTCTTCTTCTGGTTTCATACTTCATGACACACTCCATCATGGCACAGCCCACCAAAGGGCCCTCCGTGGCACATCTAGGCCCCGTCTCTCCCTCTGTGCTTGTCTCTATGGACCGGTGGAATTTGGGATGGCCGACTCCAAAATGTTCCATGGTGGGGCACTTTAGTGGGCAGAGTGACTGAGGCCTTGCCCACCCTGGCAACAAAGAGGTCACACAGTGCAGCTTGTGGGTGGGTCCAAGCCAGGTGTGCCTTCTTCCGGCTCGGGAAAAGAAAGAAAACTCAGTGGTACCTAAATATCTGCAAGGCAATTTTCAAATTTCCTTTTGTAAAACTTTTTTTTTCCTTTCCCACAGTATTCTTTGTTTCCCCTCCCTCGAATTTCTGTCCCATTGGCTGTGATTCTCTGAATTTCATTTGATTCTGACTTGTTGCTGTCGTGTTGCAGTGCTGTTGTGTTGAGATGCAGTGGCGGCAGCTCTCCCCAGCAGGGAAGGGACACTCACATCAAAATTTTAAGAGCAGGTGTAAGACCAGAAGAGGGAGGAGCCAAATGCAGCCTGCTCTCCTTGAAGTACCATTGTTCACCTCACTGACAGCACCAGGGCCTGTGGAGAGAACACACAGGGCATGAGCTACCTGCTGTAAGACAGAAAACTCCTCACCAGTCACTTGGTCTGGTGTCATCTCAGCTGAGGCTTTCCTCTAGGAGGAACGTGAGTATTCTAACAATCGACCTTTCCCAGACTCTCAAATGGACACTAAGTGTGCAAGCAGAAGACTTCCTTGAGAAGACTTTGTTCAATTGTCATTTGCCCGTGGTGTAACATGCTGCAAGAATGTCAGATCTTTGAGCTCCTGGCCGCTTGCATTATCACTCATCTCCTTCTGAGGTCTGACTGCCTCAAACATGCATAGAACCTTCCAGCTACACAGCCTGTTTGGGAAAGAAGCTGTCAGGCCTGGCGATCTGTCTGTTGCTGCTGTTCCACTCCACAGAGTGACTCACTCTAGCTCAGGATAAGGCCAGGATCCCCTTGAAGTCTGTGACTCCTTTTCCTACTGGTAGAGGTCACATCAGACTTTAGCTCAAGTGTCTGACAAGACCAAACCAGCTCACACAGTCTAGGGAGTGGACTAAGTAATGGAACAAGGCCATGCGCTGTGTGGACACGAATGCAACTGGAGTGCGGCACATGTTTATGTGAATGGCTACTGGGAGGCAAATCTCACTATGAGGCCCTTCCTCACCGACTCTACAAACAGATATTCTTTGTCAAACACAAGAAGCAAGAGGATTAACTCCAAGGTAGTAAAACTCCCCCAGAAACTTCCCTGTTCTTACATTCAATCTTCTGGGCTACTTTGGCTCTTGGGTCCAAGATCTTCCATGAAAAGGAAGGTGATGGTTCCTAAATAGCACATGAGGTCAGGAATCAGATGCACTAGACACTTAGTGAATAGGGCAAGGCCTCTGTTTGGACCTGCTCTTATCTGCTGTGGTACACTGAAAATTTTCAGAGCTATTTAGAACTGGTGACCATACTTGGTCCCTGCCCTCACCCAAACGAACACTGCCAGAAGCTGATAGCCTGACGCAGGAGCTCAGCACTGGCATCACTTCTGGTTAAATCAGACCAGATTCAACCAGGCTTCGCGATTGTGCATGGGTCTATTATGTCAAATCCTAGAATTTTACACCTGGCTCTTGCCTATATGATTGCTTGGCTTGGCCCTTTGAGGTCAGCAGCTGTCCAACTTTATGTTAGCCTCGGGGGGGTGGGGTGGTCACAAGAATCACACAGCTGGAACTTCTTGGCAACATTAAAGTGGTCATGCTGCAAAGCCCCAGGGAAGCCTGTTGTGCTCTGTGCCTGGCAGGGAGGTGATGCAAACAGCAGAAAATGGAAACACTCTTGCCGACACTGGTGATGAAGAGCCGTGGTCATGAAAACCCTGAGGACTTACCTTTCGATTGCTTGTCAGTTAGGATTAGTCACCTACAGCTCACGCCACATAACTGCGAGGTTTCTGGCCAAATCAGCACTAGGGGCTCCCTTCTCTATCTACCCCTTGCTGTCTTCATAAACTTGCCTTGTTTTCACAGACGAGAGGCTGGACACCCCAAGACAAAAGGTTACGTCACCTCACTTTGAGAGTCTTTGCTCTTTGGGCTGCTCTGTTCTTTCTACTTTGGCCCTTGTCTGTGCGTTTGACTGTGAGATTCTTATGTATTGACTGTGAGAGCTAGAATCCATTTCTTCCCTGGTGAAGTGAGTGGTCCCTTTGGCCTTTCTACACGTGCTTTACCCAGCACAATTTAAAGCCCGTACTGTGGACAGTCTGATGGTGGGACTCCATCACTTCACAGACTGTAGCATGTGGCGCTCTCTCTCTCTCTCTCTCTCTCTCTCTCTCTCTCTCTCTCTCTCTCTTCTTCTACCTCTTAAGCTCTCTGAACACTCAGCTTCAACCCATTTCTTGTTCGACCTCAGCCTTTCTCACCCTGTCTGCCCAACTACCTGCCCTGGTGAAGAGGAGAGCTGGGGACAAAAGAGACGAAGAATAAATGTCTGTTCCCTGACAACACTTGAATGCTATTCCTCCACTTCAGTCCCTCCTTTCATGCATAACTGAAGGGCAGAAGGCACAAGCCATACAGCAGAGTCCCTGGCTGATTCCCTCAGAAGAAAAAATAAATAAATACATGTAAGTCTGAACACCTTGTGTCGAGCCTGCACCCTCTGTACAATGACCTAGTGACTCTTCTGGATGCTCTTGTTCAGTTACATTGGTACAGTCCTCAGAGCACCACTGTACTTCTTCTTCTTCTTTTTCTTTTTCTTCTTCTTCTTCTTCTTCTTCTTCTTCTTCTTCTTCTTCTTCTTCTTCTTCTTCTATCTTTCTTTTTCTTTTTTTAATTGATTTATTCAGATTACATCTCAATTGTTATCCCCTCACTTGTATCTTCCCATCCCTCGTTCTCTCCCTTTTTTACCCTATTCCCCTCCCCTAGGTCTGTGACAGAAGGGGACCTCCTCTCCCACCATATGGCCACAGCCTATCTATGTTGGGAAACAGCACAGGAAGTCTGTAGGGATTGTGTCTCCTATACCAAAAACTACAGCAAAGAGAACGGTGTGGTGCCCAGGAACACATCACCGTGCTTGGAAGAAGGGCTGTCTCGGTAAAATTCACAGAGCCTTTCCTGTTGTTCTTATTCAGGCCTGAGTGACCGTGCCCAGACTGCTCACTGCCTCCACACTATGCACACACTCCTTCCTGCCCTGTCTGTCTCTTCTGCTCCTACAGGAAAACCTGACTTAGAATGAAGGAGTAGGAAATAGGCAGCCCAAGGCAAGAATACCTGCTGGGAGAGATACCTACAGTGACTTACTCACTTTCCAAGTAACAGAGGTTCCCAGCTACCACTGCCACCAGCTGCTGGATTCTCACACTTATCCCTTACGTTAATTGATAATTTCAGAGTAGTGTTTCCACACCTCCAGATTGCTCCAGCTGAGTCCTGTATCCTTAACAATAGCACCGGGCTCCTTGGTAGAATGTTCACCATCACATTGTAGGATCTGCCTGTTATCTGCCCCCTTAGGCTATCTTCCTGTCATGTCTTATTAAATATTTTTGGTCCAGTGCATGTGGGCAAATGTTCACATACAGACATAGGCCCCGCACACACACACATGCACACGCACACACATATACGCTCACATGCATGCATAGGCTGGGACTCCCCAGCTATAATCTTTTTTTTTCCCCAATAAGCTCACATTCTCTAGCGCTTTGTCTGAAATATTCTTCATTTTACTCACTCCTATCCATTGTTCCAACTCCTACTCTGGATCCCATTGGTTTCTCTATAGGCAGTATTCCTTGACTCTGTCAGCAACTATCCATTTTGCTATTAAAACCATGCAGAATTCCACTGTTCTAACTCTTCTTATTTGTCTGACATGCAGTTTCTCCTAAGTGCTATCACCAGCTAAAACTGTTTATTCTTCCTCTTTCTCCTCTGTTTCTTGTTTGAGATAGGATCTCCTTAGCTAGCTCAGACTGAGTTTGAAATCCTACCCTTCCTGTCTCAGGATCCCCAATTCTGGGGTTATGGGTACATGGCACCTTATCCGGTTTGTTTTGGTTTTCTAATGGCAGGGTCATGTCTCACTGATCATGGTGGGTATCCAGTATTTACTGACTGAAGGAGAAAGCCCTGGCTGGGGCTGACAGTTGTGTTTAATTTGTATTTCTGCTTTTCTTTTTCTTGAAATTATACTTGTTTAAAAAAATCAAATCATATAAAGAATTAAAAAAAAAATGACTTTTTTTCCCCCACATCTCCTGCTTTATCTCAATTTCTATTCTAGAAATCCTTTGTCTCCTTTTCTAAGTCTGCCCAATAGTCACCAGAAATGTCCGGATTGAGCACTCCACCAAGCAAAGCCTCATGGACCAGGAATTCGAGAGTCCTGAGGATCTGTTATGGTGCCTAAGGATGCTCATGAATGAGCTCAGGACTGCCATTTCCTTTGGAGTTTGTGGAAACTTTACTTTTGAGAGCTTGGAGCCTTCCATGTTCCCTTGACTTCTGTTTTCAAATGTAATTAGCTTCCCATAAGCTCAGATCATGTATCTGCAGAGAAGAGTGAGGTCCACAGCTAAGGATTCGGGCACTGCTGAAGGCTGGCCTGCCTCGCCCTGAGCAAATACCAGAGGGAAGAATGCCATAGGGTAAGCATCTTTGGTCCAGGAAGACATAGTTCACAGCCCGTTAAGAGCAAAGCCTTCTCTGTGAGGGAAGTGACAGCTCATCCCATCTGTCTGGGGACACGGTCACTCAGATGAGGCATCTGTTATTCATCCAGCCACGCCTCCATTCCACATTGGATGCCTTTATTACCACTATCTCATTAGAGAGCAGCGGAGGCCTAAAGAGACTAATTACCAGGACAGTTAGGGTCTCGGAGATCTGTGATGAGTGTCAATTATCCTTAGGAAACATCTGGCTGCCATGAAAGCCTCAAATAAGACACATTTTATTCCTGTTCCAGTGACTCACCCAAGAACCTCCCCTTCCCTCCCAAGTGCCCCTCCCTCTCACCACTTCCCTTCAAGCTCAGAGTTAGAGAGGGAGAAAAAGGGATAAGCAAAGGCAGCATGCAAGGCTATGACCTGAGAAGACTGTTGCATTAGAGAGAGCATTTTGAGGAAGAAAAGACAAGCCCAGGGCCCAGATCCCAGGCCCCAGCTCTTCTAAACACAGCAGGTGCTCATTAGTGCCACCCTAAGGACCAGTTAAACTTGTGAGAGGGCCAGCGATGATTCACACATGAAGTGACATCACTGGAAATGGAGTTAATCTAGGTTGATTGCAAATCACTCAGAGTCAGGGAGAGGTCCTTTTAGAATGCTTGGAGGGTGAGTGGGAAGAAGGAGGCATCTAGGAGGAGGCAAAGAAAACTGCATACCCTGCTCCCACTAAAAAGCATCAGCTGCCTGTGAAGTAAATATACAAACCTTTCCAAGGGGTCAGGGCTGTAGTTTTCACTTCTAAAAAAAAAAATTAAAAAAATAATAAGCCACTGTTAAGGCAGAAAGCAGCTTGTGGCACTTATTGTGCCCTGAGATGGTCTCAGGAACAAGTCAGAGTGTCTGGCCCAACAGATGCCCCAGGCCCCGTTACCTGCACCTTGTTAGGCTGACCACCATCCATCACCCACAGTGACCCCCTTCTGTTTTTAGCTAGCAGTGAACTATAGGCAAGGAAGAGCATGACTGCCCATCACGGACTCAAGCAGCGCTTGAATACCTACTTGATTGTAGCAGGGGACACCTACTCCTTTGGAATCTGAGCTGCTGAACCGCTTTATAGAGCAACTTCTACTTTTTCATTACACTGTTCCCTGATTGACTGAATTCTGTGGTCTTAAGTATAGAGTTGGCTGATAATGGAATTTAGACTACAGAAATTGGCGTGTGGGTAGCCATGTCAATTATAAAATGAGAAAGGCTGACTTGCATTTAGTTGTGTCTTTTCGAGACACTGATGAGTCAGCTCGCAGATGGCAGAGGAGTCCCGACTTATAATATTGGGCTTCAATCTGGCCTGAGTGGGCACTCTCTATAGGGCCCCCAAGACAGTGGTATCTGTGTCTGTGCTGAAACTCGAGGACTCTCTGGAAGTCCCTGCAAATTCATAAAGATGGAGGCTTCTCCATCGACTAAGAGCATAAAAGAGCCCCATTTTCCCAACTGCAAGCTCTCAGAAGAATATACAGGGCCTCCCCAACTTTCCTGTGGGCACCTAACAGCTTTATGGCTTCATTTGTGATAATCAATCATCTTTTACTTCACTGGCTAGCCATGGCCCCACGCAGTTGTTCAGCTGGATACAGAGGGTGTATGAAACATCATCAAAGCTTTGGGCACTGCAGTGATGCCTTAGGAGTCTTTTCATTGCGTAGAGGTCCTCATATCCAGATAGAGACAACAGTTTTCCATCCAGTGCATCCTAACTGCAACTTCATTGTTTTTGGTAAGACCAAAGAACATTGTTCTTCAGGCTCTTAAGCTATTCTTTAGAGACACCAGGCCTTGAACTGACCTGGTTTAAGTGTATATTTCCAACCCCAAGAAGCCCTTCTGAATACATAAAGGTGTGAGAGGTGACCCAATGCTTTGCCGCTGAAGGAATGTCCAAGTTAAACCTAGGGTAGAAAGCTAAATGTGGTGGCCACATATGTCTTGTGCCCTTAGCATGAACTGTCCCATAGAATATTTTTCCGGGCCCTTGGAACAGTCCAGGAGCCGAGGAGCAGCTGGTTTGTGTGTCTCTCTGTGCCAAGAAGGAAGGTGGCTATAAGAAAGGGTAGTCTGGAAAGGTAGCTGTTGGGGGATAAAGAAACAATGCAGACTTTGTCCCCAGACCACAAGCAGTGCACACTTGCTGTGTCTTATAGGGTGTTAGCCACAGAGTGTGGTGGGCACTGGCTCAAATGGGACTGCAGGTGGACATAAGTAGCTTCTGTGTAGACTTGGTGCTATGAGAAGATGCCATGCATTCTTGCTTTAAGAACCACACAGAGACTCCAGAAACAACATACACACAATTGTTTCCATTCAACTGCCACAACACTGGGTTTCTGTTGGAACCATTCAAAATAAACTCAATTCTTTAGCATCCACAAGCATATAGGGCAATTCGATACTTGCTCTGACCTTATGTATCACTCATTCTTTTAGGTCTTTTCTGCCACAATGTGTCAGCCAGCCCTTGCTTAGCACAGGAGGGGAAAATGTAGGCATGGTGTTCCCTCTGTGGACTGTGGGCTATTTGTGGTCTAGTGTCAAGCAGAGGTACAGGAGTTCTGACACCACCCTCTCCGTCATAGTGATATGCTATCATTGTGTCTAGCTTCCAGAAGTCAGGACCTCTGATGCCATAAGCTCTAGATGTTGAGTATCATCTTAGCTATTAAGAAAAAAAACAAAGCTGGGCATGATTACACATGCCTTCAACCCCCGAGGCAGAGACAGGAAGATTGCTGTGAGTTTGAGGCCAGCCTGGTCTACATAGTGAGTTCCATGACAGACAGCAAAGACAGAGAATGAGAGAGAGAGAGGGAGAGGGAGAGGGAGAGGGAGAGGGAGAGGGA
>OU015749.1:87053137-87098505 GCA_907169655.1 Acomys percivali
GAGAGAGAGAGAGAGAGAGAGAGAGAGAGAGAGAGAGAATGGGGCAGAGTAGGGAGTGGGGAGAGCCCTGGCCACTCTTGTAGAGTGCCCAGCCATCTATAGTCATTCTCTATAATTCCATCTATGATTCCCCAACCATCTATAACTCCAGTTCCAGGGGATCATCCAACACCTTCTATCACAAGGCATGCATGTAGCACATAGACTTGCAAGCAGACAAAAACCTCACACACATAAAATAAAACTAAAGTTAAAAAATAAACAATTCCTGACAATCCAAATATTTTTCTTCAATAGGACCTTGATTAAAGTGTAGCTGCCCTACCTTTTTAATGATATATTAACACAAATCCAGACAAAACTCACAGTAGGGTGGTAAAAATTAAGAAAATGGAAAACAGGAAGCGGGAAGAAAGAACAAAACAAGGGAAGGAAGAAGATAAAATATATAAAAATGAAAAGAAAAACAAGTCTCTAAGTCAGGTAATTCTACATATTTCTGCTCAGCTCAAAAGTGGTTATGATGTCAGTAAAGCAAATGCTTATAGTTGGATCTACATACTCAGATCAGTTCAAAGCTGGTCTCTAAATCTCACACAGAGAAAAGTTTGCTTGGTGAATATGGGTATTCAACCCACTCTTCTAGAAAAAAACATAATGATTTTTCTCATATACATGGCATAGAAATGCTATCTGCTTGATTGCTTGGTAGGTTGGCTTAGCTGGCTGTCTTGAATTCTCTGCTGGAAGAACTGATCATCTCCTTCTGATATCCAGGAGAAGATTTTTGTTGTCCATTTTTAATACTGCGAAGCTCACCAGTATTAACAAGGCAACATTTCTGAGCCCACTGATACCATCAAATCTGAGCAGATGGAAGATAGAGAGCCACAAATGAGAAGAGCGAGACCGTGGAGCCGCTGAGCTTGCAGCGTGGGCCCTGCACTCTTACAAGTGCAGAAGCTCTGTGAGGGATGATGGCACAGTCCAGAGTCCTTATTTATCACTTTGAGAGCCCTGCACCACCAAATATTAATACTGGAAGGTGACATGCAATCTGTTGTGTTTGCAAAAGGGAGGCAGAGAAATACGTCAAGGGTGGCAAAAATGCTGAGGACGAACAAAATTCCCTTATCAAAACCTTTCTTGTCCATTCAGATATTAGGCAGCAAAGCAGCTTCAAACTTCTCTAAAAGGAAAGGGTTTCCTGTCAGTGGAAACCCATACATTCATATAACACTTTCTGTATGTGTCTATCACATAAGATTAGCCTCTCTTGGAGGTATTCCTGGAGAAAACAGCGATCTCTTCTATTCTGTTGGAGACTAGCCGTGGCAGGGGAAAATGAATACAGATAAGTGAGTGGACATGTTTGGGTGCAAGGTCTGATTCTTGTAAAGTACAGTTCGATCCAGAAGTTATGCTGAAGGTCACATTTTAGACATCTATAGTCTAAAATGTCTGCCCTTACTTCCACCCAGCAAGGAGACTTCTGAGATGAAGGGAAATTCCTCCCATGTTGATCAGCTCCGAAACATGGCAGTGGGGCAGCCCAGCCTTGTTTAACAAGTAGAGCATAGCAGGATAGTTGCCTGCTTTGGGTCCTATGCTCAACTCCAAGGACGGATAGATGATCTCTTCATTTTTCCATTCCTGTTTTTCTTCTGTTAGTCTCATTGCACAATGCTTTATCATGAGGAGATGCCTCCCACCAATCAAATGACACTTCAGTTAAGAATTGCTTGTTAGGAGCCACTCCCTGAATGCAAAATCCCCCCATTTCCTGACAGTGGAGTTCTAGTTGTCAGAATTAGCTTAATAACTTCTGAAAGCACCATGGCAGCATCTGTCCTTTCTACATACTGACGTTAGTGCTTTTTGAATACTTTGTTTTATTTTAGATCAGGAAGATGCCTCATTTGGGAGTTCAAAGGCAGCAGTTGCGTCATAAGTTGAATCTGAGTACATCCATGGACTCCCCCTATTTCCCCCCTGGTTTTTGTTTCCTTTTCCTGTTCTGACTCATCAGCACAGTGCTATGCATCATGTGGGTGGATAATATGATAAAAACATTTCTCTTCATCTCTCTCACAGCTCCCCCACTTCTTTCTATCTTTCCCTCCACCTCTCAGATTTAATGCCATCTTCTGGTGAGTGTTCATACAGTTAGAATATAGATGGATGAGCAGGGTGGATGCAGGGGAGGAAATGGAAGGAGAGAATTCAGACTGTGTTGGAGTAGAGAAAGCTCATTCACTTAGTTTTGTAGGTACTTTCTCATTGGGCTATCAGTGGGGCCCAAACTCTAATCAAAGGCCAGGACTGTAGCTCAGCAGTAGACCATTGCCTAGTAATATGAGAGGCCATGAGTTCAATATCCAACACGACAAAGCAGATAGAAAAACAAAACTATTGTCCTCTAGAAGAGGACAGTGACATGTAGAGATGACTTTGTAACATCACTCACACTGGGTGAGTGGACTTGAAGGAAGTGGAAAGAGACACCAAGTGTCTATAGAGTACCAAGAGCAACACAAATCACAAATGGGCAAAAGATGAGAGTGGAAAGGAAGTTCAAGGGGCTGGTGAGAAGGAAAGTGAAAAGAAATGGATATGTGGGATGTGCCTCATATGGAGAAAGTCTCTGTCTTTTAGCTTGTATCTGCAGACTCAAAATGTGCTAATGTGCTTCAGAGCATTTTAAATGTGTCTACGGCTGAACACTGGAATGACTCTGAAGGGTCAATTACTCTTCATAGAAGATGGAATTAAGCCCAACTAAGGCTATGTGACTTATCTAAGAACTGAGGCTGTGAGCTCCAGCTGTTTTGGTACCCCACCTTGGATCACTACTTGGGACACCAGGCCTTCCTTAGAAAACATGTGGATCAGGTGATGGTGATGTGTTTCTTGGGCCGTTTCACTCTCTGTGAGCCACTGTCTGAGTCTGTTTCCAAGGGGTGTTAACAGAACTCCTCGTGTACACAACAGATAGCTTTGCCACCCCAGTAGTTAATGGTTCTATTGTCTACTCATTGGTTCACGTTTTGCTTTTCAAACCTTAGTCTGAATGCTGGTCTCTGGGTTTGGCATTTTAATGATGCTTTATTTGCCTTAATAATCTCAGCCCTTCTAGACAGTCTTGCATGGGATGCACTGAGGAAAAGGCTTTTGTGGCATTTAACCAGCTCCCAAGAGCCTCCTTTAATAATCTGTCACTGCCACATTCTAAGCAATTTCACTGCTAGAAATATCAGGAAATCAACACCGAGGAGAAGGAGAGGGTGAGGGCTCTGGGGTTGAGGAGAGGGGGTGTGGGGGGAAACAGAAGGCAAGAGGGATACTGACCTTGCAACAAACTTGAGCTTGTAGGCTCATTTAGTTCTAAATCGGGTGGGGGACATACAGGAGAGAAAAATGAAAACAAACACATATATTATATACAGTCGCTATATATTTTTCATATATAGTTTGTATACTGCCTTTCACAAGCATTTCTAGAGGAAAGGATAAATAAAGGAAGACACAAACCAAAGGCCATAGGACACGGTGCAGGAAGACAAACATTGAAATGCTTTGTGACCCTTTACATGGGTGGGATGGTGGGAAGCCAGGCAGGGGACCACTCCATGTATTTTCCACTGCAGATAGATTCAATGTTTGCTATTACTGAGCTTGGAAATTGACTGTAGACAAAGGACCAAAGCTCCTTTCCACATGATTTTTTTCCTCCCACTTCTTCATCCCATTGTTTTACAGATAGAGACTAAAGTCAGGAACTTCTGTTCTCATTGTATCACAATCTGAATTGTGTTAGGGTTCCTGGAAACCACTATGATCAGAGATATGGAAGCAGTGGTCTCAAAACTGAATGAACACTCAACTCCTTAGGGCAAGAGACCAGATGCTCAGAGCCTTACTGGTTGGTAACGGCAAGGTCCACCTTGCTCCTAGAGAACTTACATCTCCTAAGATACAAACATAATAGGAATTTTATACTGCAGAGCCCCTCATTTTTTAGTGTGACATGGAAAGTACACCCTTTTATGCTTTGTGTGCAGGTTGATGACAAATGACAATAATTTAGCTGGGTTTCTTAAATGGGTGCTGGAGAAAGAACTAAATCATGGATGCTCTCTCTATATTCACAAAAGTAAGGGCTATGGTCCCACCTGCTCTAGTCTGCTGGATGGCTCCTAATGGAAGGGACATGGACCATTCCCTAATAAATTTATATTTGTCAATGGACCTTACTAACAGTGAGGCTCAGTGATGAACATGGGAGCTGCAGTAGTGTCTGGACTAGGACTGGCTGGAGATGAGGGTTTGAAAAGGCTCATCTTAAACACAATTGGAGCTTTCACCAGCTCCTTGGAAGAACAGTACCCACGCAGCACTTCTGTAGTGGGCTCCTCAAGAATAGTCTCCCAAATGAAGCTAACAAATGGAATTTATTTCTAAGCAGATAATTTGAAAGAGGGTGCAAGCCTTCTGCTCCCTCTTAGAGATTTTGTATGTTACAGATCTGGAGGCCTCCTCCATTAAGGGCCTTCCCCACATGTGCCCCATTCATCTTTGGTTGGCTCAGGCTTCCTCCACCTGACAACTACAAACATATCCCAAAGTAGGCAGAGGGTATGTGCTCTTATCAGCGGTGAGGAGGGAGGGAAAACAAAGCTGTGATTGTCACACATGTATCTGCTGGAAAGAGTGGATTTATGGCCCATGTGTCACAGATTTCCTTGTGACAAATCCAGCTCTTTCACTCTTAAAATAGTCTGCTTCTTCCCCCATTCTCATCCTGATATACATTGAGAGAAGAGGACTGGGGAGTTAATGGTGGAAAAGCCAATGGAAAACCCATTTCTATCTCCATCTTATAACAGAGAGGAGTTTGAAGGGCGCGGGCGTTGGGCGGGGGTTGCGGGGGAGGTAGGTGGCAACTACTTCCAAAAACAGGGGTGGCTGTGGCCAAAGAGAAGGATGTGAGAAGGCACTGAGGGAAACGCCATGGATTGTGGTTGATCCTCAGATTTGCAATGTAAGGGGAGGTGCCCCTTTCTAATCTTATCCTTTCTGCACACTGACAGATATCTTCCGTAAACCCCTAAAGCTGTGACAGATAAGAGGGGCACTTAAGACTATCTCTGTACGCACAAAAGGCCTTCATGACAATCTCGTAGGAGAATGCCCATGACCATCCTTGTTGAGACTTAAAGCATCTCAGGCACTCTACTCACAGCTTGTCCCTTCTGAGCTATGTGTTCCAGGATCAAACATGGCCTTCCTTTTCCCAGCTCTCTCGGCTAACACTGGGCATTGGGCTGTGTTTCATATGCCGAGTAAGAGGTTGGGAGGATGTGATTTAGACAAAGAGATGGTACCATGGAACACATGTTGTTGGCTCCAGGGGTATGTGGCAGGGACAGAATACAGTGTGGATCCCTTGAGGCCGTGAGAGTGTCTGCGAGTTCACAGAACACTAAGAATTTATGTCCACATCTTTCTTTTCCCTTTCTACAACATTCAGGTGTATTTTTAACACAGGGAACAGGAGAAATTGGAAACTTTGACAGTCACTGAACTTGGTGGGGTATGGAGAATGGTGCTCACAAGGCAACCAGAAAGTCACCACACACCCGTAGGAAGTACCTGTACCCATTAAGGTTTAAAGCCATGGGCAGGCATCTGAATTGCTCCTGATGACAGCTAGGAATGTATGCTCACTCCTGGATAGACACTGCTCTCAGGGTTTAGGCATCCAGTGTTTTCCAAGAAGCTTGCTTACTGCTTCTGCCTCCAGTACAGTGGCTGGGCATGAAATGCGGGCAGAAAAAAATGTTTTATAAACTTAGTCCCTCAATAAAAAGTTAATGAATGAACAATGATATGACATCTTTCAAGATGATGGTGAAGATGGGCAAATGTCTTTACCAGCCATTGACACAAACAGGGAACTTGGGAAGTCCCATTTTCTCTCTTCTTTACCTGCCTGTCTCTGAAATTATTATTATTATTATTATTATGGATTTCAAGGGCTGTGATTCAGTTCTTATGAATGTTATTCAGTTTTTCTTATGTGCCAGTGGCTGGGAAAGTTTGAGAAAAGGGAACATGTTATTTAGTCCAGTGAGCAAAGGACCAAAGCTGTAAATGCTCCTCTCTGAGATCTTAACGATTTGGTCCAATTATAATCTCCGAGTCAGTGTTGGAGACATCACTGAGGAAGGGGAAAAAAGCCATTTGGGCATCTTAAAGCTACCTTTTTCTTCCATTTTAGGTCTTCTGCCGTTTTAGATAAAGGAACGTTGTATTTTCCTTTTCCCACTTCTGAAGCCTACCTCCTTATGTGCAGAAATGCGCTCTTTTCCTTCCTTTCCCCTTCTCTCACATTACCTGGCTCACTTCTGAGGCTTTTCTTTTCCTCCATACTCTCTTTCGTTCCATCAACCCTTCCCCATTGCACACTCCCTTGTCGCCCATCGTGGGCAGAGTCTCACCAAATAGCATGATGCTGGCATTGGTATGGCCCAACTTGTTGGAGGCCACACACGTGTAGTTCCCGTAGTCATGTTCGGAGACGTTGAAGAAGATGAGCTTTGAGAGGAAAGGCCTGTTCTCCACTTTGACTCCCTTCTTTCCTTCAATCAGTCTAGGCAAACAAGGAACAGAACAGGAAAGGCAGGTGAAAAAAAAATGGTCAATTTTTCTCATGGGACAGACTAAGAGTCTAGAATGAATAATATCTTCACACACACACACACACACACACACACACACACACACACACACACCACCACCACCACCACCACCACCACCATCACCACCACCACCATCATGATAATTACTCATTCTGCTTAGCGCAACTGTATGTTTACACAGGACTTAGGAAGAGCGACCTGCCCAGAGTATCTCAGGAGATCAGTCTGAAACAGTCTTCTCTGGCCATGTTAGCTCCTGGGGAAGTCAGCTGATGTGGACAGGGGACTCACTTTGCTTTTAACTACAGAGATTTTTCTCTAGGTGTCTTCTCTAGGTGCACTGGTTTGGGTCTACAGTCCTCACTGAAAAGCCCTTTGGCCCTATGGTATGGCACAAGGCACCCTGCTACAGGACCAGAGGCCACTGTTCTAGTTCTGGCTTGTTACAAAGATGCTGTTCTTGTAAGGGGTACTGTCGGAGGCTCACAAGCCACCATGAGGAGGCCTCTGTGAGCGGTATGGGTGTGGATCCCATTTATTGGCTTGGCGGTGTTCTCAGCAAGGGAAGAACTCTTCACATCAGAAGCAAGCTGTGAATTGGATTTTGGCTCCATAGTGGGAAGAGGCTTACCCAAAGCAGGCTTGACAGCTCAGAAATGTCTGTAGCTAAACAGTGCAGGGTGGCCAGCAGCACTTTGCAGCACTTCACACTCCTGGCATGACACATCTTCCCCTCCACAGGCACCCAAAGATCCCCACCCACTATTACTACCGGTGTCAGCAGAAGCTATTGGCCCTTCAGTGGTCACTGTCCCTGCTGGGTGGGCATAGTTTTCTAAGGATAGAGCTCCATCTCCTCTCCCTTTGAATGGCAGCAGACACAGGGTGAGGAAGCACAGGCATCAGTACAGAGAAGCCCCCAAAGATGTCTAGAAAACTGCCTGTCCCTGGCAAAGACTCTTGAATTCTACTCGTGCAGGTGAAAACGAAATGGGCTTCAGTTGTCATTTACTGGGACACATGTCATAGTCCCTCTGAGACCTGAGGCTTGCCTTGTAGCCTCACTGGCACAAAGGAGGAAAGCAAGCCAAGGACCACATGGTAGAAATGCTCTTGGCATGCTGGTTGCTGGGAAGACAGAGAAACCTACTCGATGGGGGAAATCACTGGACATGAACAAATGAGCCAGTGGACAAATGAGCAAATGAATAAATGGACACAGAAAAATCAATGGGGAGAAGCAAAGGAGAAGCTAGAAAAGAATCTTAAAATGGCGACAAAGCTGCCTGAACCAGAGCCTCCTAGCCAGCATCGCGCCACTGTCTCCATTTTTCTTCAGGGTGTTGTGCAAAAGGGCAGTTCTCCTTTCCTTGGCCTCAGAACACATTGTTGTACTTTCCTCACACATTTTGAGAGCTTGTTTTTCTGTTATATTTTGTTTCTATTTTTTCCTATTAAGGATTTGAATAATAGAGTGTGGCAAATTAATTTTCACTAAGATTTCGATAGTGTTCAAAAACAGGCATATACGTATATGTGTATATATATACATGTATATATATACACAGACACACACACACACATACACATATATAAATAAAATGTGGGGGTATTTTAGATCTTGGAATTCTAAGACTCAGTTTCTCTTTATTACAATAAGGAGGGTGGTGAGAAAGAAGGATTTATGATTTCTTAAATGAAGGAAAACAGCTAGCTCCACTTCTTACTTCAGAGAATTTATTCTCCTTTCTGTCCTACTTCTTCCATTTTTAAAATGGAAGCACCTTGCTAGAGGCTGCCAGGGATGCATCCCAAAATCATGAGCAGTGTTCCTCACTGCCTATGGATTTTATGATGAAGTGACTTGGGTCTAGATAAAATTTAGTTTACTGGCTGAGGAGCTAGCCAATGCTGTGAGTCCTTAGTGACTGCATGAGGAAAGAAAAACAGTGTAGTGAACACAAGCCCTGTAGTAAGACGCTTTACTGGGATGCCTCCGCCTGCTCTTCTCAGACTTCCCTTGTGGTTTTCTCTCCTCAGCCTCCTTCACTCTTTGCTCACCCACCCACAGATCTGACAGGGCTTTGCCACACCTCCAGCACTACTGCCTCTACCTTTATGAAAATATTCTGAACACAGACAGAGCTTACACGTTTATTTGTTGCTCATCCACCTTCAAATAGCTCTTTGATAGTGGTAATTGTCATGTTGCCTGGCTGTACTGAGCTGTTGACCCCTGCGCTGACATGCAATTTGATAACTCCTCGAAATGATCATCTTCAGTGACTCATAACAAATGTCCCAGTGATGGCTGCAACAATGGGAAGGAAGGGAACAGTCCTGACTCTTTTCTCCTACAGAGAAAGGACAACTTGCACACAAAAGGAGGGTGCAGAAAGGTCATGGGCTCATCCACCGCACAACTGATAACCTCAGGGAGGAAGTGGAGGCCTATGATGGACAGGCAACTTGAGAGCCCCTCCTAGAGGCAGACAGCATTTCTTAGGCCTGGGAAAGTGGTAAAAATATCTTTATGCAGAATATATTATTTTCATACCTGTAATATGTACATATATACATATACATATATACATATACATATATATCACAGGGCCCACAATGTTGTTGGTAGATTTTGTTTTCTGGATTTGGCTTGGATAAATAATATTATCTTTCAGTCCTGCTAGTTGGCTATTGCTAACACAGAAGATAACATGACAAGCCTAGCTGAACTTTTATTAACTTAAAAAAGGCTTGCTTGCATGCCACACACCCATAAGATGTCAGGAGAGGATTTTTTTCCCCAGGATTAGATTGTGACTGTCTCTAATTAGGAATCTCGAGGGTGAGGGGTGGTTTGGTGTGAGAGAGGACCATACCTTTTGTCATCCTTGAACCACTGGAATTCTGCGGAAGGGACTGCCGAGGCTTCACACTGCAGAGTCCCCTTCTGCCCCACGGGGACACCTGTACCCTTAGCTTCTGAGATGTATGGTGGATCTACAGAAAGAAGATTATTTTTTTTGTGTGTCATTTAAGAGTACATTTGAAAATGAAAAACAAAAATGCCTGGTTCATTCATAGATTTTGTCTCTTACTCTCTGCTCGACTTCTGCTGATCTGCACCCTCAGACCATTGTCTGGGTTGTTACAGAGAATGAAAATGGCCCGGATGCCATTCTAAAGGAAGACGTGGTCTCTCAGCATCATCGTTCCTCCTCTCGGTACCGAGGTGGAGCAGTCAGCCCTTGAACTACAGTGCCCGTTTAAGCCGTTTAACTTTCATAGGCTGACACCCACCTGTCAGCCTTACACTCCATGGGAAGGGCAGCTGGCACCTTTAATCATCCTCATAGAATTTCTGCTCACCAGGTTCTTGCCGAAGTGTACAACTTCAGACTATTCAATTCCCACCTAAGACTCAGTTATAACTAATGATATTCAGGGAGAAGAGCCTGAAGGACATACAGACCAGTCCTCCCCATGGGCGTTCTCAAATGGATCCCATGCTAAACTGGACCTCCTTGCTTGGTCTGCATTCATTTGAAGTCTTCACTCAGCTACCTGCGGCATCCTAGAAGTTTGCACCAATGGGTAATAAAAAAAACTGGCATGTAAAAATTACTGTTCTGTTTGATGCAGGGGCATTGTGCATGATGTGTGGACTGTGTCAGAAAGTGTCAATTTGCACAGATCCTGGAGAGAATTTTCTCTGGGGTCACAGTACCAGGGAAAGTGAAGTTTCTTTCTCCTAAGAACATCACTTGTTTTTATCTTGCAGATAATGTACATCTTAGAGCCGATTACATTGCTTTTGCATTTGCATTGTGAAGGCAGATTCTGAATGCGAACCCTGCAGCCTTCTGCTTTATAGTTCATATTTCAGGAGCTGACTCCCCCCTTTACTAATTTCCACAATAATTTTTCCTTTGATGCCATTATTATTTTTTTTTACATTTTAATCTCATTGTCAACAATTGTAAGCAATCTTAAATTTCCTTAAAAATAAAGCTTAAATAATAGGGAAATGTGGGAACATTTTCTTTCCTTTATCGCTTAAGGTGTTTACAACTCTCTAGGTTCAAACTGGAGCACAAATCAAAACACTAAGCACTGAGTGTTAATCTCTCTACATACAGTACCCTTCCCCTCCCCTATCCTACCCATGTGATGGGAGAGGCTTCTACGCTGCTGGTCTTGGTATTGGGTTATATACTGTTCCAAGAAAAAAACTTTCCACAAGTCATAGGGCATCAAGCCAAGGCACATAACAAGGAGCCCAGAGGGAAAAGGGTGAGGAATTGGCAGAAAATTCATGTAGATCAATGCCAAGGAGAATTTAGAAGGTTGACAAAAGGAGGATGAAGTTTTCACAGCACCTGCCTTCAAAGATTTTGAATTTTGCTTCTATTAGTTGAAACTGTAAATTTGAGATATACCCTCTAAAAACCTTCATTTGTATCTACTTATGTTTAAATTATGTATGCAGCCTGTAGTCCATAAACATCAGCATCTTCATTACAAATGGCTGAGATACTGAGAGCAAAGTACACACAGCTGGGGTGTTTATTCTAGCTCAGGCCTTCCTGACATACAGAAGTCTCTGACAGGGAGGTTGTCACTGCCCCATGTGAGTAAATTATCTGTGAACTATAGATTTTAAAATACATTTATATAAATGCATTCAATCCCATTTACTGATTTGCTAGGCATGTGTGAAAGTGTAGTATTACATATAAAGTTACTTTAAAAAAAAAAAAAAAAAAAAAGGGTGGCACCTGGGCTTGTGAAACGAACCAAACCAAAACAAACCAAAACAGATGACTTTGGATTCTTGGGACTCTTTAGCTCTTCAAACCAGAGACTAGAAAGTGACACTGGGTCTTTTCTGTCACTTTGAAGGCTGGCTTATTGCTGCAGTCCTGATATCAGGTCACCCTCATACACTCATGCAGTGGGGGCTGGCCAGGCCACTCACAGTTCACGGTGACCTTCACTCTTCGTACCACTGGTGCAGCCACATCGTTGGAGGCGCTGCACTCGTAGTCGCCGGACTGCTCCCGGGTGATGCCCTGAATCTCCAGGTATTCATCCTCACTCACAAAGCCCACAGCTGCAGGAGAAAGAGGGAGGTAAAGACAGAGGACAAGGCTGAGGACACCCATTCAGAAAATGAAGTAGGAACTGGTTACACCCAGAACTGTCACTTTGTCAGCTCAAATTTTTTAGGAACTCTTCAGAGACTCTCTTTCCTCTTTCTTCCTCTGCTGGAAACTGGGGAGCCAAGGAAAAGTTTCCAGCTGCAGTGTCTCTACTCCTACTGAACTCATGTATGGAGAGAATTAACTGGTTCTCCATAAGTGATTAATAATTTGGCACTTACACTGCTCATCTCTTGCCATGTGGTCCAGCTCTGGAATGTGATCAGGCACCTTAACTCTTTCTGACCTCTAGGCACCATTTAAAGTGAGCCTCTGATGCTGAGCTTCACACGGCCAGCCTGGGCATGAGTCAATTGAGGATACTGCATAAGGCTCTCTCTTCTGCCCCCTGCCCCCCCCCCCCGTTTCTTTCTGTCTCTTTGTCTCCGACTCTCTCTGTGTTTCTGTCTCTCTCTGTGTGTCTGTCTGTCTGTCTCTGTCTCTCTGTCTCTCTGCTCTGTCTCTCTCTCTCTCTGTCTGTCTCTCTCTCTTTCTCTCTACCTCTTTCTCTGTCTGTCTCTCTCTGTGTCTGTCTGTCTGTCTCTCTCTGTG
Organism: Acomys percivali; assembly: GCA_907169655.1. Taxonomy (NCBI): domain Eukaryota; kingdom Metazoa; phylum Chordata; class Mammalia; order Rodentia; family Muridae; genus Acomys; species Acomys percivali. Next base: position 87,065,592 of record OU015749.1, read on the forward strand.
TCTGTGTCTCTGTCTCTCTCATGAGACACATCACCAGTAAGACAGATACTATTTGTTTTCATATTAGAAAAACAAGCAGGCAGATATCAATCTCCTGGAACTAACTCTTAGCCATAAAACCCGAAGTACAAGCCAACATCAAGACCACACATCTGAGGTCCAACCACAAGAAGAACAAAAAGTAAAGAGTAAGAATTCTCAATGGCAAAGCTTCCCTTATCACTTACGCATTCTGAAATTTGATTCCACTCCTTTAATGAGAAATCACTAATAATAAGGCCTTAGCCATACCACATTCCACACATATGTGTAGCCATGAGCATTCAGTCATGCAAAGACTAAGCCCCAGCGCCCCCTAAAGGCATGGTCTCATGTACCCCAGGGTGGCCTCAGACCCAATAAGTTGCTCAGACCTTGCACATCTTATCTTTTGCACCTCCCTCTATGATAGGATTTGGGGCAGGTGCCACCACACCTGGCTGAGCCCAAGGCATTTAAGAAAATCTGTTTCCAAGGTCTGTCTTGAAGCTGCCCTGTGCCTTAGTTTCCCTGACAATAGGATATAAATAAGGAAAATGCTGTTTCCCTTCAGGGATTACCCTCTCTAAGGTGTTAATGAGGATAAGGATAACGAGAATGAGGCTGTCCTAAAGTAGGGAAGTGTAAAAAAGTGAGCAGAAGGCCCACTGTACTTAATTCTGCCACTACAAACTGAAATTGCAATTATCCCTAGAAATGGAGAAACACTTTTCCGGGTGTAACTCACAAAACAGGCCTGCTATCTCAAGGAGTTACTGAGAGCAACAAATAAAAAGAACACAGGGCACATGAAAGCATTTGAAAAGGCTCATACTTTGCCCAATCCTAAATGCTTTAGAAAGGCACAGAGGGAGGTGGCATGAAGCTGCATTTATGTGGACAGCCTCAGAAATGGACAAGCGATTCTTGGATCTAGGTCATAAAATCTCTCCACAATGTCACGTGTTTCTGATAACCCAGAACATAAAAACAATAACTAAGAAATTAAGATTATACAAAGAAGTATGTAGATGGCATATAAGGTGTAGATGCATATGACAGTGCTGTCCTCCTTCTTGTCATGACAACAGTAACAATAGCAACAGCAGAAACAATAATAAAAAACAAACAAACACACCCCACTATCTTGTAAGAAAGGGCTGTCACTGTCCACTTTCCTGCAACATTTTTTAGCCATGCTAAGTTTGTGCCAGCATCCAGCAACAGCATACTGACCCAGAGCACTCATTTACACATATGTAGGCCTTATGGAATCTCTACTATACAAGTTTAAATGTTCTCTTCTATTCCCTTTGAAGGAGAAAAGAAGTGACAGCATCTCTCATAAAAAAACATGATGAACATTTAATTCACAAGAGGAAGCAAGAGTATACTAAATAGAAAACAGGGTTCACAGCCCATCACAGAAGACAATCATCTGGAACCCCCAAAGACTCAAGCATCAACTGTCAGAAACTTCGGTGTAACCGTTATTGTTTCTGAGGATGATACACTTTTAGAACTTTGCTTTGAGGAAAAGTAGAGGAAATGAGAAAGGAGTCTCATGAAGACACTGTGATTCTTCTTGCATGGCCGTTGTTTATTTACTACCAACTCCAGGCCAACATTTGTCATATCTTTTCGCGCTAGAATGCTATAATTACTGTGCAAAGCATCTCAGAGACCAGTGTCACACTTAATATTCCCATTAATTTTAAATGGTAGTCCTTGGTACATATGTGTGGCAATTGGTGTCATATTTTAATTAGGCTTGCCCTACACCATCTGAAATTAATAATGGCTCGAATTACCAGTGTAATTTATAAATTAACAGTGCCTCAGCATTAGGAAATAAATTAGCTTTGGACAGCTGTTTCTGGACTGATCTCCAGTGTCACTGAGATGATTGGTTGGACCTCAGGTCTTTCAGAGCCAGGTAGCATACTACCAAAGACAGAGAAACAAAAAGAACAAGCGTTCTTTTGGACATTTGTTTTCTCTGTTTTGAGTCTGTGTATTTTTTGCTTTGGATCTATGATCTAGTTGTGCTCACTCACTGTGATCACACTGAGATCTGCAGAGGCTGAGCTATGATGAACTTCCTTTGCAGGAATCCAACAGGAAGCACATTTGGAAGGAGTACAGTCATAAGCTGAATTTCAATCTGGTAAATGGCCATTGACATTGAAAACTCATCAAGTATTCTGCAAGAACATGGAGGTATGAATGACCGTGAGGATTCATCTCTTCTTGCCAGGTGATGTGTAAGGAAGGGACCAGATGGCTTAAGATTTGGTGAAGGCACATAGTCTCTACTGATTCAAATATTTAGTATGCTCAAGTCATAAAAAAAACCAAAGAGACTTTATTTTACCATCATAGATGCTCACACAAACCGAGAAACCATAACGAACCCATATGATCTCATTGCTCTCCATTATATACATTTTCTGACTGAAGTAATCAAAGTCTATGCAAATAAGTTCATTTGCATTAAAGAGCTGTATAAATTTTACTTTTCTTTGTTTTCACCTTTCTCTTAGTAGGAATTTTTCTCTTCTAGAGGCCTAAATGGAAGAAATGGAGAGAAAGATGAAAACCACACACACAGTAAGGTTAATGCTGAAGCTCCAGAAGTGATGCTCCTATTGGTACGACATAGGACAAACAAATGAGCAAAACACACTAAACTGAAACATGTGGTTTTAGCATTTCAAAAAAAGCAAGGTTTCATATAACAGCATTTACACTCTGGCTGTGAATTGATCAATGCTTTATCGCTAGCACGAAGAACTTAGAAAGCGTACAAGAGGAGGAAAAAACAAAAACATTTTGACTGAACACACTTTCTAAATTGCTACAGGGCCTCTTAAGAGGGAAAAGGGAAAAGCACTTGATCAAAGCCAATGGAAAGACTCTCTTCATGATTAACAGCTACTCACTTATAAGTTGGCTTTCTCTTCTAAAGAAAATGCATCCTTGGGTGAAAATGACACTCATCATCCTAAAATATCCCTGTCTTCATGGCACTATTCTTCAGACAGCACAAGTGGATCCCTGTTTTCTGTACCATCGACCATATGCCTGTGACTTACTAGAAAATCCTCCTGGAAAGGAGCCCACAACACACCAGAGTTTATCTTGCACTGGTGTAGCAAAGAAGGTGACAGACCACCTTTTTGTAAAGAGCAGAAGTTCAGAATCACACAAACCAATTCTCTACTGTCTAGCTCCATGATATAGTGAGTCAGCTAAGTTCTCTGCGCTGCCAGCTCTTCTTTTGAGCAACTCAGAGTAATACTATGTACTTCCAGGGCTGCTGTGGGAGGAGGCCTGTGATAAACTCTCCTTAGGTACCAGTCACTCTCCCCATCGCTATCATCCATTTGCCAGTGCTACCCTGACTTTAAACACAACCATTTATTTTATTTTAGTTGGGTGTAGATGGGGAAAGTTATGAGCATATGCAAATGTCGGTGCCCACGGAGTCCAGAAAGGGGCGTCAGATGCATGGGAGCTGGAGTTTCAGGTGGTGATGAGCCAATAAATGTGGTGTTGGGAACTAAAATTGGGTCTGCTGTAAGAGAAGCACATGCTCTTAACAGCTCAGCCATCTCTCCCGACCTCCATAGCACTTTTATTAAAGAGTTTGATATACACGGATGAATGTGTGAGCGTGTGTATGTGTGTGTGAGAGAGATTTGAGTGTGGGACTGTGCACATGTGTTGCGTACAAGTGCATAGAGGTCAGAAATCGATGGCAGGTGTTTTGCTCATTCTCCCATCATTCTCCACCTTATGGGTCTCCTCCTGGGTCTGTTGATAAAACCAGGGTTTGCAGATCTCAGCTCCTCTAGCTAACCATCTTCCTTCTGGCATCCCTTTTCTCTGCCAACCACAGTAGTCAAAGTTTTATGTGGTTCCTAGAGATCCAAATTCCAACCCTCATGTTCCGGTGATGAGAATTTTATCCATCAAACCTTCATGCTGGCCCCTCCTACTATGACTCCTTATCAGGCTCTGCTACTTTTCATCTTAGACAAATATGATGATCCCATCTTTACAGACTGTTTTATCATCTGTCTACGGAAGTAAATCACACCTTCATTTCCAATTCTGACTTGTCCATGAAAACTGTGTGATTTGAGATGAACTATCCCCCATAAAAGGTATGCTTTAGACCTAACTACCAGTTGAATGTTACTCTTCATAGGCTCTCCTTTTTTCTTCTTTCTCTTTGCTGTTTCACATTGTATTGTAGACTGGCGTCAAACTGTGGCAACCTTCTTACCTTAGTCCCTTAAGTGCCCTGGCATTGCAAGTGTAAGCCACCATATTCAATTGCTTGGAAATAAAGAATGCAGAGAGCAATTAGGCTGAAATGGGTTGTTAGGGTGAGCAGTATTAAGGCATATGGGCAGAAGATGGTAAAATGACAGGTATGGGTGGAGGAGGAAGGAGAGAGAGTAGGGGGTTGGGGTGGGTGTGGGGGACACTTTCTTCCCACAGTTGTTAGAGAAAGCCTAGCGTAAGCAACACCTTGATTTACACGTCAAGTTGCCCATAACTATGAGTTATTAAAATCTGATTGTTTCTTACACCTGGAGTTTTGTGTCTTGTACAGCATCCCAGGGACATTAGCATATGCTCTTTATTAATTCTTAAAGGGGCTGGTGAAGGTATAGCTATGTGCACTGCACAAATACATACGGAGCCAGAGTCTCCTGAGTTGAAGACTTTTTATAGCCTTCTAGGAAATTATTTTGTGCAGTCACTGAACATGTAGCTATAATGGTAATTTACAACAGTTGTGGGCCACATTCTGACCTCTTTTCTCCACTGTAGTTCAGCTTCCTAAACAAAAGGAGCCAGGTCATTGTGATGTCTAGCTCAATGCATCTAGAAACTAGTTTACTTGATTTGAAATTTGTCAAATGCTTATTGATACAATCATAGATTAGGTTGTGTTATTACAGTCATTCAACGATACAGTAACACAACAGGTTGAATCCAATCAAAGTAGTGCCAGGACTACAAATAATCTATATACAGCTCTCAGCTCTACTTCTTCTTCTTTTTTTTTTTTTTTTTTTTGATAATTTTAATTGAAAACCTTTATTGAGATAATTGACAAGAAGATCTGCACGGTTAGGACACAAAGTTCATCCTCTAAGGTGTGACATAGTGTCTGACTTTGAAATCTAGTGTATGTCTGTGTAGCCTGTTAAGATCTGCACCCAGGGCTAGGTCCCGTCCAAATACAGAAGCTGCCGAGTTCAGCTTTACTTCTAAGACACTGCCACTTCTGGCATGTGTCTTTCATGTGATATTTATATTTTCTGACTTTAAAAAACCCTCTAATTCCTATTTGTGTTTTAGGAAAAGATTTTTCTTAAGTATGTGACTTTAGAAGGCTTATGAAACATTTAGTATAATTTATATCTAGTCTCAGAGCCAATTATTTCCTCAGAGGAGTGCGTGCTTAATTTAAAACTGTAGCTCAATGAGTAGGTATGAATTATCTCACAGATAATGTTTTACAGCCAAAATTTCAGGAGCACAGCTACTTCATTAAGCAATGTGACAACCAAAGCACCAAAACGAAGCAAGCTAGGTCAGGCTGGCTATGTAATCTGCCCTTCCCAAAGTCCAGTAGGAGCCTCTCACTAACCATGATCCTGAGCTTGGAGGCCTGCTGCAAAGGACAGAGCTATCCCAAGCACCTGAGTTCACAGATTCGGTGGTAAATCTCTCTTAACGGAAAATAATAACAACGATGTTATCATTTTTATCCTACCCAAGAATAAATTTGTGAGGAGGACAGCTGTAGCTATTGGAGGGGATACAGCTGCCTCTTTGCTTAATATTTTTATGGCATGTATAGCAGCTGAAATCAAATCAATGGACCACAGAAATTGGAAAAATATAGAACCCAGAATCCCAGCATCAGAAGCTAGCAGGAATTATTTTTAAAATGTAGTGCCAACATGGGATTTAGCAGTGCCAGTCAAGGACTAGGTGGTTGGAACAGCATTCTAACTATTGATAGTTTCCATGTCTCAGTCTGCATCTGGGTGGTTCTGAAGAACTCAGGGTGGGCTTCAGGACATCTGCTTTCAGGCCAAGTCAGTTGACATCCATCCTGATACCTTTATGAGTGAGTGAGCCTGCACAGTTTAGTTTTTACACTGGAGGAAGCCAGGCCCGTTTCCAGCATTGGTGGTAAAGTGAAAACGCTACAGTAGAGGCAAGGTTCTGAATAATTTTAGGTGGGGATGAAGAAAGTGATCAAAACCAGAAACTAAAGACAGGTAGGAAGAGAGTATCACTCCAGGGTCAGTGTGTACATGAGCTTCCAGTGTAGTCCTTGAACCAAGAGCACCGAGCAGTGCATTGTAGAACACAGAAGCGGGACAAGTCCATGGCCATTGATGCTAGACTGGACAAAGTTGGAGGTCACAATGGCTGCATGCATAATCCACATAGCAATAGGTATGGTGGAGAAAAACTACCAACATTAAACATATCTCCACAACATGGTATTGATGATGCATGATTTATAGTATACATACCATAAAAATACTAAGCAAAGAGACAGCTGTATTCCCTCCAATGACTAAAGCCATCCACCCTACAAATATATTCTTAGGTACGATAGGATTTTTAACAAGGTTGCTATTATTTGGGGCTATAAGAATTTTACCACCCAACCTGTGGATTCAGGAGCTCCATTTGCTCTGTTCTTTGCTGCAGAACAGCTTCTGCGGGCCTCAGCTGAGGCCGGAACACACCACCGAAGACATAATGAGACCATAAGCAGTCCTCTCTGTCTGCAAGTGAGCAGCCACAATTTGGATGCAACTCCCACCCTGCAGACTGTAGTGGACAGCAGCTTGTGTGGAGTTCAGACATCCCCTCCATAAGATGGAAAGGACATCACCACCTTACAGGACACCTGTGGGTGTGAAATGAGTATGAACATTCCTGTCAATAAATGGAACTATCACAGCTACTAGCTTCTGTGGTATGAACTAAGTTTGGGCACTTTTTAATATTAAAAATATCAAGACAAGAAAATCTCAAGAAATGAAAAGAAGGTCAGATATCATCTTTGCTGGTAGGAATGTAATAAACTCTGCAAAGGATTCATCATATATCCTTTAATTAGTACCGCTACTCCTTTTACTTAAAATAGGATTTGATTTACAAGAAATACAATTTCTGTGGATCACTTCTTCTTAAAAGCAAATCATATAGTTCCACATCCCAGGTAAGCCTGCTTGAGGGTTTGAGAAACATCCCTGATTTATCAACTAAGAACAAAATGTTAAAGACACATTTACACACACAAACACACACACACACACACACACACACACACACACACACACTCAATTTCCCTCTAGATTTTCATCAGAGGGCTTACACAAAAGAGAATCTGATGATCACTAGAAGAAGGTGCAAATTTAAAAGCTGTCTTTCATAGTAAATGTTCTGGAAGGTTTCAAACTGATTTTTATCCTGCTGCAAACTGAGGAATAAGCCTGAAAAGACTTGGTGAGAAAATTACTTTTGCTATCAAATATAGAGACAACCTTTAGGAAGTGACTAGGCTGAACTGTCACTTCCTTAAACAGGTTACTGTTGGTTACCAGCAAGCTAGGTGCCCATGTCACAGAGAGAATGCGTGGCAATGTCTCCATGCCGCTGCCTGTGTGCCACTCTCCAAATTATAGATGGCGTCAATTATAGATAACGTCGGCACTTCTTATTCCTGGGAAGCTCATCCTATCAGTCTTTGCAAATTCCCTTCCTGTTGGATGCAGCAGAGACATTAACTGTGGTTGAGTTCTTCATGTGAGTCGGGGCTTCATTTATACATGGGCTGCACACAGGATGATGTGCCCCAAACAGTTTCATTGTTCAATAGAACCCCTGCGTGCGACAGAAATGCAAACAATACTCATAAAATTAATCTGCTGACCCAATTCCATCATAAAGCAATATAAGTTCCATGAAAAACATGAACTGATGCCAACTATAAATTGCATGTGTAAACATATACGTGCATATATATCTGAGTAAAATGTATGGCATAGATCCTCCGTATGTTAAAACTAATTTGGTATTTGGAAGTGAAGGTATATATATTTGAATATTTATGAATATGCATATGTAAAGTGTAATAGTTTAAAGTATAAAGAAGAAAAAAGGAATTCCTTCAGTAGTTTGGACTAGAGAATTCCTGGAGAAAAAATTAGCTCTCCATAAAAGAGAAGCTACAACCTACAATGTTTGTGACAAGGAGCCCTTTGTACTCTTCCTGGGAAGCAGGCCCTGCTGCTTCTTAGGAAAGATCAGTACTTTTACTAGGACAGTGGCAGCACTTCTCAGGGCAGGTGAGGCCTCTCAGGATAGTGGGCTCTGTTAGGTCACTGCCCTTCCTATGTTCCCTGCTTGAGGACCTGACAGCTGAGTTCTGCAGGCAGGCCTTCTATTACGGGTGATGCTATCAAAATCAAACAACACAGCTGGATGCTTGGAGTTCTCAGCTTGATGTCTGAAACCCGAGTATTTGCAGGAGTGCAGCTGATGGCTGCTAAAAAATAAATAAAATATAAATAAATAAATCAGCTTTTGATTTGTAAAACTCAGCCAATTTGATCTGAAAGACATTGATGACGATAAATATAGAAGCATCAGTGCCATGTCATTTCAGACTTCAGGCATTCGCTTTGCTTCTTTCTGACTCTCTTGAGGCAGGAGTTGGTACAGATTGTTGAGAGAGACGAAGGACTGAACAGCTTTGGCACTGCATGCCCTAATTCATTTAGGGAAAGTCCACTGATCTGAGAGGCTGCTAAAGGGTTAAGATGTTTCTGACCAAGAGAGGGCATGGTCAGCCAGAGGTCCATTTCTAACAGTCTCCCTGAGTACCACCTTGCATGGGGGTTTGGTACCTGAGCATTTGGGTTATAGCTATCAAGAAAACTCGTAGAATGGTGTTTCCTAATTGGAGGAGTGTGGATCTCTGTCCCAGGTTTTAAACATGGAACCCTGATAGCAGCTGAAGATGTGAAAAATTTGTGACGGTTTAGAGCCAAATCTGCATTGACCCACACCTTCTCAAAGGAAAATAAAGGCTTCTAAATCTTGCTGATGACAGGAAGAACACAATGGCAGGGCCAAAGCCACATGTGTGCTATATTAAATATTTAATGGAGATTGGCAAGTGAAGTAGCTTATCTATAAGCCACTTGAAGAATAACCATGTGCATCTGGCAACCACTCCTTTCACTAAAGGGGAAATCTTTGCCCACTAAGACCTGGATTGATAGATGTGTGGTAAGGGAAGTGCTGCCCATACCAATGGAGGCCGGGGGTTGTGAGCTGAGATGGGAGTTAGTAGATACAGCTTTACCTATTGAAACAGCATTCTCAGATGCAGAGCACAGTGCACGCTCTCTTTTAAGATGCTCATTTGTCGGTGAGCATGCCAAGAAAAGCCCTACAAAGAACTGGGCGTTTGGGAATGTGAGGGGTAGAAAAGCGGGCATGGCATCACTCTATAGTTGAGATCATCTAAGGGATACATCCCACTGGATCCTGAAAGCAACATGAGAAGATGCTGTGAATACTAGAGATGGAAGTACCATCTTTGAATTTGCAACTGGCACAGAGAGGATGCATACTGGCTATGTGCAGACGATAATAACTAGGGAAATCACATGGACATATACACAGAAAAACAGGAAAAGTGTCTGAAGAAGGAACGTTTGGGCCCAGAGAGAAAAGGAGACATGACTGAACACTTTGCATTTGTCATACATAATTACAGTCTTCAAGTAGGAAGGGGGGGAGGTGGCGTGTTTTCAAACAGTTGTCAAAACCTAGCCACCAACACAGATATTTCATACCTAATTGTGCTACCTGGAACATGTGCAGGCTCCTTGACCATCTGTTTGTACATTCCTCTCAACGTTGTTATTAGTTCCAATATACACAGGTGGAATTTCTCAAGCACATGGAATCTTTAACAGGAAGAGTGTAGGGAAAACGCCAGAAGGCCTGATATACTATTTCATGGGACACATTACTAATGTTCCCCTTATATTCATGTTACTTTGTATGGGATCTAAATGTATGGGCATGCGCATCTGTATAGTGGATAGAAAATGACGCAGTAAAAGAAGACAAGCATGGCATTTGTTACTGACTTCTGCTTGTAGCTGTTCCTTTAGGAACGAGGTGACCCTAAGGAAGTTATCCAATCTTACTGCCCCTTTTAGTAAAATGCAGATAAATGTCCTTTTCCTGCTTATAGACTGGATATGAGAATTATGTGAGGACGTTTGTAGAAACACATAGAAGAATGCTTGATACACAGGAGGCCATCAATGTTAGAAGAAAAAAAAAAGCCACAGGAGAAGTTTGGCACGGGTACTCAACAATGACATCTGATAAGACCCACACCTCTTCTGCTTCTATCTCTTCTTTCTAGTAAATTTACACTTAAACAGCCAGCTCCTCCAGTGGAAATTTCTACCTATAATCATGATTTCCGCGTACACATTCCAACTTCGGAACGTGCTGCACCCCAGGCTCGTAACTGCAGGGGAATGCCCATCTGTTGTGCCCAAGACATGACAACTCAGACTCTGCTTCATCCTCTTGTCTTTGCTCAGAGATCTGGCAACTCCCAGTTCTCCTGGGGTGAGGCAGAGTCCTCTCTTATCTCACTCCCATCTTCTTCTCCTTCAGTTACTCTGGTGGGGGAACCGTACCCTCACATGGGAGCTTCCTGGTGGCTCCCTTCATTTCCTCAGCGCTGCTATTATCTTAATTTGGGCCCTCATTATTTTCACACTACCTGACCTTATAACTCAGACTTATTTGTTAATTATATTATTACCCAGCTTATTACTGCTAAAATATTGGCAATAGCAGTAATCAATTTCATTGCTACTTAAATCCATTCTCTGCTTGACCTGACACAGTGACATGGCGCTACACAGAAGTTCCTCCAGGTTTCTTCATCACTGAGTATTCTCCTCAGATGCACCAGTCGCACCAGCAGCATGCTAAAAATACCAGGCAGCATGTGAATCTGTGTGTCTGAATCTCCCCCTCTGTGTCTGGAATCAAATGTCTGCTCTGCCCACTTTAAACATCCATGCAGACTTCAAAGCTGTCTCGGACAGGGCTGCCCTGAGAAGCCAGTGCTGACCCTCGCCCCCCTCCCCTGTCTCCACTGTTTCTGCTTCTGTTTGCTGGGCGGTGTGGGGAAGAACACTGCCTTGCTGTGTACTCCTTTTCAATAAAACAGAATCTTTTATTAGGCACATTGAAGTCACTAAGTGAGTATAAAGTCAAAGCGGCAGTAAGTGAAATCGCTGGCTGATTTAGATGGCTGACATTGCCTTCGTGGACCATTTAGAACCTTCTTTTCTGATTTCTAAGGAAAAACAGCTGACATCTTACCTTTTAAGATTTTTCTTTGTTTCTGTTTTTATGTGTCTTTAAGGTGTGGACACATAAAAAAAGAATTCTCAAAATGTGCAAAGACTAAAGAGTTTTATTCCACATGTGCTATGAAGAAAAAGCCTAGACCTGGGGCAAGTCAAGAGAGATTGGGTTTTGCTGTTTCGATGAAAACCGTTCCTTAAACATTCTTGGTCTCACTGCCCATGTCCCTGCTCCCTCTGGCTATGAGGACACAGCGTGTCCTAATCAGAACGGTCTATGAGAGCTTTCTTATGTCTTCATCAATCTGGATACATTTCTTTCTGACTCGAATCAGCTTGGTGATTCAGCTTTGTCAACTTGTAATTAGAAAGGGAGTGATTGCAGGGGATGTGATTACGCCCTTTACCTTCCTGGGATAGGCAGGGGAAAAGTGCTGCCATCAACAAGAAATGGGTCTCTGCAGAGGAAAGGGAGCTTCTGTGTGGGCACTCGGGCCACATGCCACATGGAGAATAGCTCTGTGCAGGGAGTGGAAGCAGCATTGGAGGAGAAGGCTGCACCAAGAGCTGAGTCCAGAGAAGGCGCCGAATTCAGCCAAGCGGAGTAGTGCCAGGCAGAGAGCCCTATCTATGCCAGGTGCTCCTCACCTCCTGCTTCTGCTTCAGGACATTTGGAGCCTAAGATATCCATGTCTTTCCTGGGTCTAGGATGGTACCTGCCACTGACAGCTGCCCCCTCTCTATGCCCCGCATCTATTGTTCCACGTAAATCACATTAACGTGCAAACCTCAAGTCTCCTTCAAACCTGGTAATTCTTCCTTTCCCTCCATTCCAACTAACAACCTTTTCTTTGATCAGCACCCAAATGTTATGTCTCTGACATGAGAAACTTAGCCACTCTGACTGAAGAAAATCTATTTGTTATTGTTGCTTAACCTTCAACTTCAAGAGAAAAATCGCCCCATCTAAAAATTTGACTGTCCCGTTCTGCAGTGCAGTGGAATGAGAGGAAGAACTCGTGCAAGGAGTTAGTGGCTGTAAGCACGGGAATGAAGAGGCAGAAATGAGAGGAGGGGCATTAAGGGGAGAAAAAGAGGGTATAAGAGAGGCAGTTGATAAAATTACATGTTAAACATGTACAAGATCTGTGCAAGCCCAGGCCAGACCAAAGGCCACAAGGAAAAGAAGTGGGTATGAAGTTCCTTCCATAGCTCTAGGAATCTCTTAGCTGGTGAGAGGAGGAAGGAAGAGTCAGTATTCTCTGAGAGGGTAGACTCTTATACGTTGGCCACGCTCCAGTGGCATGTCACGCATGCAAGAGTATTTGGATAGCACAAAATGGCACTTGATGGGCTGAAAAATAAGACTACAGAATTGAATAGGAACTGAAGAGGGAATGAGTCTAGGAAGAGTTGGAGGAGGGAGGCGGAATCTAATCAAAACATGTTGTACAGCATTCTCAAAGACTTGATACAAAATTCCAAGCCACGTAAGAAAGGCAAAGGATTGCTAAAGGCCGTTGTTCAGTTCTTAGGCAGAGCAGAGGGGTCCATGATGCCTGTATTCCCATGGAAGCTCTGCACTATTGCCATCCTGGGGAGGAATCAACTACAATCATTCATTGTCTGACATCCTCTAATGCTTTCAGGACCACAGCTCCAGACTGAGTCACCATTCTTCTACAAGTGACTAATCCTGTAGAATAGGGCCAGCCAATGTTTTTTTTTCTCTAAAGGATGAAATAGTAACTATTGTAAGATGTGTAGATCCTGAGGCCTCTGGGTCAACTACTGAGCAGCACTGACATGGCATCAGATGAGACACAGAAACCACGTGGTTATGGTTGCAGATTAATAAAGCTTTAATTGTAGGCAACGCCAGTTAAGTGTCATGTCATTTTAATTTGTTATAATATACAGTGTTGTACATCTTAAGCTACCACTAAGAGTTAGCTCCAGGAACTCTTGAGGATATTAAAATCCACAGAGGTTCAAGTACCCTCTGTAAAATGTATTTGCAGATAGTACTCAAACCATAGCCTTCTGTAGACTCTTAAGTTTTCTCTAAATTATCTACAAAGTCTCATGTACTATAAGCCTATGTAAATATTTTGTCACACTATGTTCTTTGGAGGATAAGGAATAAGAAAAGGTGTTCTGTAAATGCAAATGTAGTGATTTTGAATTGTGTACAGCTGAGTAGGTGAACACAGAATAGAGTGTAGAGGATGAACTTTATTATTTTTTATTGATATTCAACTATTCAAAAATGAAAAATAGCTCTACAGAAGTGCCAGCAGGTTGAAGTTGGCCCGTCACTGTAGTTCACTGACCTTTACTCTAGTTTTCAATTGTCTGCTTCCATCCATTTTATAGTGCATGGTTCGCCTAACTCTCCCTTTGTCTTAACTCCATACTCCCCTCTCCTTTCCTGATGCTCGCACTGTGCACTCTGGATCCTGTTCTCCATGGTCAGTAGCTCCTTTATATCCTGGGTTTCTTGGAGAGGCACTAACCTGACCCTGTCATAAGGGTCTGGGAATCTGTATGGCCCTCCAGATCTCCAGGCAGAAGCTACTGATTTTCAAATAACATAGCCACTTTGTCACTTGGTGTCTTTGATTCCTAACAAAAGTTGTAGTCTGAGTCTTTTTCAAAGCTGTGGCTTTGAGGCTCCTATCATCTCAATAATTACACATTTCTCTTCTTCACATTTTTTCTGTTGACCTGACCATTTCTCCTCATTCATGGAACATCTTTGGTCCTGGTTTAGAGTTTCCATCACCGGTCCAACTCCTACCATTATTCTCAGAGACCTACTGTCCAGAGATACAATTGATCAAAACCTAACTCCCTTTTTCTTGATCTTTCACGACTCTTTCCTCTGATCTCCTCAGTGACCTATTTCACATTTTAAACCTGGAACTTGCCTGAAGCTATATTATCTCTTATGTCATGAATTTGAACATTTTAGTGTATCCGTGGCATCCTGTTTTTCCACAACATTTGACGCATAACAAGATATAAAAAACAATTATACTTTCATCCTTGGGTCCTCAAATCCACCGAGACATCCCTTTCAGCCTCACTTCTCCTTTTACTCCCCTATGATAAACCTTAGGCTTCCTGACCTATAATTTTAATCTCTTATGCAAAAATACCATAACCCTCACTTCTACTTCTATGTTCTATCATCAGTGTACATAACTTGGTCTTGTCCCTCCCACAGTCTAATTCCTATTTAGAGTGTATTTATTTCTGCCCCTCCCACCTTTTCAAAGATATCACTCCATCAGTTGCCTCCTCCCTTCCCTGCCTGTCCTCGGCCTTCGCGATGCTGGAACACTTCTACGAACATTCTTCTTTCAACTTTTAACTCTCTGTCCCCCATCACCACTGTGTTCCACTGACTTGTATTCACATCCAACCTCCTTAAGCGACTGTCTAAATGTGCTATCTGAAGTACTTCACTCCAGGTTCCTACTTCAGACAGTCCAATCTAGCACCTGTTCACACTTCTTTGCTGACCCTATCCACACCAAAGCCGTCAAATGACTGCCAAGTTTCCAACTTTACTGCAAATGTTTAAGTACTTTCTTAAAAGATTTCCCAGCAGCAATTTACAAGGTTGATAGCTAATGCCTATAAATGGTCTTCTTAGAGTCCATAATGTCATAACCTCTGAATTGTCATTGGTAACACCTTTAAAATCTCCTTAGGTAGATTCTCCTACTTGGTTCATATTTCACATATTAATTCTTTAGACACTAGTCCCGGGTACATTTTCTATTTTTTTCACTGTTCAATCATTTCTTCTGCAGCTTTGAAGATCCATGTACATGGCAATAACTCAATTCTTCCTTGGCTCTATTTCTCATCCACCTGAGACTCATGCATGCAATGGCTAATCAAACACAGTCACTGGAGGTCTGGAATGCCCCCCAACCTTGGTCTTTCTGACACAGAATCTTCATTATTAACTAATAACTCCTTCGTGACTTACACCACCCCCCAACTACAAAAACAAATGTGTTACCAAGAATGATGTATTCTATCTCTAAATGAGGCCTTGATTTTATCCTCTTTACTCCAATTTAACATAGGTACCCCTACACTTAAGAGACTACTACAGTAACCTTTGGTGATTTCAGATTTCTAAAACTTGCTCATAGATCTCTACTTGGAACACATTCCCATAAAAATACTAATGGAATGTGGCCATCTGTGCTGGCAGTGCCACACCTGCATGGATTTCATCGTATTCCTTGATGGCTGGACAACTCCATGTCTTTAGCATTTTCTCAGTATTTTTCCATAATTTCTCAATTTGCAGAACAATTGGCAGTAACTAAAGAAGGTTATCTCAGCTTTGGCCCCATGTTGTGCTTATGTGATTACCTAGAAGTCTTTGCCCTCTCAGGTTGTCTGGCGTCTCTTTTGGGGTACAGCTTAAATTTCATCTTTGTGAACATAGCTAGCATCACCTGTGTTAGCTATGCTATGCTGTATCCTCTGTTAGTACTTATTGTATTGAAATTGGATTGTTAGTGATCTCCAACTAAAGGTCTATTAAATGCAAACAATATTTCTGCATCTGTAGGGTATAGTTACAAACAATATACAGTTGCTGAAAGAAAAAATAACGAATAAATAAAAGTAAATCTGATGCCTCTGCTCACAATTAAGCTTAGCTGGCTAGGTCAACATTCACTCTTTACCTATGCTTTTATAGATTTGGTGATTAAAGCAATTTGTTCAGTATCCCAATGCCTATTGTGAGCCTATAAATGAAGCATCTTTATTACTTCCTTAATAACCCATGGCACACTGACTTGATGCTCTTGAGTCACATTCCAGTTCCCAATTTCCTGATTGCTATGCTTTACCAAGGGCAAAACAGTGGGAGACATCTGCTCACTTACAGTGTTTAAAATTGAATATGCATGCTCATATTAATAATAATTAAAATAATATGACTTTCAGTCAATTTTACTGTAAGTACTTTAAATTCCACACCGGATTTGTAGTACCAGTTAAGATGAAGCAAACGTAACTGCTCACTCTATCTCTTCTGCTCATTACAATGGGAAAAATGTCAGATGATTGAAGGATCCTGAAATCAGGTATCAGTTGGACTACCAAGGGGAGAGATGAAAACTGAAGAAAGCAAAATGATAGCAGTTTACTTTAACTGTAATTTTTCTCTGACTTTTTCTTGCTTAATCACAGAGTGAGAAGAACCCTGAATTAGATACCAGGTCCATCAGAGGCAAGATCATGACAAGTATTCTTTGCCTCTGAGAATGATGGCAGGGAGAATTGGCACTACAGAAGCATGTGACACACCCTGGGTTTTCCTCTTGCCTCTATCTGTAGCTGACATCTGAGGGAAAACCTGCTCCATGAAGAGAGGAACTGAGAGAAGGGTGTGGTTATATTCAAACATCAAGAGGAATATTCACTCCATCTTAGAATTCTCTTCCTGCCTAGCACATTTTCCTGCAGCTGGATTCAATCCCATAATCAGTACAGTTACATTGTAGGGGTGAGATTTGTGGAGAGTGCTGGTCTGCCTTTCTAAGGCAAAGGATGGGGGCTCATAGGAGCTGGAGAGGGGCGAGATTACAATAAGGAAGAAGCTCAAAGGAGTGGTTCTTGAAGCATCTCAGGAAGCCAATTTTAGCCTTGAGGGCATGTACACCCGACCCATAAAATATCCACACACTTTGAGAACTGGACTGGAATCAGCCCCATCTGGCCCACCTACAAGCTGAGAAACAATGCGGGGCTGTAGAGGCTCAACGGCTTTCAGAGCTAGGCACAGCCAGAAGAAAGGAAGTCCAGGCTGCCAGCATGAACTGAGCTGGGCTAAGTGTCTCTTCAAACAGCTGATTCTTTCTCTGGATATGTCATCAGAGTCTCCAAACCAGACATAATTTCCAAAATACACATGCTGTAATGCGAAATTCCTCATCCTAAGAAGACCGTGAAGAAACCAGATATCTCAGGAGCAATTCCTATTAGTAAACACTAACAGTGTATCAGGTTTTGCACAGTAAAGTTGAACATTCTGGAAACAAGCGTACAGATAGAAACTCTTAGCAGAACAGAAGTCGTAAATTAGAAAAAAAATGAAGGAATTTGGGTTAAGTTTGAGACATCAACCAGGTGGACATAATAGCAGAGTAGCAATGACAAGGAAAAAGGCACTGAACTTGAAGAAACTATGCAACTGAGCAACAGAGGCCAAGATACATGGAGAAACTTGACTGTGAAGAGCCAGGGAAGGAAATGTTTGGGGTGAGGACACCATATATTCTGATTAATTCTAGTTGTGACGTCTGTGTAAAACTGTATTTGAACTATGAACCAAAATGTACACTAGAAGGCCACTAAGTTCATTAGATACGGTCATTAGTTTTAGCACACTAGAATTGCTGATTTACATTTTATATGCAGAATTATAGATTTCTCAACTTTTTCAGTTTCTCAAGATTTACTTGTCCTATAGTATTAAACAGCCCTCTAAATTTATGTCTCTTTACCCATACATCAGCCCATCAGAGAAGTTTCTTTGTACAGTGGTCAGTGGCAAAAACAGATGTTCACAACTAGGCAAAGTGCAGACAATAAGGGTCAGGAGGTGATCAGCCAAGGCTGGGACACTTCCTTGAGGCTCACAGACCATTGTGAAAGAGGGAGCAGAAATACTGTAAGAGCTAGAGGCTGGGATGGGCCAGAGCAAACAGTCTGGACATAGTAGCATAGCTGTGGTCATGAACTCATAGCCACTGTGGTTGCCTAAACAAGACCAAATCAGTCAACACTCTAGCCAGAAGGAGAAGGAGTTCAAGAACCTCCACCTATAGCTAAGGAACTATGGAGACTTGATGGCTTTGGAAGCAAGGAGAAGTCTCTAGAATGTCAGCAAGATTCAGGTGAATGGTCCACAGACAGCAGTATATAGATAACACAACTTGGACTTAATTAAATACATATGTGAAAGAAGGCAAGGGAGTAGCTGGGAGGAGATGGAGGAACATGATTGTGATAGGCTTTTTTTTTTTTTTTATCAACTTGACATAAGCTGGAGTCATCTGGAAAGAAGATCCTTATTTGAGAAATTGTGTGTGTGTGTGTGTGTATATATATATATATATATATATATATATATATATATATATATACATACATACATACATATATAGATGTATTAAGCTCAAGCTTATCAAGCTGTGGAGCATGTCAGTAAACAGCACTTCTCCATGGTCTCTGCTTCATTTCCTGCCTTCAGGTTCCTGCCCTGCATGAGTTATTGTCTTGACTTTCCCTCATGATGGACCGTCAGCTGTGAGATCAAATAAACCCTTTCCTATCCAATTACTTTTGGTAGGAGTGTTTTATCACAGCAATAGCAAAACAAAGAAAATGATCAAAATACATTCTATCAAATTCTCAAAGAATTTATATGTATGATTTATGATTCACTCATCCTTTAAGCAAATTGAGTCTTCTGTGTTCTGAAAAACTCATTATTCTCCCATGAACTTGGGATGTCTCGATGCACACCATCTTGGCTGATAAGCGTCTTGACTTTATGCTCCACTAAGAATGATATTCTCTATTATATGCTTTTCATAGTTCCACTGTTGTCTGTCCCTAAACTGGATGATGGAAATCATTTTCTTCAATCCCAGAGAAATACCATCTCTAGGCTCTGTGTCTGGCATATAACAGAAGAGAAGATTTTATTTCATAAGTCATATATCATACTATGTTTTACTTTTAGTCACTCTCATCCCAGAGACTGCATATATCATTCCTCAATGCCATAAATGTTAATTGAGTCAACAGACCCAATTGTTTCCCAAGATTCTCAGGAGACATTATAACCCAAACACACCCTCAACTCATCATGTCTTTTCTTTCATTGATATGCATCTACATACATATTTTTGGACCTGAATACAGAACCTGAAATATAAGCTCACAAAATAAAAAATTTATCTGAGATGTACTCACATGCATGCTCATATATGTACATATGTTAGCATATTTTTCTTTCTCTAACAGAACACACACATTGTGGTTTATTTCAAGCTTAAATCTATTTTTCAGCTATTCTATCTGGAGAAAACTTTGTAGAGCCACAGTCACTGATTCATTTCTGCTTGACTCTGAAATTTGGCTCTTTAGAGATTGTTCAGTCTCCCAGATCCCCCTCCAAAGCCTTTATAATGTTTTTTTTTTTCATAAAAATCACATTTTTCTTCTCCAGAATTTTCAGAACTTCATCCTTAGATAGCGTGACAGTTCATAGGTCCCTTGCTTAGTCATGTGTACACTCAGGGTGACACACAGGCCCATTGTAGAATGGGAGAATGCTGCTTTAAAGATTTTAGGGGGAGATGCACTCAAAGAGAGCACCTGGATAGTGAGGTTGATGTTCCCTTCCACTATTCATTTGCTGCGTTATGAAATACAAGCATTTGGAAAGCATGGCATACTCCAGTTCCCAAAATCACAGTTTTGATTACAAGCCTCATTATTTCACCATTATTTGTGAATGAGAAAACGCATTGAGCTCTGAATCTAACAGAAGCCTTCCTAAGCAGCTCGATAAATTGCTGAGGCAGCTCCGATAAGAAGGATGTTGGGGGAGCATTGCACAGCACATCTCTGCCCCTGACAGCCTGAGGGGTCTGGAAAGTCTGAAGATCATATAAAAGAATAAGTATATGCTAATGAGAAAAAAGAAGGAGGAAGCCACTGCATGGGAAGGAACTTTTATGGTCAAGACTAGCAAGAGCCAGAATACAGCACCAAAGAAGAAAAGCATCACCCTAGTAGGCAGAGGTTAAAGGACAAGATCAGTGTTAACTCCCCAGAGGTGTATGGGAAAAGCACAGCTTTCCAAGTGGGATACATCCCTGAAGTTTGGCTTTTCAGTGTAGACAATAAAAGAATGAGAGTCAGATGGATCCAACAACACCACAAAGAACTAACCCATACATTGATGCTGCTTCCCACTCCTGATTCTATCACACTGGAGGCCAGTAGACGCAACCAGTCAATCTAAGAAGCAAAAACACCTTCATGAAATTCAACAGTGCCTTAGTCACAGCACCCACTGTGAGCCATTGAGTATCCAGGTTCTCCAGAGCCAAGAGAAAGTGGGCCAAAATGGTTCACGGAGGTGCCAGGGAGGTGGTGGAGAATGAAGGGATGCATAAATCTGTGTCGTTTCCTTAGTGACTCTGTGCTGGCCACGAATCTTGTTCATTCAAATATTCTGCTAGACATCTTAAACCTTCTTCTAGCAAGGAACCAGAACACAAAGTGCTATTTGAAGGGAACTATGAATAGTTGAAAAGACCATTGCAACAGACAAACAGCAATGTCTTGCCTCCTCATAGCACGAAGACTTTAAACTTTATTTGTGAGGCTGATATTTTGGGTAATTTGCTTATCTTATAGCCTCTTCAAAATTGGAAAGAAACATTATCTACTTGGACATTTATAGATCACCCTAAACATTTTAAGTCAATGGGGTTACTCTGTAAGTTATTCTCTACTGTGTGGCTATGAGGAAGTATTGCTTCACCAGGGTTAGAAACTCAAACCAATGGCATGGTGGTCAGATATCAGCTAGCAGCCAAGTCTCCTTTGCCACTTATTACTGTTAGTGGGCCTTCTTCACAACTGAAATTTCTTAGCACGTATATCTGAGAGATTCTACCTATGCCTGAAGCCACTCAGAACACAGTTTCACTCGTCTTTGAAGCAGCTGGAATAAGCTGTAGTGATTCCCTTAACAAGATGACTATGTGCCCAAGAGAAGAGGACTGAGCCTTGAATGGTAAAGTCTCTGAGGAGCAGGACTCATGTGTCAAGGCTTGGACAGAGGCAGACAGCTTGAGGGCCCTGGCAGCAAACAAGGCCAGAGAAGAGCTGGGAAAGTCGGAGAGGTGCTAAGAATAAATGGACTCTCTCATGTCCTTTGGTGACAAGGGCTAAACCTGTTTGTCAAACCTGCTGCCTGGGAAAGATCTGTAAATGTGCCTTGAAAAAAAGAAGAAGGAGTGGCATGGTTGTTGCTATGGTTACCCCTGGAGTATGCCAGGCCTGAGGAGGAAATGGTAAGGCTATGATAGAGGAGCCAGCTTGGGTAAGTACTAGGCAGAGGACAGATAGGAAGAGTCAGCCAGGCCACGGGACCTTTTCTTCCTCTTCTCTTGAGATGCAATGGACAATTAAAAGCTAAAGAAGAATGATTAGAAGAAACATAAAGAGAGCATAGGGAAATTGCAATCCCATTTTCTCATGAGCACTGGGTGGCAAAGGAGGCTAGGAAGTATACAAGTCATATTTGTTCTTACTCCATGCCATTAAGCAGGGATGAAGATGGGAAGAGGCATCACCTAGTCTACTGAAGGCCTGATAGGCACAGGGCACTACAGAGTGGCTCTGAGGCAGGTGGGATGAGGTGAGTATGGCAGCCAGAAGCAAATTCAGGAAAAGAGATCTTGTGGAGCAGATGCCCTGGATTCCAGTGCTGTACCTGTCTTCTGTCACAGGCTCCCTGGGTGGAACCTGCTCTTCCTCTGGTTTGCAGTCTGGGTTACTACTTAGCCACGATCTGATGACCCTAACACGGTAAAGCCACCAGTGAAGGGAAACTACCCTTGAGGCTGAGCCGAGTTAGGCCAGGTTTGTGTTGGACAATTAGAAGGGCCAAGGGGCAGTGGTAAAGGCTACAGGCTGAGACTTGTGCCATTATCTCCATCCTATGCTGGGATGCTAACCTGCAACACTTCCACATGGGATTTTTTGGAAACAGGATGCAGCAGAGATAATGAAGTTTACAATGGGACTACTAGGGTAGACTTTAATCCAATATGGCAGGTGTCATTCTAAGAAGAAAATTAGGGCATAGACACCAGAAAAGGCATGTACTGGGAAAACAGAGAAAGATGGCCATTTTTATGCCTGTATAGGCTGCTATGCAAATCAGTCCTAGCAACACCTTCACCTTTCACTTTCACCCTCTGAAAGGCTAACACATTAATCCTTGTTGTTTAAGTCATTCAGGCTGGGGCACTTCCCTATGACAGCCCCTAAGAGTGTATTATGCGCACACCTGCTTTTCGCCAAGGCAAATAGAAAGCCAAGAGCAGAAGAGAGCTTCCTTTTCAGGGCCTGCTATGTGCTAAATATTTCACATGCATGGTTTTACTAACATAGAAGCTGTCCTTTATAAGAAGGGGACCTTCAGACTCTAGCCAGACTTCTGAAGGGAATGGGCAGATCTGCTGTCCAGTGCTTGTCTCCACTGGGAAAACAGCCAGAGCTTCCTCTGCTTCTGGTGGCTGCTCCCAGGGCAGAGGGAAGGTGATGAGCCCAGAAGAGGAGAGAGCAGGGGAATGGGGTGGGGGGAGATCACTTCAGGAGGATGACAGAAAGGGGGCTGGTCATGGGCTCAGAGAAAGAGCAGACCATTACATCTGCAGCAATCATTTTTGGCAGGAAAATTTCCACTTTCTCAGAAGCCCCTTATTTTACAGGAAAGGTCCTTGTTCGCCTTGCCCATCTTGGCTTCTCTTCCCAGCCCGTTCCCCTAAAAGCACGGTCAGTCCTGAGACTTAGACCTGTGTGCCTTGAAGAAGAACCTAGAGAGGAGATTCAACAGCAGCAGAAGCGCCTGTTTGCTGCTTTTTTTTTTTTTTAATCTTAAAAAAAAAAAATTCATCCTCTAGGAATATAACCATGATGCAAATATTTTTAAATGCTTAATTATCCATCCCAATCACACTCAAGCATTAATAGGCAACACCTTTTCTCATCTTCCTGAACTCGTTAATCTTGGATCAGGATGCTGATGTAATTACATTTCTTTCTTTTTGTGGTGCTGGAATCAAACCCAGGGCATTCTGCATACTGGATAAGTGTTCTACCACTGAGCTATGTCTCCAGCCCCCAATTACATTTGTTGTTAAAAATGATCCAGTATTTGGCCAGAATCCTCGGGCTGCCTAAACTATGTCAAGACTTTACTACCCTGGAGAAATTTAAGAATTAAGAATTTTAGGGATGTTTAGGGCAGCAATGTGGTCCAGTTGGTAGAATCCTCCCCTACCAGTCAAGACCTCACATTTTTATTAAGTCTAGTTGGAACTAATTGTTGGAACTAGTTGTTTTGGCATTGAGATAGCTTTAGTCACATGAAAGTCATAATACTTAAGCTGAAAAATAGAGACTTTCTCTGTTCAAGAACATGTTTCAGGGGTGAGATCCGAGGTGGCAATCAGAGGCTTTCTAATGATCAATGCTAAAGATATACACAATGCGTCGTTGTGTGAAGTTGGAAATCAGAACAATTTATGGCTTTTTTAGGTTACCCACAAGCTTCCAGACACAAGCTATTCTTCACAGGGCTCCAGCTCAACCACTCTGATGACAAGAAAATTTCTGAGGCATTTTTCATGTAGATTTTAAAAATGTTTATGACAATGCAAATATTGATGTTTTAGCCCAGTCAATATTACAATTTATTGTCCTTCAATATAAACAGTAAGCCAGGCTCCCTATTGGTCAATATTTGAACTCAGGTAAATAAATCTTTATACTGACTTCAGCAGATGTCAATATCTACTTATTCTAGATAAGTAAAAGGAAAAACAGGAAGCATTATTTATTTTTTGAAGGAAAATAGCAACTGGTTACATAAAGGCCCTGCGGCATTTCTGGAATATCAATATGTAGTTACTTTTGGCAATAAACCATAACAACATTATAAGATGTGGGTTGAATGTGCATTGCTTGAAATTTTAGAAGTAGAACTTAATAAAAAATAAATTTCATTTATGTTTTAATATCACAATACTTTTTTTTTTAGACTTGAAAGATTTCTCAGATTTTGTGTCCTTTCATCCTGCATGAAGTTAATTTTTGATGTTTCCATAACTTCGGGAATTCACAAGACTACATTTCCCGTCAGTTCTTAGATTATCTGATTAACCTTCACTCTGAACCTTGAAAGAAGACATCTGCCCATATTTGACCCGTGGGTCAAGTGAAGTCTTCCTGCCTGGCCACACTTTGGGCTCTACATTTCAGGACATCAGATGTCTCTATTTCTAGACACGCACTTAGAGACTGCATATCTGGTGACAAAGAAGATTCTCCCAGAGTCTCTGCTCAGTGGCTGAGGAAAGGAGCCAACTTTCCATTAGGACACACACAGAAGAGATAAACAAACGCTCCTGGTATATGCAACTGTGCAACGGCAAAATTGTGGAAAAACGGCGCATAGCCATATGCACATTACACATGCCCACTATTTTTCCTGTGGGAGATAAATAAATTCCTGTTTTACATGTACAGAATGTTTTCCTAGACATTGCCATATATTGGCCTTAGGATGACAATTTTGGAAGGAAAGTTGTAGTGTTAGTTGGTGTCAGAATAAGTCTTGCACTCCTCAGGCATGTGGTGCACATCACTAACTGGTACATGCATTTGGCGGACTACCATGCTGTTTGACCAATGAGTACTCAGGCATGCTCTGAATACCCACTGACTCCTCCCAGGACTGGATTGAACAGCTGTTGCCAGAATGCAGTCCCTGAATGCTGATGCTCAGTGTTGGTGTGGCAATCTATGTGTCAGATAGGCTTAAATGAAGATTTATGCCTATTATAAAAATATCCACAAAGTGATAGGGGCTAAAGAAGAAAATGAGGCTTTAAAAAAATATGAAAGCTGCTAATGGTGAGAGAATGTCATTCGCCTCAAGTGTTTTCTTTTTACCCTTGAAGCTGAGTTGCCCAGAAATTCTGTCCTGGGCAGTGACAGTGGCTTTGTGAGATGGCTGTATGGACAGCCCATGCTTGTTGCTTTGAGAGCTGGGCGGGATCCACATAAGCAGACGTACAGTGAAGTGGAAGCAAACTGGAGGATGAGGACACAAAATGTCCCTGGATGCTTCCCCTGTATGCAGTACAGAAACTCAGGCTGCTGCCAGCAGGGCTCAGCATCAGTGATGCTCTCATCACATGTGTGATGGACACTTCTGGGCTTTAATGATGCTGTGTTATGATTTTTCCCTTGGGGGCTCTGACATGAAAAGCTTTTAAGGTAAATCGGCAAGCGCTCTTAATGCTGAGCCATTTTGCCAGCACATTTTTTGACCATCAGCATGCAGAAACTTACGTACCAATTCATTCTTTTAAAAAAATATTTATTTTTAAATTGTGTGTGTGTGTGTGTGTGTGTGTGTGTGTGTGTGTGTGTGTGTGTGTATGCATGTCTGTGTGTGGATATGTGACATGAAGGCAGTTGCTCTTGGAGGCCAGCAGGATGGGTTTTCCTGGATCTAGAGTCACAGGCAACTGTGAATAGAGATGCTCTTAACTGCTAAACTATCTCTCTAGTGCCAGTGTCACAAATCTAGTGACACAACTCTATGACTGTGGTGGCTGTTGTGTCACAGTGTGATATTTTCTACCGCAAGTGCACAAAGAAAACCATGCAACCATTAAGTCCAGAGGGCTGCAGATTTTGTGTTTGCTCAGTCCAGTAGGTATGTAAATGTGTGTGCTCAGATGGCAGTGACTGGTCAGAGGCAACATTGAAACTGAGATTTTGAAATGGCAAATACAAAGGAAAAGCTTGCCAGCAAAGAGGGAAGGCAGTGCCGGGAAAGGGCAGGGGCATAAGCGAAGGCCCAGAAGAACACCTGCGTGCGATGAGGTGCGTAGGCAGTAGTGAGAATTAACATGAAGTGTAAGGACATATGGGTGACTGTCCTGAGAGTGACAGGCACATGGCTTTAGGATATTCCTGAGAGCACAGGGAGCAGTCCAAAATTCTAGCAAGAGGGGACCATAAACCAGTACATCCGTCAGAAAGTGACCTCTGGGAGCAGAGTAAAAAGTGAGATGAGGAAGAAAAAGCCTGAGAACAAAGAAGTTTATAAGAGACATGGCTCGATGATACCAAGGATGAAGATGTGCCTTGTACAGGTGACGGTAGAAGAAGGAATTAAGTAAGAGAACCTAAGATATTGAAAAGAAATTTTTTAAAAAATTATTTAATTGAAAAATATGAGAAATCATTAACTTACAAGTTTCGGCAAGGGACCCATGCCGAACATGGATGGCACTTCCTAGGAACATGGAGTATGTATAAAAAGAACTCGATATAGAGGCCACTGAGAAGAAATAAGGATTCCACTTGGATAACGGGAGTTTAATGTAGCCTGGAGGGCAAATGAGGGGGCAGGGTCAAGTACAAAATGACGTGGATCACGGGTTTATTTAAGCAGACATTGTTAAAGCCTAGATGGAGTAAAAGGAGAGGATGTAGAATGAAACAAGGATTCGGGTCATGGCTATCCAGGGATGACTAGCATCCAAATGATAAGTGAAGAGCCCAAACTAAGGTTAAGAAGGGAATTTCAAAGATGGGGAAGTGTGAAATAACAGTAAGAGAATAAGACAGCATTTCCTGGTAATATCGACTGTGCCACCTTGACTCTGACAGTCCTCCCATTGCGATGGGGACTCTGGGGCACCTGGGTAAGGCTCTAATAGTTTCCCTTTGTGTCACAACTCACAGCCAGCTTCTTCCGAGAAAGTCCAAGTGAGGTTGTAGGGAGACCTCACGGAGTGACCATGCAGAGGAGTTGTGGTTGGCAGAGGCACCAGCTAACACTAGTCACAGATGTATGAAGATGCCTCCAGATGATAGTTACTTGTGGCTACAAAGTTATCCTCAAGGCTTCAGATCTTCCCAGCTGAGGAGTCACACTTTCTAAGTAGAAAAAACAAATAAAAAAATACAGCCTTCTGTGTCTACCGCAAATCTCCCACATCAAGTGTCTAGATATTATTCAATGGCAAGTTTACACTACCAGCCTCAAGGAGTGGATGTCATTCAGATGTGTCACTGGCTAAGTAAAAAGAAGCCAGACAAATGAATAGGAATTCTCAAGAACTAACTGTGGCTTGGAATCAACAGAAGATAAGCAGTGTGTTCACAGAAGATGCAGAAGTATTAGAATGCCTTGCAAGGGTGAAGGTGATGGGGATATGTGTGTTCCCTGGATCTAAAGTGGGAACATGGCCAGGAAGTTGAAGCAATGAAAACTCACTGCAAACTCACAGGACATATCATTTTCTCTGAAATTCTTTCAGAATATATCTTTACAATGAACTGTGTTTACATCAACAAAAACAGTCATGGTATCCAACAAAATTAACAGTGATGGCCTATAGCTTATGACAGCATGGCCTTACCTATCCATATCAAGGGCACAGTATATTCATTAAGCCAGCCCATGTGCTAGGTTCCAGCTTCAGAAGCCGTGGGTTGTGAGCTTATGTGTGTAACTGAATGTGCAGTCATGAGGAGTGCAGCAACAGTGAAAACGTTCTAGACACACATTGAGTAAAAGTTACTTCAAGTCAAACACCCAGTGAATTTGACGTGTTTCTGGAGGTGCTTGCCTGTGTTGTGTCACATGACTTCGCTGAAGTCTTGGTTCTGAACACATAACATCTGCACTTTGCACTGCACATACCATTGTGCCACAAACACCACACCAGAAAATGATTATACAGTACAGTCTGTTGAGTTTTGTGTCAGGAAGGTGAGGCTGGTCTGATTCTGAAAACAAGTTCATGTAAGAAGGCACTGTTCCAATCCAATAAAGAGAAAAGGCCCACCTAGCAGTGGTGGCCCACACCTTTAATGCCAGCACTCAGCGGGGCAGAGGCAGGCAGATATCTGAGTTCAAGGCCAGCCTGGTCTACAGAGTGAGTTCCAGGACAGCCAAGGATACACAGAGAAACTCTGTTTGAAGAGGCCAAACCAACCAACCAACCAACCAAACAAACAAACAAATAAAAAAGCAACATGGTCCTCTCAATAGATGAAAGGGGATTAATAAATATTGTGTTATAATAAAATGCTTAGTGATGATGGAATTGCATACAGCTTCCTCCATCAACATGAAACATGCTTTGCCACAAAACCAGAAACAAAAAGAGGCCCACACTCAACCACCTTTATTCAACACTGTATACAGGATCCAGTCAGAACGAACCTACGGAACAAAACAGGTAAGAAACTGGTACAAAAGGCATAACATGGGGAAGGGGAAGTGAAAACCGCCACAGTTTACAGGTGGACTGACTTACATGTAAAAACAAAATCCACCAAAAGCACTGTTTGGAGCAGTAGATGCATTTAGCAATATTGTACGGTACAAATCAACATACCTAAGTCATTTGCGTTTCTGTATACTTTCAATAAAGAATGGGAAAATACAGCTATGAAAACAATGGCATCAGCAAGAGTGATTTATATACTTGGATAAACTGAACAAAACAGTTTGAAACTCTATCCTGAAAATGACAACGCACCGTGGAAGGAGGTGGAAGGGTGTCGGAATACCTGGGAACATACTGCATGTTCATGGATGCTGCTGATGGATGCTGCTGAAATAGCAACGTTTTCCCCAACTGTCTCTGACCCAGTGTCATTGCCATGAAACCCCCAGCTGCATCCTTTGAGGAAACGGACAGGCACGGTCTAACAATAACCTAAAACAATTTTGAAAATGAAGAACAAACCTCGAAGCGTCACATATTCAGATTGCAAGTCATACCAAGAGGCAATGGAAATCAATACAAATGGGCAGGTGTTCAAGCAACACTCCCACTCCACATTTTGGATCTCTTGACTTAGACAAGAATAGCAGAACAACTTAAAGGGAAAGGCACTCTCTTTTCAGCACATGGTGGTGAGCAAACTAGACAGTCACCAGATAAAAAAAAAGAAAGTTGTAAATTGTCATATGTGTACACAAAATAAACCAAAATGGAAAAATAAAACATAAAGGAAATCTTCATTCTCTTGGTGATTTAGCTAAGAAAGCACAAGCAACAGAAGAAAAATAGACACAGTAATAGTCAATAAAATTCAAGTGTTTGGTGATTCAAAGATCACCATCAAGAAAGTGAAATGACAACTCATAGAAAAAGAGAAAATATTGGCACATGATGCATTTGACATGGGACTTATAGGTAGGAGACATGAGGAACTTTTACTGTGAAAAGACAACCCAGATAAAATGGGAAAAATTCTAAATAGACATTTTCACAACAAAGTATAAAAGGCCATTAAGCACATCAAAATGCTCATATCATTGGGTAACAGAGAAATTCAAATCATAGCTGCATTGAGAGAATACTTCACAGCCACTGTAAAGGCTATAATCACAAAGATAAATAATAGCAAGTGTTTGATTGGACATTGAGATACTGGAACTGTGATATGTTGCAGGGAGAATTAAAATAAAAATGTGATTTTGGAAAGCAGTCTGGCAGCTTTTCAAAAGATTAAGCAGCAATACCATATCGCCAAGTGATTTCATCCTAGGTATATAAGCAATATAAACAAGAATATACACCATGGAAACACCCATCAATAGCCGTAACATCCCCCAAAGGGAAACAACCCAAGTGTCCACAAACTGCTTAACAGCTATACAAACTCTTGGCCATCTACATAATAAAATATTATTCAATCACAAAAGGAACAAAGGATTGATACAGATGGCAACATAAATGAACCTTGAAAACATGTTAAGTCATCAAAACAGTGTTAAAAGCTCACATACTCCATGGTGGTATGGATACAAAGTGTCCCAAGTGGGCAATCATATAGAGACAGAAATTACAGCAATTGTTCCCTAGTTCTCAGGGAGAAGAAGGAATTGGGAGGTAAAAGGAAGGGCCTGAGAGGTGAGAGAAAATGTGATGCCTGGAGGCTATGCGTTCACTTGAGGTTGCTAAAATTCCTCTAGAAATAACTGTGATGAACAAATGATTGCTAGCTGCCCACCTCTGTCCACAGGCTCCAAGCCATGGGCTAATGTCTGTAGCAGATGAGCTGTGAGAAAGTCGGCTGCATCTCTGAACGCTCCTCATCAGGCTTACCGACTTTCTTTGTTTCATTTAGCTGACTTAGTTATAACACTACAGAAAGCACAGGCGCAAACGGCCAGGGTCTGGAGGGGATGGAAAACACCCATTGTCTTGAGTGATTGAAAAAAAAAAAAAAAAAAAGCTCAAATAACTTTCCAAACTGTTGAGTTCTACCTCATATTATAAAATGAAATTAAAATTCACCACTTGATCTGGCTATCCAAACCAATGGTATAAAAACATACATCATGGGATTGTATGTACACAAATGTTGGTGACAAAATTATTTTTTAGAACCTGGAACTAAGCAGCATCTAAATGACCTTACATAAATGCATGCACTTAAAAAAAAGTGTTACAAATCCAGGCATAGTGGGTCATATCTTAGTTTCAGCAAGACTGGAGGCTCAGGTGGGAAGATTGTGGCTTGGGGACAATTTGAGTTTCAAAGAGAGACAATGTCTAAAGTAAAATCTTGGCTTTATAGGGCATGCCTGCAATCCCAGCCAGAATTCAGTAGACAGAGGCAAGACCATTACTATACATTCAGGCCAGCCAGAGCTACACATTGAGACCAGTCTCAGAAAAAAAGGGGGAAAGGGGATAAATACTTGAAAATTTAAAAATAAATACACAAGGAATATTACATATGATTACAACAAAGATTACTTGCAACATTATGGACACACCTCACTGCAGAGAGGGGCCTCATCATGAGGAATAATGTTGTGTGGACTGAAACATAATGTAGAATAGTCCATTTAACTGTAGAAATCACATTGCTACTTGCTTGGCTCAGTGTGCTGGGAAGGAAAAAAAAAAACCCCTGAATGGAAATGAAGGAATGTCCTTACTAACTGAAAAGGTTTTATATCTTGATTAAGGTGGTGGTTACATGACTATATACAATTTCTCAAAAGCCATCAACCTTAACATGTTTGAATTTCTTTGTATGTAAATTATAGCTCTGTGAAGTTGATTTTGGGGGAAAAAAAAGTAGCTTGATGAAGTAAATGACATATCTCTGTAGATGTTTCACAGGCTGGATGCTGATTGATGGGATTTCAAGATTCTTAAATTGCTGGCTTACCAGGCCCTCCAATCACACAATGACTGTGCTTTCTCACCTTCCACGCGGCACAGCCTTGTGATTCTCGGGACTGTCACTTCCAATGCAGACAACACAAAATTGGAAGTCGGGTATCTTGATTCCAACCCTGACTGTGTCATTTTGGGCTATGCAATTTTGATATAAACCCTAGCCTATAACTACATAAAACCTATGTTACAGTCTGCGTATCAGATGGGATTGTTACTGCGAAGTGTTTTGTTAAGAAGCACTGTAATCTTTCAGGATGTACTTGCACAATTTACGGTGGGAAAGATGACATAGTGAACCAGTCAGGAAGGAGAGCATCCTGTTTGTTAGCGTCCGCTGCCTAGTTCATTCAAGCAGAATGGGAGAATTTGACTTCCTTTGGTTGGTCGTTTTTAAAAGGTCCTCGGGGTTGGAGAGATGGCTCAGTGGTTAAGAGCACTTGTTTTTCAGAGGATCTGGGTTCAGTTCCAATATGGTACCTTCAAAGCATCGCTAACTCCAGTTCTAGGGGATTGAATGTTCTCTTCTGATCTCTGTAGATACCAGGTGGGCATATGGTGTACATACATACATGCAGGCAAAACACTTATACACATAAAACAAATGAATAAATCTAAAAATACAAAACACACCAGTGATGCCTACATTAAATAGCTGAGGTTCAGGTTAAGATGAGATAATATAGTGTGGGTACCTGGTAAAAACAGAACACCCAGCACACACATTTCCTGCCTTTCTATCCATATCAGAGGCAAAGCAGATATTCTATGCCTTAAAATCCATAAGTATTAAGAATATCAGATTCCAGCAGTTCAGCTTACAAGACACCTGAATTTCAATGCGTGCCTGACCTGCACGTAGACGGAAGGTGAGGGGCCTGGACCACACTTGTTCCTACTCATGCAGCTCCTATGTCACACAGGGACAGGAGTAAACAAAAGTAGGTATTTGGATAAAACAAATAGTTTGAAATGGTCATCAAGGACTGAACCTGAACTCCATTGGTACAGCTAAAGAAAGAGGTAGGGGACGGGGGGTGGGAGACGGTAAAGTCAGTATAATGCCTGCAACACAAGCAAGGGGAGCTGCGATCATATCCTCAGCACTCATGTGAAAGCAGGCCAGGAAACCACTGCTGCAATCCAAGCCTGGGAGGTGGCCATCTCTGCCTCTCACCGCTTCAGTAATCTAGACAACTCCAGGATCTCCAAGCCCAGAGAAGAAACTATCTCAAAACGTGAGGTGGAGGACAAATGAGAAAGACGCCTGACATCAACCTCTCCACCTGCACACGTGTGTGTGTGTGTGTGTGTGTGTGTGTGTGTGTGTGTGTGTGTGTG
>OU015749.1:87098515-87130892 GCA_907169655.1 Acomys percivali
GTGTGTGTGTGTGTGTGTGTGTGTGTGTGTGTGTGTGTGTGTGTGTGTCTGTCTGTCTGTCTGTCTGTGTGCATCTACACATACGGGTGCCCACATCCACACACAACTATGTACAAACACATCATGGATGGGGGCACCCATATGAGTGGCTGCACACACACACACACACAAACACACACACACACACACACACACACACAGAGTTGGGAGAGTCTATGCAAATCTCAGGAGATTCAGAGAGTCACATAACCAAAGAGTGAGAAACATAGCTCTAAATGATTGCATGTCTTCCAGTGGCTTTACAGTATTTCAGCAGTGTCTCTAAGTGGCCAGCTGCAATATATTATACCACGTTTTTCAAATTAATTGATTCTGCGCTCCTGGATTGTACTTTGGCTCTTTCATCTCCTGAATCTTTGCAATGAGACGAAATGAGCCTTCACAAGGAAACCCACTTTGATCTAGTTACTCCAGGGGAGGGGGAGCACAGGGTGTGCTTGCGAGATGGTGTTTGGCCTTATTACAAGGTACTCAGAGGAAAATGAGGACAAATGGCAGATGCCCCTCCTATGGCCCCTAAGTGTTACTTGAGTGTCAGTCCCGTTTCCATCACACCTTCCCTGACAACAACTGACAGGCCTGTTTGCACTCTTTATAGAGATAATTTGGTTTCAAATGAAACATTTATAGTCAGAGGCTCTGGCTGGGCCACCTCTGGCTCAGAAGTTAAATCACTTAACCACTTAAAGGCATGTGTCTCAAAACAGGTAGACCAAGCCCATCTATACACACAGGCAACTGTTCTCTGAGGCCCTCTTCCCACCTAATCCTCCATTTCTGGCAGCGTATCAGTTCTTTGTCAGTAGCAAGAAGCACAAATCTAGGGCGCCTGATTCTTACCACCGTGCCTAAGAAGCTATAAAACCTCATTCAAATCACATAATCTTTCTGGCTCTGGAGGTCTCTATCGTTAACACATCTATCACACTCCTATCTCAGAGGAAGCGATTAAAGGCTTCTCTTCATTACTCATGGCCCACGGTTGCCTCTGAACTTGGTGATCCTCCTGTAGCTTGGTGGGGGAGGCGGCTGAGTCCCAACCCTACCCTTGGTTGCTTGTATGCTTCTGAGCTTAAGTGACCTTAACAAGGGTTTACTCAGCTTATGCAGAGAGAAGCATCTTCTCCTTGGCAGGACTTGTCCCAGGAGAGCTGCCCATAAGACTTGGTAGCTCCCACCCTCCCCCAATGCAAGCACTCAGTTCCCAGGCTTGAGGGGTGCTCTCACAGCAGAGCCTAGGGATGGAGGGAAGGTGCTGTCCCTCTCTTTTCAGGCAGCTGGCTTGAAGGAGAGATGCGCTCCATGGCTGTCTTGAGACAGCCCATACCCCAAATCTCCATATGTGTCTCTGTGAAACTAGAACCGTCAGGGATAAGGTAGCCCAGTGTCTGCCGTTCTCCTTTTTGCCTCCAATTTTCCTCATGGTTCCTTCCTGGGATGGAATTCTTGGTAGGTAGAAAGAATCATGGCTGATTGCTCCAATTTCTGGGCCAGCGGTTATTTAGCAGTAAGCATCCTCTATTGGTGGTGAACAGCTACAGCTGGAACCCATAGCTGAGACTTGAATTTCAAACTCTGTCACTGGATGGGTGAGCCTTTGGGTTTTATGTTTAATCTCCCCGCCTGAGTTTCCTTGCAGGTACAATGGAGAACACTGTGTTATATGCCTGACTTGATCTCCTACTAGAGCTGAATGAGAAACATTGAGTTTGTGCCTGATGTCCATGTAGACTCTGTCAGAGGGCAGTGTCTTCATCATCACCATCATCAGTATCCTCCTCTTCACCACAGTCTCTTCCCAGTGCCACCTCTGTCAGCTGTCATACTTCTGGTTTTTAGCCCAGCTTTTCCTCAACACTATACTAACTTCCTGACAATATATTCCCTTAACTTGTTAAAGTTAGTGTTGGCTTTGTGTAAAAAAAAAAAAAAAGCAAACATATCTACTAGCATGGAGTGCAAGTAGCAATGGAGAATTTGAGAGTTGCCTGGAACAAAATCAGAGCAGACCTCAGTGTCACCCTCTCTGTGCCAGAGATCCAAGGTCTCAGTCCTAAAGCGCTTTTCCTGTCCCGCAGGGTGGCAACAAAAGAAACACAGGTAACTATGTGAGCAGCTGTCTGAGGTTGCCTTTGGCAGCTCTGTCTATAGGATGCATTGCAAAAGCTGAGTCATTAAGATAATAAAGCTGAAAACACTTGGGGAGTGAATGTGGTATATAAATATAAGTTACTACTGCATGCACATGTGACACATTCTTGTTTAAACACATTCTTTTTCTATATCTTGACTTTACTTTTTAAGGAGTTCAAAATGGCTTTCAAAAATACCAATACGTGTGTGTGTGTGTGTGTGTGTGTGTGTGCGTGCGCGCGCAAGCGCGCGTGTGTGTGATCATGCCTAAGCAAATCAGGAAATGATGAAGCCATAAAGAAAAAGATTGGCAGATCTTATTACAGACAAATCAAAACTGTCATATGACAAATTGTATTATAAAATAAACTAAAAGACAGGAGACAGACTGGGACGAATGTGTGCACTGTTTATAACAAAGGGTTAATATCTATAATACAAACAGCATTTGCACAAATCAATCTTAAACGCAATAAACAACTCAGTAGAAAAATGGATGGAGAACATAGACAAACAATTCACACAAGACATACAAACATCTAATAAAACTATGAAATATGAAAAATATGCAGAATTACTTCCCTTGGTAACCTGAATATGGAAATACAAAAGGATCACCTTCTAACATATCATGTTAGAAATGTGACATGTTGGGAGTGTCTTCTATGAGGAACAGGTGGGAAGACCACATTTCGTGGAATTGGTGAGATTGTTAATTGGTGTTGACCGTTTGGAAGATGATTTGGGAGCAATATACCCATTTAAAGTCAACAGGCCCCATGAACAAGCAGTACCACCGTCATAACCCACCTTATAGAAATGTACCCAGTACATAAACACACAAACATTTGTGTTTGTGAGGTGACTCTGAGAAGCAATCTTTGAAAGAATAAACCATATATCCCTAGAGATTATAAAGTTAAAATAAATTTCAACATGGTCCTATTATTTTAAAAGATTTATTTGTTTCTTTTCAATATTATGTATGTGCGCGTTTGTCTGCATGTATGTATGTATACCTCATTCTAATCTGGTGACTGGAGAGGCCAGAACAGAGCATTGGATTTCTCTGGAAATGAAGTTGATGGTTGACGTTGCCATGAACTTTGAAAGCAAACTCTGGTCCTCTGCACAACTATCAGGTACTAATAACCACTGTGCTATATAGGTACAAGTATAAAAATGTACAGAAAAATTTTGGAAGAACAGTCATCAAACTGTAAGTAGAAGTGAATGGGTGTTGTCGTGTTAAAAATATTAGTAAATACATGCTAAGAAGTACATTTGATACAATAGACAGAGTGGAGAAAATTGGTACTGTGAGTAGGGCTGGTGATAGCGTAATAGACATCTAAAATTGTGGAGTAGCTTTGAAATCTGGCAATAGTTAAAGGCTGCAAAAATTTTGAGATGGATGTCAGAAGGCTGCGCTATTAAAGTGGGGGAAGAAAGTTATGGTGAAGGCTCAAGGAAGACCACTGCTGAAAGCCTCCATATTTTTAGGTATACATAAACAATTAAGTATATGATGATGCAGGAAGAGGAATGATAATGGATACTCTAATGAACTTAGCTAGAAATGGGGAGTGTTTTGAGAACTATAGGAAAGGAAACCCTAGTTATAGAATGTGGAAGAGCTTGGCTGAATTTTGTTCACAGTCTAATATTTTACAGAAGGTAGAATTTGTGAGTGATAGGCAAAGATTACTGTCTGAGATTTCTAAACAGTTTTATAGAACCTCTTGATTGGTAATTAAGCATGAACAGAGAAAAATAAACTGAAGATGGGATCAGAGTCTAAATTCAGCAAGAATATAGGATTCGGATATCTGTCAGGTGGCCTATAGTACAAAACGTGAGAAAGTGCTTTGAAGGGAAGATCATGGGATTGGCAGGTGAATGGAGGTTTGTGTCAGTGTGAGCCACTCACACGAGCAGCTAGCTTTTGCAGGAAACTGAAACTGGGGCAGAAAAGGACAAAACAAGGAGCAAGTTTTCTGAAGATGCCCTGATAGAAGAACTCACTCAGTTGTGAGTGTGAAGGGCCTTTCGGATGGCAAAGATGACCTGGAAGGAGTGTCAGAGGTCACGGTTGACATGGTAGGTCCTATCTACAGTGAAGAGGGCTTGGATCCAGTGCAAGAACACCAGAACGTGTGATTGTTGAGGATGTTCAGGGTCCCATGACACTACCTGTCCCCCCAAAGAGGTATTGCAGCCGGATAGCCATCTGGGAAGAAGGTAAAGAATAAAATGCAGGGATATCACTCTTGAGTCCTGAGGACGCCTTATAGTGTATGCTTACTCCTTTGCTCTCTCCCCTTTCAGAAAGGCAGTGTGTGTTGCACACAGTCTTTGCCTGTACCACCATTGCATCTTGCAAACAGAACTCGCTTGTTTGTCTTTGTGTAAGCCCATAGGTGGAAAGCAGGATTTCATTCTCACCTATATTTGGTTTAGATGATACAAAGTTGAAACTCTGGCTTTTGGACTTCAGAGTTCAACCTTTGGCGGGGGGTTGTGGAGGGATAAATATAGTTTATATGTAAGAAGAATACAACACACTGAATATCCAGAGGTTCAATGATAGAAGCTAAATGTTACTCTGAGATATTTCCACGCTGAAGCCTCTATCTCATTGCAATGATAAAAGGCTTGGGGCTTGGGAAGGAACTGCTTTATGAGAGTGGAGCTCTGAAGAAGTCATAAGAGGTAGGTGTGAAATGATGCTCTCTTGGAGTATGAGGATGCTGAATCAGCAGGTATCTTGGTCTTAAACTTTCAAGTCTGTAGGATGAACTGTAAGAAATTAGTTCATGTTGAGACCTGCACCAGCATTTCTCAACCCTTGGGTCGCAACCCCTTTGGGAGTTGAAGAACGCTTTCACAGGGGTCATATCAGATATCCTGCACATCAGCTATTTACATAATGATTCATAAGAGTAGCAAATTACAGGTATGAAGTAACAACAAAATGACTTCATGATTGGGGGTCGCCGCAACATAAGGAACTGTATTACAGGGAAGTTCTGAACCACTGGCCTATGCTATTTGTGCAAAGAGTGAACATAAAACAGAAGTCTTTTCTCATGGAGCTTACACATAATTGCACTGAAACAATAAGTAAACATGCAGTATATAGAGTAGTGGGTATTTAATGGGGAAAATTTGGAAAAGTGGGAAAGTGGGAGAGGAATTTGGGGGTGAATATTGAATCAATACAGGAAACTCAAAGGTCACTGAAGTACATCTATATGGACTTCTAAAGACAATGAGTAAATGCCCATAGAGTGAGTGCAGGCTAGAGTGTTCTGGCAAGATGTAACTGCAAGTGCAAAGATCTGGGGGCAGGATGTCCCACGAAATATGCTTAAGGAGTGGACAGGAAGGCATGTTTCTTGAGCAAAGCATTGAAAGGGAAGGTCTGAAGGAGACGAATATTTTCTAAAGGAGATGGAAAGCTCACCAGGAATTTATGCAGGGGACCGAATGGCAAGGCCCAGCTTGAAGAACGTCACTTGGGATGCTGCTTTGTGAATAGACTTAAGCAGGGTTATCATGTAGTAAGTAGAAGTTCAGTTACTAGGTCATCACAGAAATCTAGGCAAGAGGGCTGAGTGGCTCAGACCAGTTACCCGTAGATTGTTCTAGTCTTTCACTGTAGTTCGCTAGTATCCACTGCGGTTCATGTCTTTGTGCTCTTGCCACAGAAAACAAGATCTCTGTGTTAGGATCAGCATAGCACTTTAATCAACTCTGAAGGAGTTTTGGCAGAGACGAAGCCTGGATCAACATCAGAAGGAGCTGCCGGCAGAGACAGACAGAGCTGGGGTACAAAGAATACCTCTAGGAAGGAATATCACATCACTGCACCCTTTTGGGTGAAGTCTCAAAGAAAGGGGTGGGGGGAGTAGTCCCTGTTTAAAATTGTAAGCAAAGGGAAAGGGTGGGGCTTGTGAAACAGAAGGAGCTGTAATCCTCCTGGTTGGGGTCACGAGGGACATCAGAGCATCTGGGCATCTTGCAGAGATGAGGTAGGGGACTGTGAAGTGTAGAGTGAAGGCCTGGGTGTAGCGCTGGGCAGACGTTGCTTTCTGGAGGCATCACTAATATGGATGCAGAGACCAGAGGGAAGCAGAGGGCAGGGAGGCGGGAGGAGGCATGTCTGACACCCAGAGGAGTACAACATGGGACCTGGGTACACATTAGGTTTAAGAAGTACGAAGGTGAATGAGAGGTCGCCAACAAACTGCTTTATGAGTCTCTGGATGAGATTGTGGCCCTGGGGACAGGAGAAGGGGAGAGTTTCTGAGCGACCTGCCTCTCAAGTGGCAGCTACCAAGCAGATCCTTCATCTCATGTGACTGGGGTTGGCTTTGATTTGGGGGAAGCCGAGCAGGTTGGAATCCCCTCCATCCTACAGGATCCTCACTAACTGATGCTTCATATTAGCATCTGCCTGCTGGTTTCAACCCAGCCACCGGCGTGGGCTCCAAGTGCCTCCCATTTGAAGGTTCTTGGAAAGTTCCCCGACTGTGACTATTCAAACATGATCTGTGTGCTTCCTCCCTCCCTCCACTCACAATATTTATGCTCATTTGTCTCATTGAGATCTATCTCCCCTGTTCTATTGAGGCAGTTTGACTGGCAGGTCTTATTCTCCTGCGGCAGAAACCCATCTATTCTCTAGACAGTGAGGTACAAGCACTCTGTCTTCTATTGTGCTCAGTGGCCTTCCGTGCTCCCATCTTCAATCTTAGAAGGCATGTCTCAGAAGCCTCCATGTTAAGACGGAGGGCCTGGAACATGGGCAATGGAACCAGCAAGCCTGCCTTTAACCAGTTCTGACCGAATGGCAGAAACACGCTGGATATTCTCGCTCCTTGGATGCTTGTCCTGGGAGGCTGCCCCCCGCCCTCCTGTCTTCCCAGTATAGTAAGTACTGTGGAAGGAATGAGGGAGCAGTGTACTCTAAGATAGCAAGGCCATTCCAGAAAGGTCCACTCAGTCTTCTTGGAGACCTCTGTGCTTTTTACGAGATGGGGGTTGTTGAGACAGCGAGTGGAGCCAGCTCTGGCTGAGTTCATTCATCCCTCCTAAGGGTATTGGTTTCCTAAGATGTTTGGAGTGTCAGCAGCAAGTGGCGCTCCACCTGCCTCTCCTGGAGAATGTGCCTCAGAGTGTGCTCAGGAGGAAACAGCTCAAGCTCCATAAACCAGGCGAAGGTTGATGACTTAAATGGGTTTGGGGCACATTTGAACAGACGGTCCCCTGGTGTTCTATTGCCAACACCTAAAAACTCAGCTGTGTTTCAGGTCCTGCCCTGGAGATGAGTCGTCCCCGTCTGGTGACCCTCCACTTGCTATGGATCCTCAGCCAAAACTAGTTATGTTGTCCAGATTGTGAAGGAAATCATCTTTTGAGATATTTTATAATCTAGCTATGTATAACACAGACAATTGGAGCTCGTACTGACCTTTTGGCTCACTACTGCCAAGTACAATGCTCATTTTTTTGGTTTCTCAAACTTCTAATAGCATCATCCACATGTGGAAGAACCTTTGTTCAAATAAAGCTCTATACAAGCTACAAGCAAGAAAGTACAGTATGGTAATTCTTAAAAAAAAAAGATTTATTTATTATTCTGTATACAGTGTTGTCTGCTTGTATACCTGCAGGCCAGAAGAGGTCATCAAGTTACATTACAGATGGTTATGAGCCACCATGTGACTGCTGGGAATTGAACTCAGGACCTTTGGAAGAGCAGGCAGTGCTCTTAACCATGGAGCCGTCTCTCCAGCCCCGGTATGGTAATTCTGAGCTGTATGGTTGGGGTGTCCATTATCATACCAAACACACTGCCCAGATCCTAACCTTGCCTCTGAAGCAACAAGCTGTGTGACTTAAAGAAGTTCACTAATGTCTATGAACTCGTTCTCTCATCTTAAAAATGGCGATCAAATTTCATTTGATTCGTGTACAGATTCCTATGGTAAAGAGAGACCCCAGAATAGGGACAGGGGAAGAGAGAATCAGAGGTAAGTGGGAACTGGGGGGAAGGGACACTTAACTCGGGCCACTCTGAGTTTTGCGCCAGCCAGAGTAAATAAATCTGCCACCTGATGGTCCTCCTCCATCCTGGTCTCCAGTTCTCAAAATGTCCTGCTTTCTCAGGAAATACCGCCTTTCTCCCCCCACAGCAATTTCCTGCTCACACTGATTCTACTTACAGTTTTCAGACTTTAGCTTTCTGACCTTGTAGCTTCCACACAGGCCTGATTTGTAGCTGGTGCACAGCAGCAATGGTTTCTGGTCTGCCGTGGCTCTTTCTCATTTCCTCTGTGTGTCTCCTAAGCTCGCTCACTTCACTCTGTCCTGAGTCTTCCCCTGCTTAAATCTGAGCACTGACATTAAAGTCTCCTTACAACATTAACCCATTAAAACCACTACTTATTCAAGATGGTCACTATTTGTAGGCATAACTACCCTAGGAAAGTCACCTATAGGGGCCAGAGTTTATAGATACAATATTATATAGGGATTTTGTTTTTGTTTTTATTTATAGATAATATATACTCAGTGCCATTTGCCTTTAACCAGCAGTTCTACTTAATGGCTATTCTTAGAGAGTACAGAGGCTTGTGAGAAGGTCAGTGTTTATAGTAAATTCACCAAGACAGCTGAGTTCTAGCAGTTAAATCACAAGTCATCTACACTCAAGAGAAAAAAAAAGGAATTGAGTACAGGAAAGGCTTCTGCACAAAAGTCCTGGGTGTTTACTGATTGTATGGCTTTGACAGAATTCAGTTGAGGACTCCGCTTGACTGTCACAAGCTAGAAGAGTGACTGTCACTATTGCACAGATGAAAACTCACTCCCAACACTGATGAGCCCATGTTGTTTTGACACAGCCATAAGCATTATTTCTTCCATGTGTGCCCACCACCGTGCCTGCACTAAATGGAAGGGGGTGGATGGAATGAGATTCCTTTTAGATGGGCCTCTAGAGATTTTCTTTTCTGTTTTGGTCAATGATGATTGAAAGACAGTCAAGTCAGATGAACTCAAACACTTAGGAGCTATGCAGACAGAGCCATGAGCCGGCAAGGGGCTGTGCTAGTTCAGGGCTTACTCAGTTTGAGAGCGTGCAAAAAGTCAGAGACCCAGTAAGGTGACACATTTTA
Source organism: Acomys percivali (assembly GCA_907169655.1). Taxonomy (NCBI): domain Eukaryota; kingdom Metazoa; phylum Chordata; class Mammalia; order Rodentia; family Muridae; genus Acomys; species Acomys percivali. The sequence continues at coordinate 87,107,893 of OU015749.1, forward strand.
TTTGGGATATGTCAGCAGTCTAGGAACAAACCCAAAACATTTTGTGACACTGAAACACACCCTGGAAGAGTAACAGAAAATGTACCAGCCAATTAAGTCAATGCCGGATGTATTTTATCTAAACCTATCTCTGAACTTGGGGGAAATGGATGCTAATCAAGTGTAGTCACCCTACGGATGGTTGTTCAGGAGCCAAGGAAGATGAGCTGAGATGAGGACAGATCACGGGAAATGTGACCTTCTGTCTTATGAGTTTTCTGCCTGACAAAATAACCAGCCAAGCATCCCCAACTCCCAGAGCATCAGACTGCGTGTTCTTGCCTGGGTTCTGATTAGAAATGGTTCATGGATTGTCCCCTCCCGGAAGATGGACTCGTGCTGTCCCCAGTCAGGCTTTCTGCCTGAGACTGGCTGTATTGGAAGTGCCTGAGCAGCTGTCCCTGTGTCCCTGCTGTCACAAAGTACAAATGCATCTGGTGGGTAAGGCTCCACAGCTAACTCCCAGTAAATGCCAGCTCCATTAGTGTGGCAGATGAGCAATCTATTAGGGAATCAAAGGCCCCTCCCTCATTATAGGAAAACAAATTAGCTGTGCCTGGAATGGGCAGACTTTTTTTTTTTTTTTTTCTTAAATAGGCTCTGTGTAACAACCCTCACCATCCCTGGAGCTTGCTTTACAGACCAGGCTGGCCTCAAACTCAAAGATCCGTCTTCTTCTGCTCCCCCAAGTGCTGGGATTAAAGGTGTGCGCCACCAAAAGAGTTCTTATGAGCTATGGATGTGACTTGGAATCCTGGCTATGACAATGCAAATGGGAGGTCTGAGCATAAAAAACTGAGCAAAAGTAATTCCTAACGCGCCGCAATCAGGAAGACTGAAGGAGGTCAAAGGTGAAGAAGATAAACCACAAGCAGCCCAAAATGAAGATATAGTAATGTTTATTCCTGTGCCTTTAGTACACACAGCTAGCTCTGTTTGGCAGGGTGAGGACCAGTCCTAAGCATCCTCACAGCTTGGCTCCAGTTCCTCTCAGCTGAAAGCTCTTCACACTCAGCAACCTTTCCCAGGTTCCCACCTTTTGCAAACACCTGTCAGGTCACTTTTGGGTATCTCCAAGTCCTTCGCTCTCAGTACCCTACTTTCTTCTCTTTCCAGGAGGTTTTGGGGATACTTGGAGAGACTGTGGCCCATCACAAGTTCTTCTATTATTATTGCCTTCTTGCAAGGTGAGAGAGGACAGCGTCTCCAAATGAAAGATTCTCCTCCATGCCCTCTCGCAGCAGAGGCCCTAATTCATTTTTCATGGCCCCTTGCAGTGACAAAAGCCGCTGCTTTCTCTCTTGTAAGTGTGCTCCATGCAATAAGTCAAAGCCGATGTACATTTTCCCCCTTGGTGCCGGAGCGCACTTTGATTTAATTTGCCCTGTTGTTTGGCACAGAGCCTTTGCCAGCGAGTTTCTTCACAGACCTGAGGAAGCAGGCCCTGACAGAGATGGGGTGCAGTGACAGATGGGGTTCAGTGGGTAGTGTTTAAATAATTTGCTGCAATGATAAAGGAAATGCTGCAGAGTGACAGATGTTCCTGCAAACAGGCAGTCGAATAGACACACAATCCTGTTTGCAAGAGCTGGGGCCACATGACAAAATGCTCCCACAGAGACAGACCCACTCTTCTTGAGTCAGAATTGACAGGGGCACAGAAAAGCTACAGGGGGCCTCAGAGATGATGAGGCCAGTCTCAGGCTCTCCTGAACAGTCATTGAAAATCATCTGCAAGGCTTTGGAATGATGTGTCCCTCCCTGTTTATGCCACATTCACACTCTCCATCTCAGAAGAGGTCCCACCTTTCATATTGTCCCCCTTGAGAGCAATTGAAACATCATGAGGGAGTCAGCTTAGATCCTACTGTGAAGTGATGCAGCCAAGGAATCCCTGACGGGAGCCTTTGTATGCTCTCTGGACTTTTTGCACACCAAAATATAAGCTAAATAAAGTGGCGGGCAGAATTATAAAAGGTGGAAAATAACTAATTGTCCTGGGCAAGGGTATTTTAACTATTTTTTCATGCCTATGACAAAATGCCTGATTTAAGGTGATAGAGACAATTATGACAATGAAGGAATGGAGGCAGACGTATGAGATGCTTGGTAAAACTCTCAAAGACACCTCCACAGGTGTGTTTCCTAAGTGCTTCCTAATTCTGCTAAGATAAACTCTCTCTCTCTCTCTCTCTCTCTCTCTCTCTCTCTCTCTCTGTGTGTGTGTGTGTGTGTGTGTGTGTGTGTGTGTGATAGATGTCCAGGGCAGCAGGTGATTTGTCCCTGGGATGAATATGGCATTCTGGCTGTTGCCACGGGTCTCTACACACTGCCTCTGAGGTGATCGGAGGAGAGAGCCAAGCTCTGGACAATGGTCACTCCCCATTTCTGATGCTGCAATCATAATTGCAAGTGAGGTGTCGACGATATATCTTCCCAAACAAAGGGCCAGGTGAGTGGGAGCGCCACAGCAACAGCTGATTATGCCACAAGCTGGAGCCACTCTCATGGCAGGAGAATGTCATCTAGGCAGGTGCTTTCTGAGCGCTCACATACATACACTCCGATGTATGACAATCTACCTTTGCCCTTGAGAAAACAGGCACAGTTGAGGTGCATGGACAGCGGAGAGAAGGCAGGGAAAGATCAGCGAGTCTACCTACCTGTCTGCTTTCTTTTACTCTTTAGGAATTTGTCTTAGGAGCTTTGAGTGTGAAACACATTTCTGAGAGAAGGATGGTGAGACTGCAGGAAGAGCCCGGCTTGCTTGGTGTGGAGGTAAGCCAGGAAGAATTTAAGAGGAAAGGACTGAGAGGGCAGTGGGAAGGGTTTGGCCTGGAGGTCAGTACCTCAGGGAGAAGGAAGGCATTGCTGAGCAGAGAGTGGCGCAAAGCCGACTGAACTGTCTCCCAGCCAAGACTCGGCAGTTGAACCTTGAAGGTGACTCGGGTGGGATGGCGGAGAAGGGGAGCCACACTGGAGCCCAGTCTGTTTGCCCGGCTTACCTGTTGTGAGTCGAACAGCTGTGGCTCTCACCAGCCCCTTCCCCGACTGGGCAGTATACTTCCTTTTGAAAGGTGAGCTGAGATTTGCCTCTTGGCATTTTCGGGATTTTGTTTTACAGCTAATCAAACAGACATTAACCACTGGGGAACCTGGAAGCTGAGTTCCCTGAGCAGGCGGGTGACACCTTGACCTTTTGAGGGTACAGATGGAACACTGTCAGAGCCTCTTCTGCCAGGAACATTTAAAGGACTTAATCAGAGTCCTTTAAAAAAAAATCAGTCTGAGACTCAAGAGGAACATGCTATTATGCGAGATAGAAAATGGGAAAGGAGGCACAGCTCAAAAGTATAAGGAGGGGATAGAAAGAGCAGAGTTAGGGAATAAGAAATTAAAAACCATATCTGTTTCCCCCCACCCCCTGTTTCTGGGTTTCAGCGAGTGTCAGACATCCGTTCTCAGCCTCTAGTTCCAGGAGAGGTTAAAGTTCATATCCTCAACTAAGGACATTTTTCCTTTGGGGATATTTGCTACTATATTGAGATGCTCTTAGTTATCCTAGTTAGGAAGTGAGTGTTAATGACATCTGTGGAGATAATGGTTCAGGGTAGCATTCTACAATAGAGAGAACAGACCCGACCTAGGTGACAAGGTCCACAGTGACTGGAGAATCTAATCAGAAGCAGCCAGACACAGAACTTAACAGACACTCAGCCAGACTCAGGACAAAGAATGCCTCGGACTCCATTGAGCCAGCAGACACGCCAGTTTCTTTGGAAAATGTTGCATTGTTTCCTAGCCATAAGCAAAACAGTGACCTGGGTTAGAGGTGATTGAGAGGCAAGAGAATTAGACATGGATGGGGTGTTAGGAATGGAAAAACATAGAAAGAGGTCAAAGAAGATAAGGACAGGATGGTCAGAGGAAAGTGCAGACCAGAACCCCAGGAGACCGCTGCCTTGGGTGGCAGCAGGGTACATTTGCACAGCAGATGTTCTAAGAAAGACTGGGAAGTTAAAAGGAAACATGATAACTCTAGTCAACAAAGGGAGAGGATGACAGAAATAAACAACAAACAGAGGAAGAAGAGAGAAAAGAAAGTCCAGAAGCAAAGAGGCAGGTAGTACAAAGAGCCAGGAGAATGCTGACGTCTCAACAGGCCCACCTCGGATCTCTTGGGTAAATGCCCAGAAGGGAGATTACTGGACCATGAAATAATCCTGGTTTTAGTTTTCGTGAAGGGCTCCACATTGTTCTGCGTGTCTGTTGGGATTTTTAACCACCCACAATGTACACCCACAATGTACTCACTTCTCTTCCTCTTTACCTGTCCGGACGTGGATCTTCCTTCTCTCTCTGAAACTGCCATTCTGCCAGGGAAGCAGTTAGCTCTCATGGGGGGTTCACTTTGTTTTTCCCTGATGTGTAGCAGTGATGAGCTCTTTTTTTATCCTCATGCATCTGGTGGTCATTTCTATGCTTTTTTTTTTTTTTCAAGATGTTTAGGAAGGCTTTTGCTACACTTTTCAATAGGTTTTTATCCTCCCTGTATCTTTACTATTGAATTGCCTGAGTTAATGTCCACATATATTTTAGTTATTATTCCCATGCTAAATACACGGTTTGTAAATATCTTCTTCAAGTCTGTAGCCTGTCTCTGCACACTGCTAATGGCTTCTTTTGGTGTGCATAAGCTTTGTTATTTTGATATAATCCCATTTCTCTGCTTCTGCTTTTGTTTCCTACACTTTCATGGTCACATTAAGAAATTTGCAGCAAATGGATGGAACTAGAAAAGATCATCCTCAGTGAGGTAACTCAGACCCAGAAAGACATGCATAATATATACTCACTTCTAAGGAGATATTAGCTACATAATACAGGATAACCACACACAATACACAGATCTAAAGAAGCTAAATAACAAGGAGGAACTAGGGAGAATGCTTAATTCACATTCAGAAAGGCAAATAGAATAGACATTGGAAGTGTTTAAAAAGAAGGAACAGTAAGGGAGCCTACCATAGAGGTCCTCTGAAAGACTTCACCCAACAAAGGATCAAAGCAGATACTAAGACTCACAGCCAAACTTTGGGGTGGAGGGCACCACTTTCAGTGTCTTCTTTATAAGTAAATATATACCATGCATGTCTTTCTGGGAGATTTAAGGACTTAGAGGGGACAGAAGCTCCCCAAGGAGACTAATGGGACCAACATCCAGGCGGGGTTTCGGAGGAGGCTGTAGATACTGATGCACCAACCAAGGACTATGCATAGTAAGGACCTAGACCATCAGCTCAGATGTAGTAGATAGGCAGCACAGTCTCCTTGTGGATCCCATAATATGGAGGGTATGGACTACTTCTGACATGGACTCTGGTGCCCACTTGTGGATCACTTCTCCCTGGTGAGGCTGCCATGCCAGGCCACAGAGGAAGAGGATACATACAGTCCAGATAAGACTTGATAGACTGAGGTCAGATGATAGGGGAGGAGGGCTCTGCCTTTCTGAGGACTAGGGGAGGGGGATGAGGAAGAGAGGGTGGGACCAGGAAGCAATGACGGAGGGGGCTACATTAAGGATGTAAAGTGAACAAATTAAAAAATAAAATGAAATAAAAATAAAAAGTTATCAACTAGAACATTATTGTGTAATTTCACTTTTTTTTTCTTTTGATAGTTTAAAGGTTTTTGGTCTTATACTTGCTTTTAATCTACTCTGAGTTGACTCTGGTGTCTAAAATGAGATAAGATCACTCTTCTGCACATGGAAACCCACTTTTCCAAGCACCATTGACTAAAGAGACTATTCTTTTTCACAGAGAGAGGGAGGAACGATGGATAGAAAACACTGTGGATGATTGAAAAGGCTATGGGGAAACATTTTATACTTATTTAAAAATACAAATATGAACAGTTTAAATGAAGTTATACCACTTGGGGGTGAAAATATACTCTCCAAAAGCCATAGGATATCTAAGAAAACACCTGTGTCAGGCATGAGAACTACATTTTGAGTTGTCAGCGAAGGGAGTCCAGGAAACTTCCAGAAAAACAAAACAAAACAAAACAAAACAAAAAACAAACAAACAAAAAGAAAACCAAAAAAGCTATTGCGATTGCTCTTGGTTGCCTCCCAGACTTGAAGGTAAGATTTTATTGCTGAAGAAACCACATACTTCTGCCATAGGAATCCGTGTGGAATCAAAGTGAAACTGACGTTGAAGCCTCTTCCCTAAGGACTAGCATTTACAGTATCTGAAAGGGCTATGAAAGCTACCAAGGGGGGAAAAATGATCAACAGTCCTACTCTGTTGTAATTCCTATGAAACACAACAATGACCAGCAAGATATACCCAAGGATGCAATAGTGGCACTTATATCATGGTGTAATCAATAGCCATATAATTGGACTTAAGGATTTCTCAAAAGGAGAGAATTCATGCCTTGTACTGGAAGCCTAGACAACTGCCCTGTAGCAGGTTATGTTGGACTAGAAGTCATGAACTATAGAAGAGAATATTTTACTGATGCTCTTTCTGTATTTTTGGCACTTGCCTTAGTTTCATTTCCTATTCCTATGGTAAAATTCTGTGAAAAAGATCAGCTTGTGAAAAGGTTGATTTTAGCTTAGAGTCCTATGTGAAAGTCCATCATGGCAGTGTAGTGACGGTTGTAGAAGAGAACTGGTCACATTGTGTCTGCAGTCAAGGATCACAGGACAGCAGGTTACTGAGAAGAGACTTGATACCCTATGAGCATAAACAGGGGGAGGTAATCCCCCTCAGGAACAGTCATAGGGGAGGGGAATAAGGGGAAAATGGGAGGGAGGGAAGAAAGGGGGGATACAAGGGATGGGATAACCATTGAGATGTAACAAGAATAAATTAATAAAAATTAAAAAAAAAAAAGAAAAAAAAAGGATCACAGGAGGGACTGAAGAGGTGGCTCAGCATTTAAAAGATTATACTGATCTTATGGAGGACTCAAGATCAATTCCCAACACTCATATAACCCTATATATACTGCCAAACATACACATACTTAAAATAAATGCAAATAAAAGAAGCCATGTGAGACATATGCTACTACTCAGTTTTCTTTCTCCGTTTTATATAGTTTAGTGCCTGCCTATGGAATGGCACCACCCAAAATGAGCAAGTTTTTCTTCCCACCTCAATTAATAAAATCACGACAACGCACCAGAGCCTCACCCCATAGGTTGATCTGGGTTGCAGTTGACAATTATCCCTTGCCACTATAATGCCTTTGCCATGGTTCATTCTTGAGCTCTGTATCCTGTCCATTTACTGTTGTGTGTACTTTATTAAGGTAGCATGCTAATTTGATAACTTTCTTATGTGGCTGGAGATTAGTTGACCTGGATATTTGCATTTTCCCATTGTTATTCTTTGTGACGTTATATAGTCTTGTTTCTATAAAAAATCACATTGTAATATTTTAAAAGTTTAAATATTGCTTTTTCTGACTCATAGATACCATGTCTTCTCACCTATTTGTATCTTCTTAAGCATTTTTTATTGATGTTGTGGAACTACCAATACACAGGTCTTGTATCTCATTGATGGCATTATTTATAAGCAGATCATTCTTTGTGGCTATATTAAACAGAATTAATCTCTTTATTCCTAGGCTGAATAGCCAATTGTTACTTATTTTTTGTGTTGAAATTGTGTTCTGCACTTTTAATATATGCTCTTATTCTGGCAATCAGTTGGGGAATTTGTAGGTTTTCTACAGATAAGATGAGGGCATCACCATGTCATGACAATTTAAATATTTATTTTCCTAGTTGGAGAACTTTTATATTCTCCTTGTATAGTTGCTTTGGCAAGAACGCCTAATATTAATGCCAAGCTAGAATAGAATGGTGAGCAGGGCATCTCACAGTTTTCCAGATCTCAGATGAAAATATTTCACTTTTGACCATTGGAAATAATGTTATACATGGCTTTCTTATCTATGGTCTCAACTGTAATTCTCAATATCCCTACCTACTTTGTTGGGAGGGTTTTTTTTTTTTTCATGCAATGATGTCAAATTTTGTCAATTTTTTTTTCGTGTAATTGGATGATCAATTTAGAACCATGCAATATAGCCACATTGTGGATAAACCTGTGTTCATGAACAGATGAGAGAATAAAGAAATTGTGGTATGTATAAACAATGGAATACTAGTCAGTCTTAAAAATGAATGGAATTCCATTGTTTTTGACAGAGCGGACTGCAGAACAATATGCTAAGCCACGTAAGGCAGGCAGGGAAAAACAAATACCACATGGCCTCATTTATGTGTGATATTCAAAGTGATTGGATTCATAGAAGAAGAGAGGAGAATGAGGCTTAAAGAGTTGAAAACAGAAGGGATGAGGAGACGGTTGTGAAAAGAGGGAGGAATATGTTACTGTTTTCCTTAATTTTGAGTTCTATTACACAGCATGATGAATACAGTTAATAATAGAGTATTGTACATTTCAAAATTCCTAAGAGTAAATTTCAAACAATCTCATAACAAAAAAATGTTAAGTATATAAAGTGATGGATATGCTAACTAGCTTGATTTAATTATTCCACATTGTATTCATAAATCATAACATCACTTTGTACCCCATAAATTCATACAATTACAAATTGTCAATTTACAACAATTTTTTAAAAAGCGTGCAAGCAAAAGATGCAGGGAGGTGGAAAAGATGCTCCATTGGGAAGAGATGGGGCTGATGAGGCTGTCAGTCTGTCTGGGGTTGAGATGAGCTCACAGTCTATCACTGTGTCTGAGAGCCAGTTCAGCCTGCCTGCCAGCCTGTGTGAGGAATTCAGATCTAGAAGATGGTGGACTGGAGGCAGGAGTCTGGAAGGCAGATGAATCTGGACCCAACACCTGGAGGTATCTCCCAGCTTCTCCTTGGCCTAAATTTACAGCTAAGCTTTCAAAACCTGTATCGCTTCTCCAGATTATGCATTTGAACAACTCTGGGATATTTGGGGTCTTAACTAACTTAGCTCCCACCCTCCTGGATCTAATTATTGTGCTAGGTCTTCACCAGACAGGAATGCAAGCCTTGTTTTCATGTGCCCCTGTGTATTGAGGGATCCTTCTCTGAATCTACATACTCTAAGGCTAATAATTTGCTAATCGCTAGTGTCTTGGAAGAGAAGAAGTTCATGATTATTGTGTCAGGAGATTAGGACACATGACTAAGCCAAGACTGAAGATCTGGCTGACCATAATAGAGCCATACCATTTTAGTGTCCATAAAAACAGTTCTTTATAAGAGCCAGGGCAATGGGTGATCATATAAACTCAGAGACCAGCTAGCCAAAGGATCGTGAGCACATTCCTCAAGATCTCATGTGTGTTATTTGCAGATGGCAGAAAAGAAGGAAAGAAAAATTTGAGCTTGGTGATTTTAGGGTTATCTGTGGAACTAACAAAGGATAATTAAGTGGTGTGTGTTGGTGTGTGTGTATGTGTGTGTGTGTGTGTGTGTGTGTGTGTGCGTGTGTGTGTGTGTGACTTAGATGACTGCCATTTATTTTCTTTTAAACTTTGCTTTCTTTTTGTAAACAGGTCCCCTTTAAATAAATGCTTTGTGATAGAAACAAACACTGTGTTGGAGTCAGACAGGCTGTGTCTCAATCCTGGTGTGGCTACATGTCTTGGGCTGATGGGTTAATAAGAATGACTTCATTCTTCTCATTGTAAGGCTGAGAAGAATAGTATAGCTATCCCACAGGATCATCAGGAGCATCTGAGGCAGCTCATGGGAAGCACACACAAGAGATTCAACAGCCCTAGGTAAACGAGAGTCATTATCATCAGCAGATAGAGTCAGCAGCTAGGCCCTGGGGATGTGTCCCAGGAAGAGAGTTTTGCTCTTGGGCACTGCTGTGAAAGCATATTACATAGAAATTCTCTGAATAGCACAAACAAGACAGCCATGTGACATAGAATGAATATTTTCCTTAAGCTGTTAGTGTCCTGCAAGGTATCTTCACAGTCAGTGTTCTGAGGGGAAAGACCTTGTCAAACCAGTGGAAGGAAATCATGGGCTTGGTAGATGGTGCTCTGGACTTTTCAGAGTCCTCCATACATTGTACATATCACAGAGAACCAAGAAGCACAGTGAACACATGCTTTCCTAAACATATGGGCAAACCTGCATCTTTCTCCCTGCAGAAGTATCTTTTCTCTTCCTCACAATAATCAGTGCTTCTCCAAACACAACCTCAGAAATGGCAATGTGTATAGTAGACATCTATCTTGTTCACCCAGCATGTGTCATGGATGAAAACACTCTTGTGTCCATAGATAGAAGGCCTCCTTTCCTACAGATAATCGCCAAGGAGTATCCCAAAACTGCAGTAGCTTTGTTACTTGAGGTTTCAGCAAATGCTCTGGTTCTAGGAGGCCTAGAAAAACTGGGCTTGATCACCTGCACCAAGTACTAATTAAAGAAAATGAGGAGGGCTGGAGAGATGGCTCAGAGGTTAAGAGCACTGGCTGTTTTTCCAAAGGCCCTGAGTTCAATTCCCAGCAACCACATGGTGGCTCACAACCATCTGTAATATGATCTGGTGTCCTCTTCTGGTGTGCATGTGTACATGCAAGCAAGAGTACTGTATACATAACCAATCAATAAATCTTTTCTAGAAAAAGAAAAAGAAAAGAAAATGAGGAAATTGTAATAAAAGTGACCGCAGTAGGGAAGATGATAGATTAACCAATGATCCCAAGTCTACCGTCAAGATCCTGATATGGGGGTTAGGTTTAAACAGAGAAAGTAGTGTGGCAGGATATAACAGGTAAACAGAATCAAGCAGCACTGGTCAAAGGGTGGTCCTGTCCATTACTGTCCAGTTCTGGTCCTACACTGTGGTTCCAACTGCAAGTTTTTAATCATGTCATCCCTGGAGAGGAGTGATTTGGCTCCCTCCCAAGAGATGACTACTCATGGTGCAGCCTTGGCATCATAGATAATTAGCCCTCATCTGAAGTGTAGTCTGTCCTGTGAGGCTCACTGTTGCTTAGCAACAGTTTTCATACCTTGTCCAAAAATGCCTATTGGTCAATCCCGTTGGTCTTAAAATAAACATAACTTGAGAAACTCTCTTAATCTTTTGAAAATGAAACATCTCATTTAAAATCATCTCAAGTTCATATCCTTCTGATCATCATCTCTTATTCACAGTCACCCAGGGTCACATGCTTTTTCTAGGCTTCCTCATAGATAGAAAACTGTTGCTTTGTATTTGAGTTTTCTTTTCTTCCTCCTCATTCATTCCAGTATCACTCCTTTTCTGTCCTAGCCTTTTTCTAGGACTTTCTACTATCAGGAGAGTAGATACATAGCAGCTTCAGAGGTCAAGGTAGACTAATCAGGATCTTGCATTCAACCTTGATTTTGGCTGGGTCTTTTGACAGCAGGCTAACTTATGAAGTTAAATATTTGTTGCATGGTGTCTGACATATGTCACGAATAAGTAAGATGGAAAGAACAGGTGGGTACCACAGGAAAATGAGTCCAAGAGCTGATTTTAGATAAATTTCCAATTGTTCTTTTTTCAGGAAGTAAATGTTAAAAATAAAGATCAGCAAAAGAAGTCAATCTAATATGAACTGACTCCCATAGGCAGCCCAGGATCAAAGAAGAGGGAAGGAAGGGGATCAGGGTGGCTGAGAGTTTCTAGGTGTGAAATTCTAACTCCAAAGAGAAATCTTCTTGATAGACATCCCATCAAGAAGACATGAGCCTCCTACGGTCACTCTACCCTGGTCCAAAGACATATCAGGAAAAACCTTTTGACCTTCTAAGTGCATGCGTTCAGCCTGAAATTTGCTCTCACAAGTGGTCCCAAGGGTACCAAAAAGTCTTGCACCTCTCCAACTGAACTTTGAATATTTGATCTTGTTGAGTTTTAAGGGCAGCAAAGTCCAACAACATGTATAAGTAGTGGGCCTGGCACTCTACAAAACATCTCTGTGTATATAATTGAGTCAATCAAAACCCAAGCATTGATGATTACACTTGAGTTTCATAGTGGCACCTGAGACAGATAGTGCAGCCTTTTAGCCTCATTTCCCATCCAAAGAAACCGAGACTTAGAAAGATGAAATCTATTTACAAAGCCAGCAATGCCTTGCTATTATTAAGTATAGTCAACAGCACATAGGATGTTCCAGCCTGTGACTAGAAACATGATGTGGCCTGTGGTTTAGGAGAGCATCTCTTGTAACTTCCTGAAAAGACAGAAGAGTCACTCAGGTAACCTCCAACCACACTCCCACACCCAGCCCTGCCAACAGTAACTGAAGGAGTCAATTTACATCTCTCTGAAAAGCACTAGAGAGGAGCTTCCTTCCTAGAGCAGAAGTACTAGAACCAACTGAAGGGAATACATGCAGCAGCTTGCCCTAGACCTGGAGATGCTTGCAGCCAGACACTCTTCATCTTGTTTGGCCAGCCCACAGGGCAGGAGAACAGAATCAAAGCACAAGACCAAATTGAAGTGGGAAGTCAAATAGGAAAACCTCTTATAGTAAGCTCAGAGCCTGGATGCTGCAGCCCCACACAAGAAGGAGCCCCAAGATGAACATCCCTTTCAGGAAACTGGCTTATAGTGCAGATGACCTTGGCTGGAAAGGAAAGGGGAAGGCACAATTTAGTTTGAAGTGGTTCTAAATAGCAACCATCCCAGCCAACCTGCAGAAACAAATACAATCCTATCAAAGGGAAAGCTCTTACTGTCATCAGAGGAATAACATTTACTTTATTTTTTTAATACAATGCTCTTCACAAAGCAAAAAAAAAATTAAATGAAGAATAGTCACAGGAAAATCATGATACTGAGACCAAGAAAAACAGACCACAGTTATTATCTAAAGGAGGTGTGAGACTGAATAGCTGTCAACTATCACTGTTTTCAAGAAATCAATGAACGACTTAAAAATCTTAATGTATAAACATACAAAGACTAGCCTGTTTTCAGAAACACTGGAAATAGAATGCCTAGGAATAAATACATACATGCTATTATTTTTAAGCTTATTGCTATTCTGCAAGGATGTATGGGCACACACCTGCCATGGCTCATAAGTAGAGGTCACATGACAGCTATGTAGAATTGGTTTTCTCCTTCTACCTTTATTGTACTCGGGTTCACCGATTTGGGTGAGTAGGTTGCAGGCAAGAGCTTTACCTACTGAGCCGCCTCTTTAGTCCCAATAAAAGTTAAATAAGAGTAAATATGTACAATATGTTTAAATAAAATGTTAGACACAGGCATAATTTATGCATCACACTGATGTAAATGAATATATAATTAAGATACCCATCAGCAGAAAAGGTTTAAGGGAAGGTAACGCGACTCCAGACAGATCAGTTAGCTGAGAGATGAGTAAGACCAAAACTTCAAGCAGAATAAAGCAACAAAGAGATGGAGGATGCACATTCATAAGGGTAAGGAACCTGGAAATGGAAAGTTGGTTCCTTACTTAGAAAGCAGCCTCAGGGCCGGGCATGGTGGCGCATGCCTTTAATCCCAGCACTCGGGAGGCAGAGGCAGGCGGATCGCTGTGAGTTTGAGGCCAGCCTGGTCTACAAAGTGAGTCTAGGACAGCCAAGGCTACACAGAGAGACCCTGTATCGAAAAACCAAAAAAAAAAAAAAAAAAAAAGAAAGCAGCCTCAAAGGAGAGCAGAAAGGGAAAAATGATCAGGAGAGAAGATGGCAAGGGATCAAGGCTCAGAATTTTTCCAGACCAATAAAACATCAATGTAGAGATTTAAGAACACCAACAAGTTTGAAAAAAAAAATAGCAAAGGTGTGTGTAAGTAGGCACGGCATAGTGCGTGTTTAAAACACCAACACTAGGGCGGGGATATCTGGAAAGTAACAAAGGTAATGGAGTATGTGTGTGCAAATAACTTTAATGAAAGTCAGCTTCAAATTGTCAGCTACCTCATCAACAACCCAAACAGTCGGAAGGCCCTTACTAAGCTGGAAGAGACAACTTAAAACTGAATGTTCTACATGCCTGAAAAGGGTCTTTTCAGAATCAAGACAAAATATAGCATTTTCATTATGCGACACTGGAGAAAACAGGCTACCAGCACAGGCCCAGCAGAGGAAATGCCTGCAGAGGCAATCGTGGGAGAAGGAAAACAATGTCAGATGGAAAGTCTGAGGCTCAGGGTGAAGTGAAGCCCTAGGAAAATGATGAATAGACACAAAATGATGCCTTGACATATGTTGCCAGCTATGGCAATGATCTTGACATGGAGACTGGCTAGGCTAAAATGTGCTAGACATGAGTCTGTCTGTCCCTGTCTGCAGCCTCCATTTGCTCCTCTTTGTGGCTACATGTCACTTTCAGGAGTAAATCTTGCACTTGGCTCTGCAGCTTCTCTCTTATGACATGAGTCTGTATGGTTTTAGGGGCCACTTCAAATGTTCACAAAAATGGAGAGGTCCAAAAGAGACTGCAGGGCAGGCCTGACAAGGGAAACTAGCTCCCCCAAACATGTTGCCTGCTGCCAGTCCTTTTGGATAGAATAACCAACGAACAGTCTGTTGCTCTGAAAGTCAAGTAAGTCTGGAGAGTTTCCTGTATGCGAATGCCCACCCCAACAGAAACCATCTTCCCAGGAGCTTGGGCTTGAATTGGCATGCGTGTGTGCATGGATGTGTGCGCATGCACACACACACACACACACACACACAAGCATACAAGTCCACATACATGTGCATACCCCCTCACAATTCATTAACAGACACAACCACAGTCGTATCTGATACAACCGATATATTCTTATATATACATACTTGAAACACAGTCATACACAACATAGCCATTTCTTCACGCATAACATAGACACTAGTCTTATACTTTCACAAGTGACATTCTCACACACTTCTACAATCAACACATGCAGGTTTTTGTTTTTGTTTTTTTTAGCCTGGAGCCCAGCGCCGCCTACTATTGAATGGAGTACTGTATTCCTTCATGAAGCCCACTGGGAACAGAGGCCTTTGGATAAGTGTGAAGAGAATTCAAATGTATCCTGTGTGTTCTGAGAGGAATTCACATGCACAAAGAGCTGCACTCATGGAAAGGCCGTGTAGAAATTTCCAACATAGAGGTTAAAAGACGGAGTCCCAGATAGCTGCTGGACCTATGGGGAAGATTGAGAAGAGTAGGGTTGAGAAGAAGGTATGGGAAATATCTGTTTTCTGACCCCTGAAAGAGACTGTATTCTGTTGGAGGGGAGAGGAGCAGCCTAGCCATCACCCTCTCCTTTGCACAGCCATCAGCTGAAACAGAGACACCTCCCAGACGGTGTAATTGACAGAGCTACCAAGGGAAAGCCTGCCTAGCAACCGCCATGCTGGAAGTCTCTATGCTGGTGGCTGGCAATGTCCTTCCTGGCATTTATGCACCACCAAGTTTACTGAGTTTGACTGAAACTGCTTGATTTGAACCTGAAACCTAGTGGGACTAAGGGCTACCTGCTTGACAGGATGGCCATTTGAGAGGTAAGGGCATCTACAGACCTGGGCTTTGAGGTCTTTTTTGTACCTTTGCTTTGGAAGAAAGAGCAGCTAAACTTGTGATTTTCATGGCAGTTGAGAAGGGAACCAGGGTCCTTGGCTAGAACAGGGGGCAGCCTGGCGGGCCTACTCCCCCTTGAAAGCTGGAGAAGCCTCAGTCCCTACCCAGGCGGCCTCCTGCTGCTCACATGAAAGGCCATTTTAAATAACAGTCATGTATTAAAGCAAGGGAAAAGAAAGGAAGAAAAAAAAAATAAAAACCTCAAGGGCTATAGCACTGCCACAGTTTTAAATTATAGTGTAGGAGGATAAAAATAAAAGGGAGAGAGAGGAAGACAGAGCAAGGGGAAAAAATTGCCATTGTTTTATGAAGCAGATGGGAAAGTTCAGGGGATCAGAAAAAGACTATTATTATCTCAACTCTACAGTGACAAGGCAGCAGAAGGATGCAGTGCCTTCTCCCATCTCTCCCTGAGAATGGGACACTGGAGGAATTTATTTTGAATGCAGCTTAAGGGCAGGGGTTCTGAGCAACCAGGATAGAAAGAAAGACCCAGCAAGCAGCATGTATATTTAAAGAACCTCCTCCGCATTTCTCCATTTCCTCCTGTGTTTAGATGCTCTGGGCAGTGAGGACCCAGTGCCATGTTGTGCCTTCCCTATGGTCTGGATAGGCAGAGGGTAAAGAGTTTGGAGAATCCCAAGGCTTAAGCACTGGAGGTAACTGTTTCGGAGGGGCTAATGCGTCTAAATTCAAGGTTAAGGGAACACAGGTGGTGAAGCTTAATGAGGTAGCGAGTGTCTGCTGAATTTTCACATGCAATAAATTGACGAATCAGATATTAGAGAGAGAGGCAGGGTCAATAAGATGGCTCAGCAGGAATAGGTGCTTTTAGCCAAGCCTGATGACCATATGTTTGATCCCTGAGACACAAACAACAGAAAGAGAGAACAGACTAAGAGCAAATTGTTTTCTGACCCAGACACAAGCACCATGGATCACACGTACCTGCACTTACTTGTACACATGGTAAGTAAACAAGTAAGAAAAGAAAGAGGATGAGGAGAGATCCAGGAGGAAAGAGTGGGGGAGAAGAATGTGCTAGAAATGTGCAGAAGGCAGGATTAATAACTCTGTGATTAAAAGGCACTTATTTTTAAATTCAGGACACCCCAGGGCCCACTACTCCTTGGAAGCCTCTGCTACATTTGCTCCCCGATATCGTTTCTTCCTCGTCTCTGGAATCTTTTGGTGGGAATTTGCAAGTTGTCCATCATTACATCAACTAGGACTCGTGTACCCAAGCAATACACATTTATTGTAGAAAAGAGGCACCCACTGAAGACAAGGGGTCCACATTTACCGATCCTTAAGTGTTCTTTTGCTCATTTCTCTTTACTGACTTCTTACCAACTTCTTCTAAGGGAACTCTTTCCATTTTAGGGATGAGGAAAGCAAGACCAAGCTTGGTTCTAGGCTTCAGCCAGATTCTCAGAGCGGGTAAGTGGCAGCGCTGGCACTGGAATTCAAGTCTGTCCAGTCGGCTGTCTATGTGCTAGACTGATGTGTGTCCCTGTGAAGTTCCCAGAGAGCAAGGGAGGAAGACACGTGCTTTGGAACCTGCAAATAGGTTCTAGGCAAGCTTATCAATGAGAGAGCCATGGAGGTGGATGGGGGGTGGGGTCGGGGGTTGTGAGTAGCCTGACATTTGCAGAGTGGGGGAAGATGGTGTATTGGTTTGACTGAGATGTCCCCATGAATCTCAGGCATTTGAATACTTGGTCCCCCATTGGTGGCTATTGGGAGGATAACTAGGAGGGGTGGCCTTGCTGGAGAAAGCAAGTCACTTGAAGAAAGCTTTGAGGTTTCAAAAAAACTCCCAGTCCCTGTGTGTTCTTTCTCTGCTTCCTGCTTGCAGTTAGAGGTGTGAGCTGCCACCATGTCTTTTCTCTACCAACATGGCTTTTTGCCCATTGGAACTGTAAGCCCAATGAAATGCTTTGCTTCATGAGTGGCTTTAGTCATAGTTTTTAATCACAGAAGTAGAGAAGTGACAAGTGCAGGTGGAGTGGTATCTCAGCAGAGGAAAGAACATGTGGGAGGGCATGAGTGTGTAAGGTCTTCCTGGAGGCCCTTAGTGCAGTGAGGCAAAGACAGAGAACGGAGCTTGGGCTAGGTAGGCCAGCAGGGCAAATGAAGGGGCTCCTGTATACCCAGTGGGCAGTGTGGGCTTGGTCCTCAAAAGCTGGTTGGTACCCAGAGTGAGCAGGAATGCAAGTGATGCAAGTGACGCAAGGAAAGACAAACATCATCCTGCATCATAACAGCTGGCCTTCAGGCTGCGTTGTGAGAAGTTGTGAATCGTTGACTACCCTGCCATCTAGACCCATCTCATTTTGACCTTTTCCCACCCTTCCCCCTCAGCTCAGCAGGTGTATGCTTCAGAGGTATGAAATTCTCTTACTATTTCCCAAAGCAAAACAATCAGAAACCAGAAATATAAAGTTGGATATCAAGAGCAGTGTATGGGGCACAAGGCTCCAATTCAGAATAGGGCTGTTTCCTTGTCTCCATCAAGGATGCAGGCTTAGGCCTGGGAAGCAGCCTCTGTAAGTCATTGCTGCACTGTGTTTCTTGATCACAATGAAGGAAATTCCCTTGGCTATCCCACTGGGCTCTTGGGAACTTCCTTTGCAATCAGCCAAAGAATGTTTTGGCTCAGCTTTATATGGCATTGTGAGTATGCACTCAAATGCACACATGTACATATCCCCAGGGCTAAAAAAGTCTTGCCTGAGTTGGAGGTTCATCTGGGACCACCTGGCTGACTTAGAACTTTGAATCTAAGAATTCAAAGTCTCTAAGGAATCTTAAGAAGGGCACAACCAGCTTCCCTCACAGTTGCTAACAACCTATAGGTGGCTGTGCACCTTGGGTGCTGAGACTCCATTGGGCCCACTCATTTTTCATATTTGCCTTATTCCTGTCCAGCCTGGGGTAAGTTTCACATTAAGCCTTTTCGAGTTAGGAAGTGGAGGCACCTGGACCCAAGGGAGAGTTTAGGAGGAAAGGGTCCAGTGAGCTTGAGCCTCCTCCTTGTGTTCTGCCTGTTGCATCAGCTCTCCAGGGAGTTCTTGTCACTCCACACAGCACTAAGGGGTCTCAGCTGTGAAACTGACAAAGTTTTACAGATTCTAAGACAGAAGAGATAAAGGATTTGGTGAGCAGAGCTAGTGCCCTGCTGAGCACAGACAGTGAGTTGGTGCCTGCAGGTGAATGCCTCTGGGTGGCCAGCTACAGCAAACAGCATTTGTTCTTTGGACACAATCCCCATGTCACTCTAGTGCTGCAGGAGGCCTGGAGGACATCCCACAGAAAGTCTCCCAGCTGTTGCTGCTTGCAGTCTGTCTATGACCAATAGTACCACACTTAACTCACCAAGCTATTGATGCGCCTAAAAAGTCCCTGTGCATAGAATACTCTGCCTGCTTTTTCTAATGCTGCTTACTCTGTGCCCAGCCTCTCTCCTCTGTAACTCAGTGCCTCCTCCCCTGTATTGAGGCACTCTGTCTCTCTGTACTTCCCTTTCTTGTACAAGTACCACTGGCCCATAGTGCTTTGTTCCAGTATTCCTGTCTGCTCTGCAGCCCTCGGGTGCCCTGCCCCCAAGCTCCTGAAGGTGGTCACAGACTACAGGCTTCTGGCTACAGAGCTTCTCAGTAAACATCACACTCATGTTCCAGAACACCTCCGTCCCCTGCCATGTCCAGGAGGGGCCATGAGCTTCTTTACCTAATCCAGCAGCCATTGCTTCAGTGCACTTAATATTCACGACAGATAGAACATTTCACGGCGAATTGGATGCACATTCAACTGGAAATGAAAATTTTATGACTGTTCTCACTCGGAGCCACAGATTACACCAGCTGAGAAAACACGGGCACAAGCGTACAACCTGTGAACTGTAAAGTATATTAATAATGAAACCACAGCCTGGGAAATGAAGCCTTTATTCTGTTTATATTCTGCTCCATTAATAGAAGGCACTTCAGCTAGCTCCGCCCCATTAGCCAGCAATCTGTACAGTGAACAAGCTTGGCTAGGAGACCTGGGGCTAGGGCTACCCGGGGGCAACCTCTCAGCCAGCGGCACTCTGGTTGCAGAACTCCAAGTGGCAGCCAGGGATCTGTGCACCTAGAGTGTACATATGACTTTCCTGCACACACAGGGTAGCATGGCTGTAATCAAAGAACCATGTTTCTTCACCACCACAGCAAAGTTGAAAGCAGAGAGAGAACAGAGAAAGTCACTGCTTCATGCAGAAACTGGAACTGATCACCAAGAAGCAGCAACAGATAATCAATCATTGAGAAGTTCTTAAAGGGGAATACCCACCCCTAAATCACCCAATCACCCAAGGTACACATTAATATACCATCTCCATACCCCATCCTAGAATTAATTAATCAATCGATTGCATTATGTGACTATATTTGAGATCTGTAGTTCCAGCGTGGTCAGACTTGGGATGTAATCATAGCACCCGCCAGGGGAACACAGTCCCCCTCCAACTTCCAGCTATCCAAGCATCAGTGAAAGGTAACAGGCAGAGGGATGGCACCTAAATTCTTCCAGACAGGGTTTAATACTGCCTGAGACCCGGGACTAGGCTATGAATACATATGCAGGGCCTGGGTAACCAAGTGACTCAGCATCCCTTTACTCTTGCATCTCATCACTGATTGGGCAGCTACTTTGGGGATGCTGGTTGCAGGTGTACCCAGGAGTCCTGAGCTCAGCAAGGCAGAGGACCAATCTCCTTCCCTGTCAGCCCAAGCCTGGCATGATTTACAGTTCTGCAGTGTAATTAGTGACAACTGGAAAGAAGTCAAGAATCTGTTCAGTCTATCATGGGAGCATGTGAGATGGGCTGGCAGATGGCAGAGACAAAAATGAGCCTGGAGATCCTTCGATGAAGGAGGATCTGAACCTTGGCTGTGTATGTGCCTCTGCTGTGGTCCTGAAAAGGCACCAGGTACCACTGCAGGGCCGAGGGGGATGCTCTATGTATAGTTAAGCCAGTGGGTGACTTTCCTCTGACTACTGGCAAGAACAGTCCCTATTCCCCTGACCCCTCAGGCTTCTTGGCTTCATCAGTGGCCCAGGACTGGGCACAAAGTGGGGCAGATGGTCAGTCCTGGGCGGTGATCAACACACTGTCCTAAGGGGATGAGATGCTTTGAAAAGATATTGCCCTCTGCTCTCTACTATCTGCTTAGAGCAAAGGAAGCTAGAAAAAGGAGCAGTTTAATCCAGGGCCTGTGCTGCATCTCAGTAGTGGGGTGGCAGCGGTTCTATATGATTTTGATGGAGCTGAGAATTCCCATCACCAAGTGACTTCACAGCCATCATAAATAAACATACTGCACTGTTGTCCTATAAAAGTCATCTCTATGACATATAATGTATGGCACTTGATAATGACCATAAAGCTTTACATCACTGGCCTATATGTATCTACCATAATATACTTTTCACATTGTCACGGAATACTGTACTTACATAAAGTTCCCTGCAAACACCGTGCCACTATGCTGGCCACGGCTTCTGGGAGCTCCTGCTTACCATATCTCTTATTCACTTTCAGGCCAGGTGGAATGAATGGCTTAGGCCATCTAGTTTTCATAATTACCATCATGACACTCAAACAGTGATGATGCAGGCCTGGGACTCAGCCCTTAGGTCAAGCAGCTTGCAGCTGTACCTACTTCCTTCTCCAGCCCTTGATCGCACAGCAGCCTAGGGCCACAGCATCTCCATATTTTGACTCCTCTTGGAAACTGTGTCAAGAACAGGCAGTTGCTGCAGAGTGGTTTTCCAGGCCAGCTACACATAATATTGAAAAGCACTCAGTGGCACATGGAGTAATGACAGCCACCACACACCTCTAAAGATGCCACCTACTGTACGTATTGGATAAATGTTTTTGACCGACAAATTCATCGTTTTGAACAACACGGATTTTTATTCCTCATTATTTGTGAACATGAATTCTCAGACAATCCAGGACCTACTGGCTTCTCATCACGGTCTATGAGAAAGCTGTTGTACCCCTGTAAGTTCTCTCCCTTGGCGATGAAGAAGTGGGAGCAAGGGGAAGGGAAGTGGTGTGTCCCTCCAAAGTAGACATTGCTACAACTAGATACCCAGTGAGCAGCTTCACACCTTGACCAAGAACCCCGTAGCTGCTTCTAAAATTTTCAGGGAACCTTTTTTTTTCTAGAAACAGCTTCAATGTCTGCAGTCCCATTGCTGAAAAACACCCCTTGTGTGAGATGTTACCCCAGCTATTGTACCTGCAACTGGTGTGCAAAATGTCACCATTTATGCAAAGCACATCGTGGAAGCTAATAGGAGCTGGAGCCTGATTCCCTGTAGCTGAAACAACCTGATGTTGACAGAATGGGGACGCGTTTCCAAGCTCGAAATTCTATAATAATACCTCAAGGGAGTCATGGGCAAAGTTTGGCCAAAGTATAATTAGTTTGCGCAGCTATTAGAGGCTGATAAAAGGTTTTAATTTGTGGAGTGATCCTGAGACTTTCACAGATTTTGGAGCTGCCCTTGCTTTGCTTCAAACCCGAGTGACTCCCCGGGCTGACGGCCACAGTCCCAGAGGCACAGGATGAGCCGTACTGCCAGCATCTGAGGGAAGAGAACAGGAAGAGGAAGGAATTCGTGGCTCTCCCCACAGTAAGGATGGAGGAGAGAAAGGCAACTGAGATGCGCGAACGGAATCCTTTTCATTGCTATTATTTCCTTTCTCCTACTTGCACTCTGCTCTCCTTTGTGCGAAGCGGAGCCGTTTGGAAATGTAGCATTTGTCTTTACAAACTGCAAAGCATAGAGAATTTACTGAGGACAATCCTTTATTTCCAGAGAAGCCAAGAGGAGAGCTCAGTCATTTTGTTCTATGTACTTTAATTGTTAAGATGTAGTTTCTGTCAGGAGTGCTTACAGATGGATAATAATGCCAGAAGGGAGGCTCCATTTGCAAAGGGTGTGGAGGACAGGAAGGTGACAAATGGTTGGTTTGGGGCTAAGGACGGAGACACCTGCTGATGGGCCTGAATTCTACTGTTTAGCTGTGAGACAAACAAACATGATAAAAGTAACCAAGGAGATGGTATCAAACGACCACAATCTATTGTGCAGCTCCACAGTGCATTTGTGCAAAGGCTGGGATTGCATCTGATAGCATAATACAGATTTTACCCACTGCAATTTGTCTCTGAGAAGAGAGAAACAGTACACTTACACACATACACACACACACACAGAGAGAGAGAGAGAGAGAGAGAGAGAGAGAGAGAGAGAGAGAGAGA
>OU015749.1:87130902-87160427 GCA_907169655.1 Acomys percivali
GAGAGAGAGAGAGAGAGAGAGAGAGAGAGAGAGAGAGAGAGAGAGAGGAGAGAGCACATCACAACAAAGGCTGGTTTATCTTCCCAAATGCTGCTTTGTATCTGTAGCTTTTACTGTGTATGGGCAATTGGGTTTGATGAACGTGTTAGAAATCAGGGAGCAAGGCAGGGGTGGGGGTGGTTGCAGTGCATCCAAGCATGCTGATGTATATAAGGCTTATGGAAAACATATGCAAAGTAACTGTGCAACTTCATGATGCCTCTTAAGTAAGGCCTCAATGGCTGCCATCATTACAGAAGATATTAGGAGGAAAAACTCATCAGATTCGTTTTTAAAATATATGTGCAGGTCTTTGTGAGAGGTAAAGATGCCCGAGGACAGCCAATGACCAAAAAGGAGAGACATTTGTGTTCATAACTTTGGGTAATTCTTATTGTTTTTCCCTGCTGAACATTGAAAATATCCCATTATTTAATTTGGCTCATGAATCTAGACATCACAGAACTGTATTGCTAGAAGGGGAAGGGACTGTGTATTATTACATTTAATCACAGTGTCCTGTCTCCAACACATGCTACGATTCCATAAAAATGGTTCCCTGGCAGCAGAGCACTAGTCATGTGGTTGATTATCAGCTAGGTACATATTTGAATGAAAAAAAGGGAACATATTACATAAGGTATAAGGTGAAAATTAATGTAAATATGTATATAGTATTTCTTTTTAAAAATATTTTATTTTATGTATATGAGAATCCGTTTTCACACACACCAAGAAGACGGATACAGATCCCACTACAGATAGTTGTGAACCACCATGTGGTTGGTGAGAATTGAACTTAGAACCTCTGGAAGAGCAGCCATTACACTCAACTACTGAGTCATCTCTCTAGCCCTGTATATGTTATGTCTTCTTTGGAGCTTCTATAGCACGAATTTCTCTTTCCTCTCTCTCCATCCCTCCCCCATCTCTTTGTCTCCCAAGATTTGTTTATTTTATGTGCATGAGTGATTTGCCTGCATCTATGTATGGGCTTCATGTGCATACAGTGGCCACAGAGTCCAGAAGAGGGCCCAGGATCCTCCGGATATGGACTGATAGAGAGCTGTTAGCTGGGGTGTGTGTGCTGAGAACTAAGCTCAGGGCCTCTTCCAGAGCAACAAATATTCTTGACTAGTCATCTCTTCAGTCCCACAATGCAAATCTCCTAAGACCCTAGTAAAAACACATTTGACTCTCTGATCTCTAGACTCCAAATTCTGGTTTACATTTGTGGTGTCTCATAGGCATTACCACCGATAGCTCTCACAGTTTGGAAAGCTTTCTTCTCTACCTAATTTCACCCTAATATCACTCAAGTTATTTTGAACAGATTTTCTTCGGTGTGATCTCCTCCCTTTGCTTGCTTGAACACATCCAATGGCAAAGCCCTCTTCAAAAGAATGCCATTTTTCTCTCCACAACATGGGAAAGCTGCTCTAGGAAGCTAAAAATAGTGTTTCTCACAAGCTAGAAACAAAACTAAACTTTCAGAAATGCATACAAATCATTATTGAGTAGAAAGAGTCACACTACTATTATTTAGCTTTGACATTGGGAACTCAAAGGTTTGGGCTTGCAGTTGTATAGGACACTCCCCAAGAAGACAATTATAATCACCGTTTCAAAATTGTATCCAGTTTATACTACGAGATGTTTGCTGCTTGATTCTTCTCTCCCTTTTGTTGATAGTTTAAGAAAGTTTTTAAAAATAATCTCCATAATGAAAACTGCTTTATGATTGGAGGAAAATGACAACTAGAATATACCAAATGATATACATGCTCCCCTCTCCTGTTAAATGACAACATCCTCAAAGTTAGAGACTGTGTCTCATTCATCTTTACCCTTCAATCTGCTTTTCTACCTTCATTGGAACTTAGTATGTGTTAAAGAAATGTTTGTGGGTGGGTGAACAAATTAATTAGGGTTTCAATGTATATATATATATATATATATGAAATATATTACATAAATAAAAGAGTTTGGTAGATAATATGAATTTAAAATAGTGTTGTACTGTTTAAAATTGTAATTAAATTTAGAAAGGAAAATTGTCATCGTTATCCTAGCTCTACAATGGATAAAACATACACAGTATACCTCATACACACGCTCTGAAAGCGGTTTCAAGGCACACACAATGGAAAGCTTGGTTAGGGAAGATGTGTGGTGAAAGGCACTCCTAACTTGCACTGCCTTCCAGCTCCTGCTGCCCCTGGAATCACCTGCTACATCACAAAGCCTCTCTTCCCACTACCCTGGCTTCTCTCTAAAACACAATGATGGTGTTTGGGAAAACCAGTGCCTATGTCGTTCATTCTAGTGTCTGTGTGCTATCACTGCTGGAGCAAAAGCAACCTGTTCCTCGTTGTTAGGAACAGAGCACCATGGTGTTGTTTTGATAGCCTTCCTTCTCTGGGCATGCTCTTGAATAAGCCAGCCAGGCAACTTATTAGAAAGGCGGCACTCTGTTAAAACTGGTGGCTCCCCACCTGCTCAGAGAGGGAGACAAACGTGATCGGTGGAAACACAGCACTTTTCTCTCCAATGTGATGGCCAGACGTGGAGATGTCCCATCCAAGGCATGCTGAATTAAAACTACATTTTCAAAACATCCAGGTAAACAAGATTTGGGTAATTTGTACGCACCCTAAAGCTTGAAAAACAGCATGGGCATGCTAAGGGATGTTCGCTGCAGAAAGCCCTTTCATCTTTCATCTGGCTTCCAGATGTGTCTCCAGCCGCACTTTCCTAAAGCCACGAGCTCAGGTCCTACACACAGGCCCCCTTGGGCTGTGCAAAAGGGATGGTTTTGCCTTCCTGCATACTCCTTACCTTTTATTTATTTATTTTTGACATTTTTTATTAATTTATTCATATTACATCTCAATTGTTAGCCCATCCCTTGTATCCTCCCTTTCTTTCCTCCCTCCCGCTTCCCCCTCTACTCCCTTCCCCTATGTCTGTGACTGAGGGGGACCTCCTCCCTCTGAATATGCTCCTAGGGTATCGAGTCTCTTCTTGGTGACTTATTATCTTTCCTCTGAGTGCCACCAGGCCTCCCCATCCACGGGACATGGTCCGATATGGGGCACCAGAGTTTGTGTGAAAGTCAGATCCCCTTCTCCACTTAACGGTGGAAAATGTCCTGTCCATCGGCTAGACTGGGTAGGGGTTCAAAGTTTACTGCCTATATTTTCCTTGGCTGGTGCCATAGTTTGAGGAGGACCCCAGAGCCCAGACACTCCTTACCTTTTATTCCCAAAGGTAATCTCAGTGTAATCTCACTGTCCTTTGCCTTTCCTGACCTGTGTGTGGTTGGAAGAAGACAGACAGAAAAAATTGGCAGTTTTCTTTAGTATGGAGAGGTGAGGCACATGAGTTACAGCTGAGCATTCCCATCTTCCCAGCAGGTTTCGGATCCAAGGAATAGAAGAAAACCACTCTCCATTCCTGCTTCCTGCGAACTATTCGGTTCTCCAATTCTTACAGATACCCATGAGCACTGACTTGCCCTCCCTCATCCTTTCCTCTGCCCATCCCCAGCCATCAGGCTCTTCCTGAAGACACCTCTCATCTTCACTCACTTAGTGTGTATCAGAAAGAGTGGGAGGTTCACAGGTTAAGAGTGATGTAGTGGAATCCGCTGCAGCCAAATGAATGCTGGCCGCCATGTAGTTTCCCTCATTAAACAATGCCCACCAAGATCCCGTCTGCTGTAAAACAATTGGTCTCTGAAGCCCAGTATTCATCTTCCAGGGTTGCTGGGAGATAATAAATGGGTAATATTCCGGTGATAATGGTAATGGAGTCACGGCTCAGAGCTAATATTATGGCAAAGTAGTAATTATTTCAACAGTAAACAAGGGGATGGTTGAGCTGCCTACAGAATCCCAGCCTGTTGAAATGGTTCAGTTAATATGCTTGGGGCCGAGGCCTGGGACTGCCTAAAAAAGCAGGATAAAGTTTCCTCCTTGGAGCGCTCCAAAGCTCCCCGGTGGCCTCTGGTTTCCGCTGGCTACCAGACCGTGGAAGTCTCCAAGCTTCTAAAGTCTGACTTCTGATCGATGTGAAGAACAGGGATGGTGGCTTCCGGCTCCAGGAGGAAGATGCTGTCGGTCTCCTTCCCTGAGGAGCCTCAGCCTGGGACGATGAGACTAAGTGGGCCCCTGTGAAGACCTAAGAACGTTAGCACATGGGCTTGAAGACTGAAGAGTTTTTCCAAGATGAGCTTCTCCCAAGAAGTGCGTCCATTTTTACACAATCTTTGGTCAACAGCAGACACAGCAGTGAGCTAGCTCTTGGGAAGTGGCATCAGAGATTTGTGATTTCTTGAAGTTGTGCGAACTCTGATAACGAAAAATGGAGCGTCGGAGAAAAGTCCTGAGACGTAGAAGGAGAATGATGATAAGACCTGATCCAACTGCTGGGTTTGCAAAGGCTCCCTGCTGATTATGGCCTTCCCAAACGGCTTACCCTGTCATTATCAGCCAGAGAAAGGTGAACCCCATACTTAGCAAAGGGCAAAAAGTTGTCTACATAGACACCTTGCCACTTCTTCTTACCTTATACCTGTTCCCAGTATTTGTTGCTAAGTACGTAGTAGAGGGTCCTGAACAGGAGAACTTCTATGATTTTGTGCATGAATTGGCCATGCGTTATCTGGGCTCAACCAAGTAGGTCTCATTAGGGTTTTATATGAGGTTGTAAGTCAGGTTATGCTGGACCTGAGGTCCCTTGCCAAGGCTTCCTGGCTCTAAACGCAGGAGGTGGGTGTAGGTATTGGGCTATAACTCTTCAGCTTTCTACTGGAATCTCAGATAGCCTGTGTGTATGGAAGCCTTAGTAGGATTGTTTTCCACATGCTGGCCAAAGCCTCCCTAGTGAGTGTCCCGCAAAAATAAGCAGCTGGGCTTTTAAAGCCTGCCTTAATGATCACCTTGTCTCACTGTCAACCTACTTTGTTCATCACTAAAGTCAGTTCATAGTTCACAGAAGAGGATGAGAATGTAGGCAGTGGAATGGGGTATCAAGAAGTTCATGCACATTTTATTTCCCATTAACAAGGCACAGATAAAAAAATCCCACAGCGACTTCCTCTTTCTTTTCATAGCAGCATCAGGGTGTCTTTCCCCACTTTTAGCTGAGAAGGTTTCTATTGCTTTGTACATATCTGACTTTATTTAAGAATATATGTCTCCCCCCATTATTTTGTCATTGGTAATAAGCATCGCTGCTATTAATTAAATGTTCTTTTATGCCTGTAATTGACAAAGAATAATATGCAGCTCCACTTTTGAAAACATATACTGCTCCCAGTTGACAAATGAATACACATGGAGACAAATGCTAAATTCTAAGCTCTGAGCACAGAATGGTTTGACTCCACAGATCTTTCTAAAGTGGCACCTTCCTTCCAAATAAAATTAGTTTCTATAGACACCATAGGGGAGAATGAAAAATAGCTACAAATTATTATTATGAGACCTTGGCGTCAGTGTTCTTATCTGTGGATGGAGATTATAGTGATACTTACCTCATTATCAAGATTAAATGTGCGCATAGCTGTAGAACACTTCGCACAGAGTTGGCAGAGGATAAATCCTCCAGAAAAGTTAGTTAATGGTGCTTTTTAATAACTCCAATGAG
Source organism: Acomys percivali (assembly GCA_907169655.1). NCBI lineage: Eukaryota > Metazoa > Chordata > Mammalia > Rodentia > Muridae > Acomys > Acomys percivali. Next base: position 87,136,594 of record OU015749.1, read on the forward strand.
CATAAAATCTCTTTCCAAGCATAGGTTTTATTTTTGTAAACAGCCATTTGGATTAAAGTCACATGAATTAGATGAGTGTTATAAAATTATAGTCTATACATGTCAAAAACTTCGATGGCTGAGCTTTTAAAGCAGCTCTAAAGCATATCCAAGAGATGTCTTTCCAGAAGCTTCTCAGTCATGGTAGCATCAGTGACCCTCCACGTGGTGGCTAAATAGTTCTGATACATGCCAAAATTGCCAAATTGCTTATATGGGCTATACATGCAAGGGAGAATATTCATTAACTGCAAATTTTCCTAGGGGACTCACTTTTTGAAACCGTAATGCTGAAACAACAATCAAGCATGTATAGAATCTGTGAAATTATTATGGTAATCTATCCAACTGCCAGGTGGCAATTTTTCTAGAAAGGACAGTCCCTGCATTCCACAGCGGCTCAGCATACATTACTTTAGCTAACTGATAAAAAGCCCAGAGGATTCTTTTAGGATATGTAGGTTTTTAAGTGGTGCATAAAGGGAGGGAGACATGAAAGGTAAATCTAGTCGGATAGTTTTGCTACCTCAGTGTTAGCAGAGCCCTAAATTCTTGATGCTTGTTAGTTCTGAAATGTTGCCCTTTTCAATTCAGTGTAGCTGTGACCTAAGAGGAAGAAAGAACTGGAATCTGGAGACACAGGGGAGCTGCACGCATGTGTACGCACATGTGCACTCACACACACACACACACACACACACACATACACACAAACACCCATATACCCTAAGCACACACATATACACAAAAACACATGAAACACACCTGCACACACATGCATCCACATACATATGCACACACATGTGTGCCTGTGCACACATTCGTGCACCTCTATAGCCCAATGTGTGTGTTATAATACACTGTGCTTGTTGATGAATCTTAGCTGGTATTCAGCAGTTTTTGTCTTTCCAAAGAACTAGAGACTATTTATTGCAGTGGTGGCTTAAGGAGATGGCACAGAAAGGACAATATCTTCATTAAAAGGAACAGTGTAGGATGACTTTCAGATCTGGGTTTTGACCAAAAATTGTCTCATTGATAGCAACTCCGAGTGTATTACGACTATGACTTCTGCTAAGGAGGTTTAGGATAATAAGGATTCTGTGAATCACAGAGAAGGGGAGCACTGCATTAACAAATCCAGGCTTTCCTGAAAGCTAGAAGGAGCCAAAAGTAGACATTTTCTGGCTATTTGCCTAAAGCTTAGGTTTTCTGAATCCAATGGCTAGTTTCATCCAGTCACATTTCTTTGGAATTTAAAATTGAAATCTATTTAGAAAGGTTATTTTATAACTATAAGTTACTTGTAAACATATATTTTAAAAGTAGAAAGTTATAAAGAAACTTATAATTACCATCTATACCTCCAACAGTTAGCAATAATCACAATTTTTTTTGTATAAAGCTCAAAATTCACTTTTAAAAGTGAATGACAAGACTACAAAGTTGATCTCAATAGAAATCTCTATGACAGACTTATTCATCTGTTATGTTGGTGAAACTGTTATTAGTCTCATGTGTAAGTATTTTTGAAAGTATGAAATCATAATAATGGCATTTTGAAGGGCTATTCATCTAGGTGATCAGTGAGAATTCTTACAACATGAACTAAATTAGGTAGAGCGTGTTTGGTTATGTCCTCCCAGTAAACTTGAGACCTGTGCTGTCTGCTTGACAAGCATGCTTAATATTACAACTGTAATTCAGACAGAAATAGGGATGGAGGTGAAAAGGTGAGGTAGGTAGGTGCTGGCTTTGAACCTAGAATATACATGAAGTCTACAATAGCCTATTCTGGCTAGACGGTGCTGACTTATGCGATGTGTTCTTTCTGGGAAGATGGTGCCCACTTGGGAGGCTCTTAGTGAGAGCAAGCTCATCCAAGCTACCACAGAAAGCTATGGTAGAACAAACTAAAAGCATCTGCTAGCCATGGCATTGCTGAGATGTGCAATGTAGGTAGCGGTAAGGATTTTTATCACAGGAAAGGGTCTCTAATGAAGAGAGACTGCCTTTCATGCACAAAGAGGTCAGTTATTGCAAGGATGGGTTGTTTAAAAGTGAGTTCAGCTTCCTAGGCTTTCTCTGCTCTCCCCTCTGGCTATATGCACTCTCTTCCTAAGTCACCACCAATGCTATAAAACAGCAGCAGGTCCTCAGAGGAAGCAGCTGCTTGATCTTGGACTTTGCAGCTTCCAGGACCAGGAGGCAGGTACACTTCCCTTTATGAATCGCTCAGTGGCAAGGGTTTCCCCCACAGCAAGAGAAAACAAACTAAAACAACATGCAAACAAACCTTCCCCATGGGCAGAGGGAGAATCAACAAAAGAGCAGTGAGCATGGATCTGGCCACAAGATAAAGACCCAGAGGAGCACTGTGCTTTTGTTATGCTCTGGAAAAAGTGACCCCTCAAACCAAATCGGGTAGAATATGGAATTGTTTGACTATCAGGGTGGTCCTCTTCAGGGACAGAGCGCTGTGTGCCTTGTTAGAACAGAGGTCAACAAGGAAGAAACAGCCGGGCACAGGAAGGCATCTGTGGGCTGGGGAGCAGCTCCTGGCTCTCTGTAGTGGCACGTGCCACTTCTGGAAGGACAGAAACACTCAAAGGTTTGGGATGTGTGTGAGGACCACCAGGTCTTCACAGAGTGGTTCGAAGGAACAGTTAGGGAGAGAATCTGAACACAAAGGGATTTTTAATGACCACCACCGGGACTTCTAGAAATCAGGCTCCATGTATTACAGGGGTTGGCAAGCTTCTCCAAAAGATCAGAGGCTAGAGAGTTTAGGTTTGGGAGTCATGTGATCTCAGCACTGATGGAATACTGATATTGTAAGACAAAAGCCTTCATAAATAAATGGATGAGATTGGCCCAGGTCCAGAGCTACTAACTTATGGACATAACCTTCTCATTTCAAACCATGCTTCAATTATTTTCAGTTACTTAAAAATGCAAAATCCACTGTGCTCATGGGATCGTCAAGAAATTCTAAGATCTGATCTAGCATAACAAAATGTATCTGTCAATCCCTAGCATCACAAAATGAGGCAAAAGAAGACAGCACTGGCTTTGAATCATTCAGAGGCCAGAGCTAACAGGATTGGAACCAGCGACATCAGTGTCCGTTTTGCCCTGCAATTCCTTCATGATTTCTGTCCTGCTCCATTGTGTCTTATTCTTCTGTTATTTATTTATTTATTTATTTATTTATTTATTTATTTATTTATTTAAATGAGTTTCAGATTCAACTAGCCTTACTCCCTGGGACTACATCCTCTGCAGCATCTCTGAGAAGCTTACGTGAACTTTCAAATTAATTGCACTGTATAAATAAATGTAAGACTTAACAAAAGATAATGAGAACAAATGATAATTGCTGTTGTTATAACAACGGCCATAAACACTGCTTACATTATTTGCTTTTTGAGTTTGTGTTGCAAAAAAAAAAAAAAAGCAAAAATGTCTTTGTCTGGGAAGGCTGCTTGGTAGCAAGATTACACCTCTACTCTGAGCCTCCTTGACTTTCTTGGCACTGCCCCAGAGCACATGCATGATTAATGCAGAACTTTTAATAAAGGACAACGTGCCTACTGTCTTCGTGTTTACAAAGCACTCGCAATGTTCTATTACTATCCTGTCTATTTTCATCCTATTTTACAGATGAGCAAACAGAGGCTCTGAGGGGTTAATTGGTTTGCTAAGGGTCATCCACTGAGTAATTGACAGATCAGAGTCCAACCAAGTGTTATGACCAAAGTGATCTTCGCTCCCTAGGAGCCCCAGTTAGAATGTGAATGCTTGGATGTTAAGGGAAAGGTTGAACTGAGATACCGGGTTGAAGGAGTTTTCTTCCCAAGTATGGACCATAGGTAACCAAGCTGTTCTGCCTGTAGGCCTCATCCCCAGTCTTGTAACTGAGTCCCAGACAATCGGTTGTCAGTTTTCCAACACACATTTTTGCTTTCCTGACTCCTTTCCTTCCTTTCCCATAATGTCTCCCAACATGGTGTAGATCATCAGATGGTGAAATGACTTACGCTCACTCGGGAAACTTGGCAAGCAACGCCTGTCTTTTATTTGCACAGTGGGAAGTTTATAGTCAGTATGAATTGTAACAGCTCTGCAGGCCTGACTTCTCAGCACCCCCCAGCTGTAGAGCTCTCTGAGGCGAGACATGGCTCAGGAGACACAACACAGCAGGAACTTTCTGATATCCCCTTTGCATCTAACTTGGATCATGAAAGCCACACTGCTGTGAACCTCCTGGCTCTCTCCTTGTCTTTCTCACTAGCAGCCAGGGCTTCCGAGGAGGCTGGCAGCAAGGCTGGGCCTCCTCCCACTGGGAGCCCTATGGCCTCATCTATCAGCTAGGTAGAGAAGAGAAAGTTCAAAGAAGTGTTCTCAGAGCTTGTGGGGAAGTATCAGACGCATACGGCAGCAAGAGTTTAATTGCAAGGCCAGTGGACAGCACCTGCCTGGCTTTCTGATCACTTTTTTAAATAAATAGCACAGGAGTAGTACCTTCTCAGCCCTTATAACCCAAAAAGGTGGTAGTCTAGATTACAGCTAAATTCACACAGTTAGTGTAGGGTTTTTTTTTAAATCTAGAAATGAGAACACCTTACCTAAATTTGGTACTGTACCACTGCACCCTGGAGATCAGGTTCTTTTGGAGTAGAAGTATGATTGTGTTTATTTCTGTTTTAATTTGTGAAAATGTGATCAACTTGAGCTACGTTCTTCAACCTTTATTAAACTTCCTTTTCTATTCAACTTAGAGGCAGCTGCTTTTGAATTTATCATTTTACCAGTGAAAGGAAGGATGCTAACAGACAAGCAGGCGTTTGTTAACCTTTGCTTAATGCTCTTTCTGTACACACTGGATCCACCAGAGGAGTGATGGGTCTGACCCTAGGGGAAGCAGGGATACAGAAGATGACTCACATGTAGTGGTAGACTTTATACCAAGAAGTCTACTAACAATATTAGTCAAATTTTGCATTAGATAAACTGGGGTACTATGGAAGCTGTTTGAGATGGACACTCATATCTCAGTTTGCCTTCAAAGCTGTTTTATTCATTATTGGGTATAATGTATTCATATTTACAATTGAGATGCAATATTGTCAAGGATAGGTAAATACAAATTCTACTGTTATTATTATTGTAATGATTACAAATTCCACTATTCACTCTGTGCTTCATCTTTGCTGTCCCTATTCTGCTGATATTTACAGAGAATTTACTTTGTCCCAGAGACAGGGTACAGTTGCATGTGTTGCCTCACGGAATTCTTACATCAATCTCATTATGTGCCTTCTCCATGACCTTCACTCTTGATAAGATGATTAAGTGAGATGGCTAAGGCTGATGGATAGTGACAAAGAGCCCACAGTGATATTGCTTAGGAAGCGGAATAGTCAGAATTCATGTCTCGAAGCCCACTGCCTTACGTCTCTGCAAAGGTTTGACTTCAGTCTGTATTCACCAAAGAAAGATACCCATGTCTATAGACAGATTTAAGGGCTAGAGTTCTATTTGCAGCTCTGTTTCTTCCTAGCTTACTCACTTTGGCAAATTGTTTAACATTCCCAGGTCTCATGTTTCTTGGTTTTCTTTTAATCTCGCTTGTGGTGTTCCTAGAGTGCTATCACTGAATGAGAACAGGAAAAAGTCCTTGTTAGAACCAGCCGTATACATTGTCATTGACATCACTGTCTTCTCCCATTCAACGTATCCCCTCTATCCTTGAGCTCAAACAGCAGACTGAAATCTTGGTGCCAAACTTCCTGGACATTGTGTTGCCTCATAACAGGCCAACTTCTAAGTAACTCACTTGTTTTTTTTTTTTTCCTTTCCTTGAAATGAGCTTAGACATAGGCTCAGCAGCAGCTGTGCTGCCGCTCCTCTGTGCAGATCACTGCCTTCCTCAAAGTAACTCAGTGAGAAGACGCAAGTGCGATGGAATACAAGCTGCTTCTCTCCTGAAAACAGGCAATGGGTGAAGGCGGACACATGAATAGGGGGCTTTGGGGGAACTGAAAAGGACAAATGGCCACTGGGATGGTGTACTGAGACCTCCCATTTATTCCTTCTCTCTTTGATAGAAGCGACTGGTGGCAGATGGGAATTGGAGCATCTGGGATCTCAATCAAAGGGCATTCATGATATCAGATCTTTTGCCATTCTTTCTTTGAAGGTCTGGAGTCTCACACTCACAAGACTCTGGGGGTTCAAGAGACCTTCAGGAGGCTCCACCCCTACCTAGGAGTTCAAGAAGAGGTAAACAATTGTCCAGGGTTGGAACTTCTTGGAGATGAAGCTATACACCTGGGAAACACAGAAAGCCTTTATCACTGCTATGTGTGAGTGGTCCATGTTCCTATAAGCAATCCCAATAAACTCTCTGGCCCAACATGCTGGACTTGGATGGAGTATTTTCTTCAGTTTGTCAGTGACCTGCTTATCTAGGATGAAAAGACATTAATTTTCATTTCCAGAAAACATCACACAATATCCATGTCCTTCTTCAGAGTCATATTCTGGAGCACATAAATTGGATGTGATATGCAGTAAGGCACACAAGTTACCATGTATAGGCATGTACTCAGGTTTAGCCCTCACATATTTCAGAAGCCAGGTTTCTTTGTGAAGCTACCATCTTCCCAACGTTGGTCTCCATTAAAAGCTCTGTCATAGCCATATAGTTGTGGTGTGTCATATCACACACATGCATACCCCCAAGTCTCAAGAAACATTGTTGTAAAGGGGGTAGAAAATTGTAGAAAACAGAGGTCAGTGTCACTGGGGTGAAACAGCTCTTCTGCATATAACTAAATCTTGTCATTCAAGAGCTCCCAGAAGCTAGGATTGTATGTGTACAAGATGAAGCCAGTCAATGCTCCAGTGTGAATGGAGGCTAAAGCGAACCTCCACCCTTAGCTGGGGCGCTATTGACAGTTGACGGCTGCCAGCAGCAGGAGATTCCACTTTTCTTAGGGATCTGGTACCTGACAGAGGGACCATGCTTAAGCAGATGGCCACACATCTATGTTCACAGGGGGAGTACTAATCAGATTCAGCAGATTGTTTTTAAAAAATGGGGGGGGGGGCACTATATTGGGACAGGACCTGGGAAGAGTTGCAGAAGAGAAGAAGGAGATGATTATGATCAAAGTATATTATATAACTGGATAAAATTCTCAAAGAATAAATTTAAAATATTGCCTTTTAAAAAGGTATATAAAATATAAAGTGTGTGGATTTTAGATACAACGGTGATCCAACAACACCTGGGTTAGCCTACTTTGATGTCTGCTGCTGATGTTTAAGCAAGACTGAAAACTATGTTGTTTGCATTTTGGTCTTATCACATTGCATAACTTGTTCAGCAAGTTAGGAAAGTAAGCTTTTCTATCACAGTTGCTTCACCTGAAGGATGACCTATAAGATTATCAATAAAGTCAAACGGATAACACATTTCAACATTTAGAACAATTCCCAGAACAGGCTCAATCTATAACAAAAATCATGATAAAGATAAAGGAAAACGGAGGAGGAGACAATACCAATGATGGTCAGAAGTCAAGATGGCTCCTCCTTCAGTCTTCTCCCTTTCTCTCGCTCTTCCCCCCTCTCTCTCCCACTTTACTTTCACCTTTTTTAGACTGTTTCACTCTGTAGCCCATGCTGGCCTTGAACTCACAACAACTCTGCTTCAGTCTCTTAGGAGGAGGGATTACAAGCATGAGCCACCATGCCCACTTTCAGATTTCTCTTTTATGTAAAGGTAAGTTTGAACCATTTTAACAGCTGCTATTTTTCTAATGACATCCACCAGTCTTTCAAGGCACAGAACTGCTAGCTGCTTGCTTGACAATCCAGGCATGCCAAATGATCCCAGGACCCCTTGCTGCTGTCTGCATGATGACAATGAAGTAGAGCTCCCATCAAGAGGTCCTTATAGCCATGACAACATGTGCAACTCCACTCTACTGAGGATGTCATTTCCATGACAACACCTGAATGACCCAAATCAAGAGGCCTAGGGAAGTGCCACAGAGAAAAGACATGTCAACACCGAGGAATGCAGCCATTCAAGGGCAGTCAGCGGGTACATTTGGCAGCAAAACCAAAGCAAGCAAATCGATGTTCAAAAATACACTCATGAGGCTCAATAAAGTTCTCTGAGCTCTGAAGAACTGTGGGTCCTGTCAGGGTGTGGTATATGGAGAGAGATGAAGTCATATTTCCCAGTCCTGTGTTTTACATAACCCATCCTACCCAACTAGAGGGTTTCTGCTTTCAAGGAAAGAGTGGTTCTAGGGCAATATCAGCAATGCCAGTAGGATCCTTAGGGCTTTGAGAAAACAATTTGGATGGAGCATCAGAATGTCACCTCCAGGCTAGAAGGAGGTAGCTATGGTATATCAATAGGAGCTTCTTCCAAGTTGGTCAGGTGACATTATTCTCTCTAAGTAGGGATTGTCTGCCTCCTCCTGGACAGACCTAGGCCTGTGATCCTGTGGTACCAAGGCAGTAGGGATGTTTGCAGAACTCAAAGGGCATAATATGCGGAGCTGAAATATTTACCCCAAATCCCAAACTCTCTGACCAGAGCAGGATTTGAATCATGTTTGTCCACATTACTATATATTCCCTTGGACCTCCCCTTCTCCTCCCGTTTCCCAAACTAGGAGGGCATCCAGTCTTGGTTTCAAAGGGAGATTCTGACTTAGAACAAATGAGTATATTAACAAGCAACAACAAAAACAGCAACAATAACAATGATTAAAAATAACAAGAAAGACACAAAAGAACAATAACAAACCAAGAAGACTTACCCAGTCCTCTGTGGGCCAGAATGATGATTCCCAAGGCTGGCTGTGGCTTTGATACATGATGGCTTAGGTATCCCTGATCATTGGGGAGCATATGATTATGGGTAGGAGTGGGTGTTAAATATTGGAAACTTTGAGTAGTTATGCCCTGGTCTCAAAGGAATTAGGTTATGAACAGAAATCTAATCATGTCCCTATGCCCCTCACCATGAGTCATTTCACACTCCAAGTGTTATTTCAGACAGTGCTAACAGCTATCCATCCCAAGTGATCCTCATTTGAGTTGTCAGCACATTCTCTCTCTTCCAAATGACCTAGTTGTAGAAAGAGCATTTGCAACACAGTAACTTTAGCTATAAATTGCCAGGTCCCCTCAAAATTTGGGTGTTGCTTCATTGGTGATCAAGACATACGGTATGTTCAATAAATAAAAACCAAACTGGGCTAACTTTTATTTCATCTGAAAAGGAGAGAGACTGTGAAAGAAGCCACAAAATCACACAGAATAATAACCAGGCAGCATCCAGGGGTGCCATGTGGCAGACAAGACTCTGGGAAAACATATTCTTAGATTCACACTCCCTTCCAGACCCTGACTCTTTATTCTGTTGTATTTTATCTTAAGACTTCTAACTAAACTGTGTATCACCCCCTGTAGTCCATTTTTTGCCCTTATGACTCACTGAATTATCTGTTGACATTTTTTCCAATTTTATTTTCTACTTATTATTTATTTTTAATTCTTGGGAATTTCATACATAAGCGTTGTGCATTATTTCCAACTTTTCAATTCCCCCTATTTCCTTCTCAGTTCATCTCAAACTCATGACCTTCTTATGTATAGAACACACACAGAGACACACAGACACACAGACACACACACACCATACCTTCTGTGTCTACCTAGTATGGCTCCACTTGGGATTGCATGAACTATCATGGGAGGATTTTTCTGTCTCTTCTCATAGCCATTAGTTGCCTGTATCTCTAGGAGTCTGGCCTTGTGAGATGACTGTTGTTTTTATGAGAATGACACCAGTCTGAATTTTTCCAATTCTGTTTTCTTTTTTTTTCTTATTCCAATTCTGTTTTCAATCAACAGCTAAGCAATGATTGTATTATAGATCACCACTGCTTTTAGGAAGCATTCTCTTAAATTGGCTTGCACCTCTCTTTCTCATCTCTCCCATCACTTCCTCTCAGCACTCTTTGCTGGAGCTCTACTCCTTTCCCCAGTATCTAAAATCTGGTTGGCAGTTTGTTGGGGTCAATATACACGTCTTCTGCCTCAACTCTGGCTCCAAATACAATTGCCATATTTATGAGTCCAGTCTGCCACCTGGCATCCCCTGGCTGTTGCCTAGTCACTACTCTGTATAATTATGCAGCTTCTCTCTCAGTGTCTCTCCTTTTCAGATGAAATACAGCCAACTTTGGCCTTTACTTATTAAACTTTGTTTTTCTAGCTCTTGTGTGCAGGTATAAGGACATACCCATTCAACATTTCTACTTATGTATCCAAAGTACTAAACTCTAGTTTCCTGCAAAGTGCTTCTTGTGCAGTTCATGCTGGATAGAAATATTCACTATTGGTCCAGGCCACACATTCTCAATCCCTGCATTTTCCTAGCAATCCCCACCTAATCGAGGGGTGTGACTTAGCTCTGTTTTTAGAACATATTCAAGATTAGACAGTTGTCATCATTTTCAACTCTACCACTGTTAGTCCACACTATCTCTTTAACTTCTTCTAATTAAATTCCACCATCTTTCTCTGTTAACATTTTAGCTCTCCATGTATAGATAACACACCTCTGACTTAAGACATGGCAGTCCCTGACACCTCTGTCTAGAAGAATATAGATTATGTTTCCCCCTGGCTGCCCATATCATGGTGGTACTGTGGGCCTTTCTTGTGTTCTGACTTTCAATATGCTACTGAAGATTACATTACTGAGCTCTCGTTACTCATCTCAGTTGTATTTTTCTCCTTAGTCCTCTCTCTTCTGACACCAGGGTACACATTTGTTTATTGGTTGTCTTCTCTCATTCCAATGTACAGCCCTGGGAGCCAAGGCTGTGCTCACTGCTCAGTCTGCAGCATCTAGATACATACATATACACTGGGATGCTTCAGTACTCAGTGACCGAAGGAGATGTAGATCTGCCTCTCTATCACATCTCTTAGTGGTACATCATTGCTGCTCAATCCAAGTCCCTATTCTCTACAAACATAATCCCCACGTGGTTATAGTCATTTGAAAAGAGTAGCTGGCCAGGTGTGGTATTATACACCTTTAATCCCAGCACTGAGGAGGCAAAGGCAGGTGGATCAATGTGAGTTTGAGGCCAGCCTGGTCTATAAAATGAGTCCAGGACATTCAGGGCTACACAGAGAAACCTTGTCTCAAACAAACAAAAAGACAAATACAAAAACAAAAATTGAAACAAAAGTTTTGAAATAAATAAAAAATAAAACAGTAGCACTGAGGGCATGGAGAAATGGCTCAGCCATTAAGAGGTTAAGAGCACTTGCTTTTCTTGCAGAGGACCTGAGTTCAGTTCCTAGCACCTATATTGGGCAACTCACAACCATCTGTAACTCCGTTTCCAAGGGATATGACACTCTGGTCCCCACAAGTACCTTTACGTTCATGGTATGTGTACACATATTCACAAAATTTTTTTTAAAAAGATTTAAAAACAATTTTAATGGGAGCTAAATAGCAGCAATCAACAGGTTAAAAATAAAAGTCAGACATCAGCTGGCATGTATTACCCTACCTATGGCCACATGGAATAAAGCCACTCAGAACCTTAGGCCTCCCAAACAGACATTGAAGGAAGCAAGACAAGAACTCTAGGGATACAGTTGCAGCTAATCCCTATCTCACCATATTTAACAAACTGGCAGTTCCCAGCAGTTTCTCCTACACATCTCTAAAGTCCTCCCTTAATTCCCCAATCCTGCTGTTTCATAACCTTTAACATCCAAAGGCTTCTCAAGGCCAATCTAGCTGGCCAACAAGAAGACATTACCTTACCCAATGCCACCATCCTACCTTCAGGCCCTTATGGTAAACATAGGGTTCACTTGAAATCAATAGGGTAGAGTTCATCTGTCTTTCATGGGGTTTCCTGCTGCTGGATCCAACACAGCTTATCTCTCACTCAGTCACACAACACACAAGTTCCCTCACCCCACTATCACCAGTGCCCAGCAGCCCCTTCATTGCCATAAACAGACACTTCCTCCTCCAGACTAGGCTCACACTTGCAACTTTTGGCCCCCATAGACACCCACTACCTAAGTAAAATGCTCAGTTACACATCCTGCCTCCAGACTTCCCTGCTGCCTGTTTCAGCAAACTTAGCTACTTCCTGACATTTTATGTCTCCTATGCAGCATTATCAAGCAATGCCTGGATTGTTCCTTTTGGCATTCAAAGGCTGAGATTGTTGTCCTCCTTGCTCTACACAATCACCTGAAGGCCTTCTCTCTTCATCTTTTGCTTTTCACTTGTTCTGTTATAGCTCTTGCTTTGCAGGCATGTCACTTCTGCTCTTCCTCCTCACTTTCCCATGAGGCATTGAAGGCACTGACACTTGCCTTAACCATACTTTTTGCACCCTTACGCCATTATAACTGTAATGTTCCCTTTTGTGACTTGCTGATATCTGCACTATCAGTTATGTGACCTCAGTGTCCCTACGGTCCTTCATCTGTGTGTACGCTGTATGCTACCCTTGTCATTAGCCCTGAGTCCTCATTCTCTGTAATCCAATAACACCAATTATGACATCATGATTTTGGATTCAAAGAATGTGTGTTTCCAGCCTGCTTGCTTAGGCACTCAATCTATATCCCACAATGCCTATATTCATTTCTTTGTTAAACTTTTATATATTTAATATCTACATATTTTCAATATCATGCTAAACATTGGTGCATACCATAAGAAGCCAGAACAAACATTCTCCTTGCCCTGGACAAGCATACAGGCCAGCTTACCAAACAACCCCTAAGCAAACCAACCCTCTGTAGTCACATGGAATTTTAACTAGGCTTGCGCATATCAGTGGAGGAACTCAGATGTAGCCCTTTCAAAAACGAACCTCCTAAGGTTACCAAAGGCTCTCCTCCTTCAAATTTTAAGTAGTTCTTTGAAGATTTTTATCCCACCATACTTTAAGTCTATTACATCAATATGTAGATGATTTCTTTGTTTCTCATCCCAACTGTTTGCAATAACTAGATATAGTTCATTATGAGGATTACCTGACTGATCCCTTCTATGTTTTCCCTACTAGCACAGAAGGTCAAGGAGGCCTTGGCTATAGTTAGAGAAGTATGTTTACTCACTTATCTCTAGTGCTTAGAAAACTTGTTTTTCACAGGTAGGAATGTTTTTAATATACAGACTTTTTCACTCTGTGGCATAGGTTGGTCTGTAATTCACTGTGGGGCTCAGGTTGGCCATGAACTCTTGTTCCTCCTATCTCAGCTTCCCAGGTCCTAGACTGCAGAAAGGTGCCATTATACCCAATTCAATAAGAAATTCTTGAATGAATAGCTAATTAATTAGTGTTATTTCATCAAAGGCTTCCCTAGGGGCAACATACACACGACCTTCTGCATTTAATTTTTTTTCCTAGAATGGTATATTATGAGACATATCAACAAATTGAAGAGAAAACCTCTCTCGTGCAGGTCAGTGGCCAAATATCTATAACCAAGGTTACTTTAGCAAAACATTCAAGAAAGAGAAGTGCAGCAACACAAGGAATTTGGAGAGGAATAACGGCCTCCTGGGCTGCAGTTCATCCAAGCAGGGAAAGGCCTGGATCTGGTATGGGAAAACTAGGATAGTAAAGTCATTCTTTCTAACCCTAGGTCAAAAAAAAAAAAAAAAAAAAAAAAAAAGGAAAGGAGTTTGACTTTTAGAGGTTTGGGGTGGAAGTGAGGAAAGAAGATACAGTGTCTGTTGTGGGGAATTATGGGGATAAGACGATCTTTCTGGGATACAGAGAAGTGCTGTTCAAAGCTCAGTGGGCAGGCTCTGCTTGAAATAGGATCTGGGGAGTCCATACAACCCTGCCAAGGAAGAGGCTGGAGCCCTGACAACAGGAACTGAATTGGTATTCTTCTCAGTCCCTTCAGTCTTCCCCGGTTCTAGTAAGAAAAGCATTTTCTACTACTAGGAAGATGAAGTATGCCAAAACCCACAAGACATGTTGTGAAGTTCAATGAAGTCAGATAATGACAAACACACCCTGGAATCTGGCAATTTCTTTTCATATCTAAAGCTGTTAAAGTGTAAAACAACCTAATAATAACAATCAAAGCAGAAGGCATACCATTGTGTGAGTGAATGATCGTATTTAACATAAGGAAAAATAAATCAAGTCAGAGAGCAGGCTGTTTCATCAGTCTCCTGAATCAGGGCAATCCAGGTGTGTTGGGGAGGGTGGGGGGAGTGGCGTAGAGATAGCATAAGACACATACAAACAGACTCAGCTAGAGAAGAGGTTGGAGAGAGGACTCAGCCACGTGCTCAGGGCTACGGCTTTTGCTCAGAGATGTTCATAACCTGTAAAGGAGTCTGAGGTCCCAGCAGACAGATGGGAATGGCCCAGGATTATCGAGCTTCAACATCAGGCTCTAACTGGATTAAGTGTGGAGAAGTAGACTTTCAAGAATACCATGAGAAAGTGAACATATGAGGACCATAGGTCTTGGGTGTGTAGGATGATGCAAGCCAGAAAGCAGGCATGCCTGAAAGATGAAGAAGAAACAGTGAACTGAAAAACCAATATGCATTGACAGAGATCTGGCAGTCAGAAAGACTGCAAAATTTGATTTGATTTAAATGTTGCCTCAACAATGTAATTATTTTTAAATCTTAAATCTCTGCCTTTGGTTCTAAAATAAAAAAGATTCTTGTGGCTTGGTGTACTTATGAGAACTAGCTTGTGATTCTCTTGTGCCAAGAGAATCACCAAACACCACACAGCAGTGGCTCTCAAACCTGAGCATGCTTCCCAATTGCCCAGAGGCTATGGAAACCCAGAGCCTTGGGAACACCCTCAGCACTTTGACTCAGTGGGTCTGGAATTTGGACTGGGTGTGGCTGATGTTAGCAGTGGTCCAGAGTCTATCTGGAGAACCATCACCTGAGTCTGCATTCTGGACACGCACTGCTTTGAATCGAATCCAACCCATGTGGGGTTGCGTGACCTTGTCCTACCTGTCTGACCTTCGTAAGGCTCATTTAAATGAGAAAAGATAATATGCTGGTTTTTTTTTTCAGTAGAGTAGGCTAATAATAAAACCTGTCTCTCACTGTTGTCACGAGGAACAGACACTGTGTGTAAATGGTTAGAAGTAAGCCTAGCACATTTTTAAGCATCTGTAAACCGTTAGTGATTGTTATCATTAAATGATGAAAATGTCTGTCTGTTATGTAGACCCTAGGAACAAATTTACTCATCAGAAGTCAAGAAAATATTCAGGACCCCCAACTGGTCCTCCATGATCCATGGAGATGTATTCCAAGATCCCCAGATGATGTTTGAAGCCATGGACTGCTTTTGAAGGGCCAGAGTGAGCCTGACGGTTCTCTACTGTTCAACTCAGTGTTAAAATCCCCCACTCGAAGAGCAGCCCAGGACCAGGCCTGACCATCAGTCCCAGGGAAGAACTCCCACCAGAGGGGTAGCCAATCAGAGAAAAGGGCAGCTAGGAGATTGCAACAAAAGTGTGGAGAAATCTTATCCCAAGCCTGGCCATCTGTAGTTGGCACCCTTATATGGTTTGGTATCTCATTTTGGGGTTAAACATTTAGGACACAAGAATGTGGTCTACTGGTCCCCGGAACACAGGCTAATCAAAAATGACCCATGTAACTGCCTTGTTGCCCACCAATCATGTTTAGATCACCTAACTCTTGCTAGAATTCCCCTCTTTCCCCCATAGAAAGGTCTTCAAGCTGGCACCCAGGCTCTCCATTTTGTAAAGTGGCTGACTCCTGCATGCAGAATTCTTACTTTCATGAAATAAAAACATGCTTGCCAATTGCATGTGTGAGTGGTGGTCTCTGAGGGGCGAGTTCAGTCTTAAAACTTTGAACCCTATGTTGTATGTGTCTCTTCCCTATACACGCATACCTATGACAAAGTTTAAATTATTAAATAGGTAGAATGAAAAAGTCAAGTGATCACACGGTAGTGCCACTTTAGCAATAAACTGCAACAAAACCTGTAAGTGACCTAGAACTTCCTCAAAACATTGTACTGTAGTGTGTTCAAGCTCCTTTTCAGGCTCATCCAACTATGATGGAAGATGATGTGTGATAAGATAAAGTAAGGTGGGTGATACAGAAACTGTCAGACCAAGGTAGGCTGGAACTGTCCGTCTTAAATGGAGACAAGAACAGTGATACCATCACAGTTGATCTTGCACCCCAGAGGGCCACTCAGTGACTAACAAGCAGGCAACATACACATGGATATGTTTGACACACAAACGATTTATGTGTCAGGCAGAACAAATCTGGATGACATGAAGCTTCATCATACTACTCAGAATAAAAGACGGTTTTAAACTTAACATGTGTTTATTTCTGGAAGTTTCCATTAATATTTTCAAACCACTTTGACTTCAGATAACCAAAACCACAGAGAGTTTGGGAGGACTTCTGTGTAAGGTCAGCGCTGAACACGTGGATATCTAAGAAAAAGGACACTGTGGTTGCTGGTTCTTGGCAAATCCTAGCCATGAACTCCTAAGCCTCAGTTGGTCTAATGAGACCGTTTTCATGGCCCAACTTGTGCTGACTGTCATGGGAATCTGTTTAGAAATGGTCTTCCCGCCTGTAGGAGCCTCCATTTAAACTAGACTTCTCATCTTACCGAGTGTGTTGATTGGCATCTGTGAGAATGACGATTCAATCTCCTTGCTTTTGTTTCTTTTTTTTTTTTTTCTTTTTGTTCCATCAAAACAGCTCTTCTTGGTAACAGTCACCAAGCACTAGCATAAATAGCAGTAGACTCAGCAGAGTGTGGGGGAGTGCACTGTTAGCCATGTCTGAATTCAGCAGACATCTGATTCTACAACCTTTTTCAAGGGTTTTTAAATAATTGGGTAAAACCACAAACAGCGCCTGTGGTATGCACTTCTGCCCTTGGTTTGTAGACTGAGGCGTGATTGCATATGTTCTCAATTCAGGCACAGTGATCTCATTAATTTCTCCACTAGTCTTTTTATGATTTTTCTCTTCTTTGAAGTAGAGAGTTGCACAGAGAAAATTACTTTAAATTAGGCCATAAATACTAAACTCAGAACAACCCTTATTGACATTGGCAAATTTTACCATATCTGTGTCTGTCTAGCTGTAAATGTATAGTTAAAAAAGAATTATGGAGTTAAAAAGTAATCTATCAATATCTTCCTCTACTTTTATCTTCACCACCTTTGTGTCTGTGCATTTGCTCCTGTGTTTAAACCATTTGACTAATTGGTTTCGGGATCACTTTTCCCTACATGTGAGGTGGTGCGATGGCTTGATCTTCATACTATATGACTCTCTCCATGCATCAGAACGAATACTGTACATACCGTAGTGCTTTGAACGGGTCACCCCTTTTACTAAGATAAATCCTTCTCTGACCACCATTGACTCCTGTAGTATCTGTTTCAATAGCAGTTCTTTGGTTCTTCTGGAGTAGCATCATAGGGAACTATGGGAATTTTGACTAATGATCTATATTAATTAGAAAGCGGTGCAGAATGAGGAAGAAGCTGGTGATGTGCTTTTAAACGGTATCTACTTTGGGAATTGAATAAATCCATTTTTTAGAGAAGGAATTTGAATGTCGTCCCATTGTGTTGTTGTCTCATGAATCAAAGTACTGAAGAAGGGGCTAGCAAAGGGTGTGGAAGCTAACCATGGGGCTTGTATGTTAATGTGTATTGGGAAGGGGATAGGTGCTTTACATTGGTGAACCTGTCCCAGCCATGTGGCAGTGTACTGTTACCTCTATTTCCTAGAAGAATAGTTTAAGTCTTTCTGCTTTGCGTATAGATCTGGGGAGGGTGGAGGACCTTTACTTAGATATCATGCTAGTTGATTTGTAAATTATGATATGGCTGTCATTAAAAAATGGTTTAAAGATGTCTGAGAGGTGCAGCTCAGTGGTAGAAGTGCAGCAAGCATGAAGTCCTAGGTACAAACCCTGATAATGGAAAAAAGTCCATAACCATGGGGTATAGGTATATGTGGTAGTTCTGATAAGAATGGCCCCCATAGAGTTATGTATTTGAATGCTTGTCCCACAGTGACTGGCTCTATTAAGAGGTGTGGCCTTGTTGGAGGAAGTGTGCCACAGTGGGGCTAGGCTTTAAGGTCTCATATTCTCAAGCTATATCTAGTGTGGCTCACCATTGCTTCTGTTGCCTGAGGCTCAAGATGTAGACCTCCCAGCTCCTTCTCCAGCACAATGTTGGCCTACATGCCACCATGCTTCCTGTCTTGATGATACTGGACTAAACTTTTGAAAGTATAAACCATCCCCAATTAAATGCTTTCCTTTGTAAGAGTTGCCATGGTCATGGTGTCTCTTCACAGCTTTAGCAACCCTAAGACAGTACATCTTCAATATTTTGGCTTACTAGATAGCTCAGATTGGTTGCAGAACATGACACCAAACTTGACAACCTGATTTGAGACCCAGGACACATGCACACGCGCACACACACACACACACACACACACACACACACACACACACACTGAAAAGAATTTAAGTGATACAAAGGAATGAAGCTCTGGTGTCTTCCTCTTTACTTTCTAAGATTTGGTTTTGTTTTAAATTATACCCAAAGGGTTCGTTTTTATTTTTGTTTTTGTTTGAGGCAGAGTTTCACTCCATAATACCCGTAGATAGCTGAGAACTCATTATGTTAACTAGGCCGGCCTCAGTATTGCAGTGGTCTTCCTGCTTCTGCTGCCCATGTTTCTGGGATTGTAGACATGTATGACCATGGCAGACAGAAAATCCTAATTTATAGGAAGACTGATAGGACCATCTCTCCACCACTATATACTCCTTCATGCCACTATCTCTTGCAGTGTTACTGCAGCAGACATTCATTGGAGATGAAACAAAATGACATAAGTAAGTAAGCATTGCTCTAGGACCGTGTGACCTCTTAGACAACTGAGAATGTCAGTCATTTGTGGGTAACTGGGAAAAGCCATAATCCCTGATGGAAAAAGTGTGAAACGGCTTTGGTATCCCAAAGAAATGGGTGAATCACTCTGCTCAGGAGTGTCATCACAGACATTCCAACTTGTCTTAAGGCAAGAATAGAACTGTTGAGTAAAAGTGTGACCTAAGGATATGTGGGTCACAATGAGGACTTGACACATGAGCTGGCTTGTCTGTACTGTTGGTAGTTTTGTATATGCTAACGGGGTAGAGCAGGTCATGGAAACTCTGTACCATTCCAAGAAACAGGAATTAATGCAAGAAAGAAATAGAGCTTCAGACATGGTGCCCAGTGCCCAGCATGGGCCAGCCAGTTAAAAGTAAGTGACAACTTCTCTCCAACTGAACCTGTTGGCAAAGCACAACTCCCAAAGACAGCTTGCCACAACTCTCGTAGGAATGAGTTCATCTTGTAAGGCTCAGAGAAAGGGTAGATAATCCATACAGTGCTGAGGAGCCCAGTGCAGGAGAATGGGCAAGGTGCAATGTACTTCACGCTTGACCTCAGGAAGCAGATAGAAGAAATAGATGCCCAGGGCACCCCATACCCACTTTTGGAACAAAGTTACAGACAAAGCCTGGTTCTTTTAATTATTTCCGTAGATTCTGATACTCCAGGAGAAGACAGGCAGGCACCAGGCATCTCTCAGCAGATCCCCAGGACTGCGAGCTGTCCTCACAAGTAGCAAGGAGACTAAACACCTTCTCTCCCCTTCTTTCTCAGAGACTTGGGTTACTTTATAGCTTTATGGTACAACCATGACTGGGAAGCTAATCACAAAATACTGCCCCCTTTCATCACTACAGAAAAGATGTACAGCCTGCACTGATTAATAATGAGGCAACACAACCAAAAAGCTTCCAATGGTAGCCCAACAATATAGAATAGACTTATCGTGCCCTTCCCCCCATCTCTTTCTGGGTTGGTGAGTGGCATGTCCAGGTAAGGTGATGCCTTTAGTTTCCTCCCTCAGCTCCTCTCTGCCAGCAACTTTTTCATCCACTGTCTTAATGATGCCCATGCCACACGGGTCCTGATGCTGGTGCTGACAGGCTGCTCATTAGTGCCAGGGTGCTGCAGTCAGCCGGTGGCATGCCAGAACTCCACTCCTGACACTTTTTCACAGAGCTGTCACAGAGTCATAGAGCCTGCCAGCTCTGGTTGAACTCAAGCTGTGATACCTCCAGTGCCAATTAATGCATCAGTGTCCTGCTTGGCTGGGGAGGAGGCCTTGCCAATGCAAACAAATGGGAAACCAGGCAAGCCAGTCATCTAGAGAGGGTGGTGGGTATGTGGCTCAGCACACTGGCTGGGATAAGAACCCATGCGAAGGGTCACTTCACTCTCAGCAGCTCTTTGACTTCAATTTTTCAGAAATAAGGCCAACCAATCACCCACTGTGCTTCCTCAAGTGTAGCGAGGAAGAGTGAGCGCAGAAAGACTGTTGACATGGATGCAGAAGGTATGTTGATTTGGATGTGGGCATCTATGTTGCACTGAGGCTTTCTTTGTGTTGAAACTCAATGGACACACGTCTGCTCCCATCCTACACTAAGATCTTTATGGAGCCCTGAGGCAAATGTACAGTTTCCTATCTACTTTCTGTTTACACACCAAGAATAAGAAGGTGGGAATGGAAAAGGCAGAAGGGATGCATGGATTTAAAACAATATTTTTCTTTTTCCCATTAATTAACTGCATTTCTTTTTCTCAATGTAGTGGACCAGCACATTTTCATATGTATTCTACTCTCCTCCCGTTCACTTTAGGAAACTGTAGTTAGGAGCCACATGTGAGGGGTTTGAAAGAAGTAAGTGACAGAAGGCTCAGGTTGTCCTTGAAGGGGAATATGAAGAATGTATTTAAAAAAAATCTCTGCAGAGTGATGGCCTGAAGGATCAGAGTGCATCAGAAATCCTGATATCAATGCCATTATGAGCCTTCTTGACTTCTGCAAAAGTGAACCTTAAGAAGGACTGTCCTTTCAGCCTAAGTTGAGCCTCCCACACCAGCAGCTTCCCTTAAAGGAGCTTCAGGAATGGTTAGGGGAGCCTCCAAAGGTCAGCAGCAAAATGTCCTGAAGCCTTTCCAGGAGTTCCATGGAGCAGGGACAGGCATGCAGCATGCACCTGTAAACACTGCAGTAGACGAGAGACCTCAAGAGTAAGCTGGAACATTGCATTGGAAGAAGAGGTATGCCCCATCGAAGGGATAGGCAAGAGCCGTGATGGACACCAAGCCAACAGTGTGCCCTGAGTAGTATCTAGGCCCTAGGTAGCATGCACAAGGCGGAGAATGGAAGAAAGTGAGACACAGACCCTACTCTCAAAGAACTTTTGAAAAGGGGATGATACGAATGGACCAGATGTGGGACATCTCTGCTCTGTGGACTTCCCAATGGTTTTTCTTTTGTCTTTGTGTGGGGTGCCTTTTGGGAATCCTGATTGAGTGGGGGTAAAAGTAGTGAAAGTTGGTGCCACAAAAGACTCTATCAGATGCTCAGCAGCTCTTGGTTTCAAAAGTTATTGGACTCCTGATTGGACTCATACCTTTACCTGAGCCTAAAATGGTCTTCCAGGAGTATGGCAATGTAGAAATCCTAGCTGTTTCTCTAGAGCTGTGGCCCCTCAATGAAATATGGTCCAGGGATATGAGAACACTTTCCTGTGAAGAGTTGGGGGCTTGCTTTGGATGTGTTCAGGATATATTAAAAGAGAACATTTGTGCGTAAGACAGCATTAAAGTCCATTCTTTCATGCCTAGATAAAGACAAAAGATGAATCACAGAGTCCTGAACAGACTGCTTGGAGGAGTCCCCGGCGTCTCTGCTGCTGCAGGTACTCACACTGACCCTTATGAGGACTTTGGCTTCGGTTTTCCTGGAGCTCTTTCTTGTGTCCTTTTCCTCCTGAAAATGCCAGGGCCCATGCAAGTATAGACAATAAGTACTCATCCCAAACAGGTATGCAGGATAAGGACAGTTATATAGCTAGAAAACTGTTCACTTTCTCCTTGAATTCTAAGAGTGGTAAGTCATGAGGAGGAAATAGAACAGGCATGGCAGCAGAAGTAACATAGGGAAAGGACCTTGCACAAAGATGAGCTGTGCCAAAAGACAGAGTGGGAGCCCTATCTTTCTCTCCATCCTAGCCGTGAATATCTGGTATTTCCTCCAACTGATGAATGGCCTGGACAGCCCTCTTGACCCTTTTATCCACCAGACATCCACTCTTACATCAACATGCGGGAGCCTTCCTAAAAGAATGCCCCATATTTTTCTGGTCCCTTTCTACACAGAAGGTGGCTGGGACTAGAGGTACTCATTCTAAAGAGGTGGGGAGATTATTGTGAGCTGCACTGGATGGCTCCTAATAGACAAAGCCAGGCTTTTCAAAACTGCCCCAGACCAGAAGCTAAAGCCTAGAGGGAGAAGATGAGGTGACGTCATCAGATGGCCCCAAGTGCCTGGATCAGGTATTCTTTGACAGAAATTTCATGTTTTTGTAAGAACGACTTGACTGAGACATGATCTGTCTCCAGCACTGGGACAAAAGATGACAACTGCTCTCTGTCTTTGGAGATTCAGCAAAGGTGCCCATCATTCTCCCAGGAGCCCCAAGCCTGCCCTCGTTTATTTAAAATAAGCATTTTCTGAGAATCATTTAGTGGGTACAGATGAAGGCCTGACTGCTAAGGGTCTCTAGCTTCAGCTCAGATTTGGCAGAAGCTCAATGACATCTTTGATCTCCAAAGAAGCATCCCCAGGAACACCGTTCCCTAGTGAGGCTGGAGGTGATTAGCTCCACCTTGGCATATCCCATCAGTCTGAAAGTGGGACGGCTAATCTAGGCCCCAGATCTGGACAAAGCTGTTCATCTAAATTACTCTAATCTGCAGGTAGATTCCGATCAGCCTGCTCCTCTCCCCTTGATCCATCTTCTGTTTCCATAGCAGCTAAAACCTCAGGAAAGTGGCAGCATCTGGCCCAGGCTCAGGTGAAAATCTCCTAGGGAAGTGAATTAACTTGATGGCCACAAAAGGAGGAACAAAGGACCCCAGAACACAGCAGAACAGGCATCAAATGAAAAGGAAGGAGGGGTGGAGAGAAGAGGGTAGAGGACAAGAATGAAATTAAGGCAGAAGTATTTAAGAGATTTAAGACAAATATGAAAGAAGCAAAAAGTGTAGAGAAGACATCTGCATAATAGGATTTGGCATAAGAAGAAGATATCAGGAGGGGAATGGCCAGAAAACATCAAGACAAGGAGAAAGAACTGGCTGGCCAGAGATGGGACTGAGAAAGTGCATCAAACAAGAAACAGAGTATCCTGGCATCGGTAAAGGAAGTCTACCTCGGCTGATAAATGTTCTGCAGTTTCAAAAGACAGGCTGGCCCAGCTTCTGATAGCACTGGGGACTCAGTGACATTAAGGTGTGATGAATGGGGTGTGTGGACTTAAAAAGCCTGTGCACACAGGTAGCCCTGCCTTTTCAAGTGTCCCAGGTCCATTCTCCATCACTAATGATCTCAAGTGCAGCTGAGGCCTCCTCCTAGACTTGAGCCAGTCCACAAAAAAGGTCATTTTCAAAGGAGAGATTGGCCAAATGAAAGAAGTTCTCTCTCTCTCTCTCTCTCTCTCTCTCTCTCTCTCTCTCTCTCTCTCTCTCTCTCTCTCTCTCTC
>OU015749.1:87160437-87175504 GCA_907169655.1 Acomys percivali
CTCTCTCTCTCTCTCTCTCTCTCTCTCTCTCTCTCTCTCTCTCTCTCCCTCTCTCATCCCTTTCTTCCCAGGGGTAACATCAGGAACGATGACCAAACAGCTCCCCAGAGTTCAGGACAAGTACAACTAGACGTGTCACACATCTGAGACCATCTATCAAGGTACACTGTTACAGTCAGAAAGGAAATTCCATATGTGAGGCTGTTATAGCCCAACATTGATTTTTAAAAATGTGGTCAGGGAGGCACTACCGCCTTTGAGAATGAGAGTCTTAGGCTTCAGTGAAGAACGTACAGGAAGCAGGCAATGCTTAGTTGTTGTGTCCTGCTGGGGATGCACTTGTGAAAACAGATAGTCTGCCTGGTCCAGTAAGTTATGGCCCCTTTGGAGACAGTCTACATCCAACAGTGAACCAGGATGATGTAAAGGGTCAGCCCCATTATCTTAGTAGAAAACAGAATAGAAATCCGACCTAGCCAGTATAATGTTTCCATAGACCACATCACAGTTCATCTTCTTCTCCTACCCAAACTTGCTTCCTTCCCCTCTCCTCTACAGAAGCTGATCCCAAGAGCAGCCCAAATACATTTCTTTCACTTTCCTCTCCTCAGAGCCTGCTGTGGGGGACACACAGCCAGTCACAAATAACTTCCACTAGAGTGGAGTTTGGAATCTGTGACCTTGTCCTATGTAGCAATGTACATGCCTTCATCAATGCACACATACATCTGCATATGTGCATATGTAATTACGTAATGCCTTACACATCAGCCAGTGATCAGCAACAGAACTGAGGCTTTTGTCAATGGCGTTGCTCCAGTGTTACTATTTCTTCCTCCTTGTCACTCTTTCAATGGGTACTACTCAGGTTTCTCAGCCTTCACCAGGACATTTTACACAGTCATCTGTCTCACGAGACTAGGGGCTCACAAGAACAGATTTTTTTTAGCCTGGGGTTATGGCTAACTCCCCGTTCCTAGAAAAGTCTGGATGATCACACTTTCTATAAATATTTGGGAAATGAATACAGTAATATTATGTTTTTTGATAACAAATAAAAGCTACCTTAACGGTAAGTGACATCCTGTCACATCCTAAAGGGTTCAAAGCACAAGCCACTCAGTTTGGTCTTCCCAACATCTGAACGTTTTGGCAACACATTTCGCAATTTAGCTACACATTATGCTATATTTGTTATCTAGGAAATATCAGGGAAAAACAACGGTGAAACCACAAAAACAGCTAATGATGAGATTTTTGCCAATGCTGAAGAGGCACAGACCAGGGAAATTTCTTGTTAGCAATGTGGAATTTAGAGCTTTCCCTTGCCATTATGTGCTTGTATTTCCTATCTTGTCAACCACCAGCTATACAATGTTGCCAAAGCAGCACTCAATGTGGGATGTTCACTCTGTCCTCACCACTATTTCACCCACGCTCAAGTGAAATTAATTTCTATGAGACTGCAAACAGATACTCAGGCCCAACCCTCTGAAGTCATGACAGCTATGGCCACCGTGGATGGTACAGCAATCATTTCTACAGAGTTCTACAGAACTCATAAGTCAAAGTTACTGACCAGATTACCAGATGCTTAGAAGCCCTTGGACTAGGTAATAGGTACCACACCCTCAAACCCATGGCAAACAATAAAATTCCTATTATCTCTCCTGAGTGGATGCTCTTACCTTTGGGAGAAATATGTCTCCAGGTTACTGTAGGCTCCGGTCTACCCGTGGCTATGCAAGTGAGGCTGATGTTGTTCCCTTCATTAATGGAGATATCTGAAGAAATCTCTACAATTTTGGGAGATACTGTGAAGACAAAACAGGTAGAAGGAACATAAAAATCCTGCTGATGAATCTCCTTATTGTCTTAATGCAGAAGCTGATGGAATAGCCCAAAGTTTGAAATATATGGGCTATAGCTGTAAATAATTTTTTAGAATTAGAAAAATCACCTTAAAAAAAAAAGAAAGAAAAATCACCTTAAACCTGAATTTAGCTTCCAGTTTAAACACAAATACAAAGATCGGAGGGGAATCAACCCCACCTCAGTGCTGCTGTAACTATACTTCTGTCTCCACCTGCACCCCTCCACCTCCCCAGCCATACACACACCCCTCCAACAGAGGCCCATGAGTCATTCTCCTCACT
Organism: Acomys percivali; assembly: GCA_907169655.1. NCBI lineage: Eukaryota > Metazoa > Chordata > Mammalia > Rodentia > Muridae > Acomys > Acomys percivali. Next base: position 87,162,594 of record OU015749.1, read on the forward strand.
GAATTCAGAGGTGTCTTTATATAATGCAGCTCTGATCATAGCACATCTCTATCTAAATAGCCTCTCTGCCATAACCAGGATCTCCAGACCAACATATAAAGTCATTCAGAATTGAGCACCAACTAATTTCCCCCAGCAATCTCCAGTGGCCTCCTCTTCATTCACCCATGCTTTGTCTCCAACATACCATGCTCTTCCTCGTCACCACAGAGGATCTATATTCTTTCTTATATCCTTTATAGATAATCCTTTGGGCCCAGGTCTTTGTTAGTTACCTCACCATCTACCTGTTCCCTCTAAATATAATTCTGCTTCTTCACCCATGTTTGCAGAACATACAAATAACTGGACACTCATAACAGTGAGATGTGATGTGATATGATATGACATGATATGATATTGTATGATATGATATGATATGATATGATATGATATGACTTGACCTGAACTCTCCCATGAAAAAAGGGAACATTCTCCCTAATGCCTAAAGTTGGGGCGGACTCTTACTTCCTTGGCTTCTGCTTTGGAGGCTGGCTTCCCTATGAAGGCTATATGCTGCTGCGTTCTTCCCACTGTATTCCACAGAAGAATCTCCCAGCAGCCTAGACACAAGCCATGGCTTATGTACCCTATCTCATGCTGGAACCTGTGACAGAAGCTTGTTCTTGCCGGACAGCTGAAACTGCTTCTGCACTGTCAGCTTTACCATAGACGATGTGATATTGGATTCTCCATGTGGTCACTCATTTGTCTAATCTGTCAAATGGCTTGTACTTCAAGAAGATAAAGTGACAACGTCCTTCATTGAGCTCCCAAAGTCTAATCATAGATTTATCCCACTACATTATACCTCTTTGCTTGGAGTCACTCACTCATTCATCTGTGGTTTTCTGACAGCCTGAACCTGAACCATACCTTCCTCATATAGGTATCCATGGTAGAAGCCCAACAGATACTTACAGCATCCATACTCATGCTGCTGTCTATGCTCAGATGCTTTTCTCCTGATGCCTACTAGATGCACCCACTTGGATGAATTTCCACCCCTTCCATTTCAGTATGAGGTCTCAAAGAAGAATCTTTCACCATTTAATTTTACTTATTCGTGCATAACATCTTTTATACAGTAAGCAAAACTGATCATTTTTAGACTGAAATTCACATTGAACTTTAGGTAAAGAGGCTGTGTGTGTGTGTGTGTGTGCGCGCGCGTGCGCGTGTGCGCACGCATGTGCACGCATCCCTATTCATTAGGATGGAAATAAAGGATAAGTAAGACAGAAATAAAAGCAGAGGGATGGGAGACTCTCTGCTCCACAATGCAGGACATTTAAGATATAACTGTAATTTGTAGCTGATCATTAAAATTAGAGTATAACTCTCAGGAAGAAAGGCCATTGATAAGGTAGTGACCAAGTACCTGACTTGCTGACTCTGTGATACAGGGTTTCTAAACTCTCTTAGTTCTACAGTTCTCCAGAACTCTTGAAGAAGTAAAAATTCTGATGTATTTACTCACAGAACTTTAACTGCAGTGCTTCCTTCTTGAGAACTCTTGACCCAACCCACCTGCCTGGTCCTCAGCCCCGCCCATTTTTTGGCTCTCACAGAGCCTTGCTTTCTTCCTGGAGCACAGGCTGCCTGCAGAGTGTCTGCGCTGGCCTTGCAGACATTGCTTCAATAGTGCAGGTAAGTAATTTATTGATCTGTAACGTACTCTGAGATTCTCTGCAAGGGATTATGTCACGCCAACGCCATGCAATAAAATTAAGAAAAAAAAAATGATGGACTTTGTGAACACAGGGTGATTTAGGGGTTGTAGTTGGAAGTGTACGTAAAGTACATTTTAAGTGGAAATCAGGCTGGGTAATGAATTATTCTTGCTTTGGAAGGGCTGACTGGGAGTTCATTTTCCTGGCTTCTTACATGATAGCTAATCTGCTAATCATACACTAGAGAAGAATGGGCAGTCCCAAAGTGGTGTGGAAGGTGGAGCGGGCCAGAGCTGTCAGCGCAGTGAGTATATTAAATGAGACAATCACACCTCGCGCTTGGAAGACTCCTCAAGAATCTTCTCCTCCCCCACCCTTGTCATTTACAACTGGAAAGTATCCAACTCCTGAAGGGAAATACCGGAGAAGTGCTTGCCACCTTTCTTAGCCAGCTTACCAGCCGAGCTTGAAGGAGGGAAATTGCTCTGGATGCATCCAAAGGAGAAGAAGCCATGCTCAGTATGGGGCTCAAGTGACAACAGGCACAACCACAGTGCTAAGAGCTAAATCAGCGAGTGCAGATGTTCTGGGATGGAAGGTATCCTTTTCTAGGTGGCAACTTATACTGCACTGGCAGTGTCAGCTTTAAGATTAAATTAGAGGCTCAAAGCAACCCTTGACATGAGGACGTGATTTCTATCCTCAGCACATCCCTGAAAAAATTAAATGGAGCTAGCAGGGAAACACTATGATTTTAGCTAATTCCTGCTCATAAGAAAGACTTGGGTAAGTAAGAGATAGGCTCCCTGTGTTTCACACTGTTTCCATGGTTACTTTCTGTACCTTACTTCCCCTAATATGGGCTGTTAGAAATATACTAGGATTGCTTTGTTTGCTTGCATTCATTCACTCTCACATACATTCATTCGTTCATTCATTCATTCATTCATTCTCTTGTCAATATACATGAGTCACTTTCCATAAGCCAGTATTTGTACTAAGCACTAAGAACATAAAGTCCTTGTCCCTAAGGATAACGTGATCTAAAGATACAAAAACAGACAGAGGGATTTATCAAATGTTGTGGGAACACAGAAGTTAGAGGCTAAAACTTGACTGTCGGTAGGTGTTGCATGACCCTTTCCAGACATGTGACAACTTTGTTAAGTTTTAGGGCCTGAGTAAAAGTTTATCAAGTCGGGGGAGGAGAGGAGGAGAGGTTTATTAAGCAAAAAAGGATGACATAAAGAAAGCACCATTAGTGACACCTTTTGTGCCTATATATAATCAACTATTATCGGAAGAGATTTCTTTTCAGAGGCTGTGCCAAAGGCATCAGGTGCTCGTGAGTATATTCTCTCTATAATTTGTGTAGTAGGTATTTTATGGCATGCATAAACATACCAGCCCGGTTGGCTATCGAAGTGCTTTCAATTTGTTTTGGGGGAAACAATGCATTCAAATCATTTCATTGAGTTGAATGATGAAGCAGAGTGGATCAGAAAATTGTGTGTGGCGGGGAATGAAGGACGCATATGATAAGTGCTATGGGCTAGAAAGAGGGATGACCACAGTGCCTGGGAGTGTCGGAGATGGCCTCCCCTCTCATCAGCATCAGCTTTGGCCAGCAACACACAACACACAGAGATAAAAGTAAGGCCGTATCACACAGATCAGAAACACACCAGCACGAATAAATCAGCAGAAATCCAGAATTTACATGAAATACAGTGACTACCAGCAGGCGGTAGCATCCCATGAGGCTTGAGCTCCCACTTCTACCAGGCTACCCTCCCCATGGAGTTCTGCAGAGCATGGCATTTGTGAGGTTCTCCTGAGGATTTGAGACAACTTTCTGAAAGGACCAGGGAGTAGTTCCTGGAAACCCAACACGAGGCATTTAATAAGTGAGTCTTATGCCACACATGGTTGGCGAACTGGTGTGAAGTAACAACAGCGAACAGACAGTTGATAAATTTCATAACAATCAATAAAAATGGAATATGAGATCAATGGCGTAACAGGGAGGCAGGATGCGGAGCAGCCTGAAGGGCTAGATCTTGGATTGTTAACTTCAATAGGCCACGGCAAGTATTTGATTTGATTTTTGTTTTTTTAAATAGGATGCCCTAATTTATTTATTTTTTTAATTTTAGGATGAATCTGTTAACCATGTGTCAGAGTGGAACTGGGCAAAACGGGAATTAGTGAACTCTATCCACATGAGTGATAGTCAAAGCCTGGATGGAAATGTTGGCTCTGCAGAGATATAAGGAGAATGTGGATTGGAGAGGAGAGGAGTGCCAGGGTACACACACATGCAACCTAGTGATGGCCCGAAAGGGGGAGCTCAGAGGAGCAACTGGCTTTCTGGGGCACATTAGTTAGGTTCATTCTCATGTGCACACTGTGATGGGAAAGAGACTGGGGGACAACTGCAGGACAGCTAGGCAGAAGTGTCCTGACACCAGGTGGAGTTACACGGTCAAAGGTCCAAGAGCACAGCTGAGAGGTAAACTGGGGGCACCGAGAGGAGGAGCCACGAATTAAAATTGCCTCAAAAAGGTTGTCATTTTCTGCACTTGTGTATATATGACTGAAGGCTTTTGAGGTCTGAATATAAGAGATATTAATTATATAAACAGAAGACTAAGACATTTTCAGGATATATTTAAGAAGAAAGACAGAAGTCAGGTGTACCATGCTCTGAGGATAAAACTCCACATTTAATACATTTTATTAAGGTTTCATCTGGCTATTACCGAATTCTAATTCAAATATGTAAATAATTAAATAAGGTAATTATTAAAACAATATTCTGAGGAACTTTCCTATTCCTGGCTTAGCTTACAGTGCCCAGGTGTTGAGTTTTAATAATTATGTCATTAATAAATAGCAATTTGCTGTTTTTAGCACACAGTAGATATCCTATTAAATCCAAATTAAGATGCTTTATTAAGCACTGTGCAGTCCTGTGGGGCTGAGAATGCACATAAATGCCTCAACCAGGTACTTCCCAGTACTCCTGCAGATCTATGTCTCCCTGATGGCTTCAGCTGCTGCCTGAGGGATCTTTGCTCACCAGTGAAGGTCTCGGATGCCCAAAACTACTCGGGACAGTTTCCAAGGCTGGGATTTCTTTGCTCCTGTGTCCTAGGGACTTCTCATTCTACAATGTTGAAAGACCAAATCTAGGGTCTCCTACAACCTTTTTGGCTTACAGACCTCAGGGAGACACTTCAAGCTATGATAAGGGCCCTAAGCAAATTATGCAATATAGAGGGGGAAGTTGTTAAAGATGCAGCCACTGTACACCAGGCAAATCCTATTGTGAAGCTGCCTCACATCCAAGTGGATCAGGCTGTGTGGCTAGGCGTGGGCCTTTGTTTCCCCAACCCACACTGAAACAGAGCGATAAGTCAGCCAAGAGCTTGCAGAACACATTCTTATCCTAAAAGGACCTTTCTGAAATGCATCCCACCACTTTCCTAGCCTCACCCCAGGAACCCTCTTTGTCTGCTGTCCCCCAACTCTTCCTGATCAAAAGGTCCCTTTGTGATCTCCCCTTTTTCTTCACATGACTTGTCTGTTCTAGCCGTTATATCCTGACTCCTCAAAAAAGTCCCCCTCCACCGTCGTTTCTAAGCTAGCATCTCCACACTGGATTACTTGTTGTATGACTATTGGCTTTTCATTTACGTAGTGGTGCTGGGGGGTTGAGTCTGCTGCCTTCAGCATGATGGGCAATCACTCTGTGACAGACCTACCCCCTCTGGCCAACGCCTCTTCTAATGAAAATGGAAGCTTTGCTGGTTGTTTCTTCACTAAATTGCACAGTACATGCCATCATGTCCAGCAAACCTCATGTTCCCACAGATAAGTTTTTGAATAAATGGATGTTTTTGCAAGGCTGAAAGGAAATATGAACAAATGCAAATCTGTGGATAGCCTCAAGATCTACCAGGTGCTGGCAGCCGCGATGGCAGCCACTAGTTTCCAAACACCTGCTTATATTACACACACACACACACTCACACTCACACACACTCATACTCACTCACTCACACACAAATTTTCCCTGCATTAACCAAGTGAATAGGTGCTTTTTTTTTTTTTTTCGAGACAGGGTTTCTCTGTGTAGCCTTGGCTGTTCTGGACTCACTTTGTAGACCAGGCTGGCCTTGAACTCACAGCAATCTACCTGCCTCTGCCTCCCAAGTGCTGGGATTAAAGGCGTGTGCCACCACGCCTGGCCTAGATGCTTTCTTTAAAATAACCCAGCATGGTGGGTTTGAAGTGTTTCCTGTGACCCAGGGGCTCTTACCATTGATGTCGATAGCCCCCGGTTAACATTGACTCATTATTTCCCTGATTATTTCTTGTATTTTACAGATGAGAATGATGATGTTCGGTAGGTGTGGAGGTCTAGGTAACTCTTCAAGGATATACAACTGAAATTTACCATGTGGTATGTAAGTTTTAGTGAGGAATTTTATGGAGAAGAAAAAAGGTCCTTGGAACTGCAAGGACACACATGAAAAAATATATTAAAGAAAAGAAATGTGACACCTATGTTTTATGAACATCTGCTGGTTGTAAAACCCTGTTGTTCATTAGGCGCTTTGAAGGCAGTGAGTTCACTGATGATAGTTTAAGAATCCTATGAGGAATCTCTATTATTATTATTATTATTATTATTATTATTATTATTATTATTCACATACGAAGAAAGAAAGAGTTAGGGGTCTGTAGTCATTATTCAAGGGAAAACTGCCAACAGGGATAAGAATGGAACACCAGAAAGTTATGGTGATGCCCACTGTCTTCTCTTCTCAGAGGCCAGGCTTGTAGGTTCCAGGCTCCAACCCAGCATTCCTTGGGCTTTGCTAAAAACATCCATATCCCTATGTACTCCCCATCCACATCCATCTAGCTCCTGAATGACAGAACTATGAGCAATGGTTACTTCTCTCATCAGAACACTTCCATCATTTGTCACATCTCATTCCTTTCTTTTGTAGTTCCATGGGAACACCTGTGTGCTTATAGGGAACTTAGCTGAAGGGACCCTTCTCAGTGCAGTGTATACGGTGATATTCTCTACCACATAGTGTCTGGAAGGGTCCACCAACACATTATTCCTAGCTTTCCACATAGGCATGCATATTGAAATCTGCTTATCCATCCTGGGGACATCCTGCTCTTCTTCCTCTCATTCATCTTCCTGCAAAGTGAGCTGAAGCACAGATGTGACCCTCGGGGGCACTTCAACCTGAAACAGCCACTGTGGCTACTGCCTCCTGTATGCACACAGGTTCATTGGACTGTGTCTTACCTGGTGACAGAAAAGTCACTGGTTAAGTCCACCTGGGCATCTACCAATAGAAATCATCATTAGGCCTGTGGTGACGGAAGACTCAAGTCAGCCAATCTTTTGCTTGGTTCTCCCACTCTTTTCATTTATTCCTTTCCTTCTTTCGTCCTTTAAAGAAAAGTATCCACATGTGCCAATGTATATTCATAGAACTGTGGGATCTGTGGGATTGTTTACAAAGAGAAACTCTAAGATTTGTATCAAAGACTAAATATAAAGCTGAGACCTTCAAGTTACTAACTGTAGAAACTTAAATAAATCATTTGACTATGTGATTGCAATAATTATTTTAGTGTCTTTCTTAACCCCCTCAAAACACACACTTTATGGATCAGAGAAAAAAATGTGAAAATGCCACATTTTTAACCATACAATGTTATTCAAGTGTGACCTGGTAGAATTATTAAAAAGTGTGTACTTCTAGAGATCAGTATGAAGGGAAAGTCAAACTTTGTGTGCATCAGGGAAAGGACAAGGTGGGGTGGCTACCACTTCTGTGCTCCTATGAGCAGATGCTAGTCAGTAAGTACTTTGGAAGATCAGCAGCAGCTGCAGGCTGAGGACTCAGTCCCAGCCTCAGATAGGTACAGTCTCGCTCTCCCACCACTGAGGAAACAATGGCTGCTGCTGTTGCAAGGGGAGGAAGCCAGCCTGGCTGCTCAGAATCCCAGATGAGGGTCTGAGAATGTGAAGGCTCCTTAATGATACAACCCCAGGCAGTGGTTATTCCTTTCAACAGAACACTTTTGTCATTTGTTACATCTCATTCTTCCCTCTCAGCCCCTTCATATTAAAACCAAGGAAAGATCATGAAGCCCTGGGAGAAAATCTAGTGATTTATTCAGGATTAGTCATAAACCAGTGGCTCTGAAGTTTGGAATGTGTGCCTTTCAGGATCAACTGAAATGTGGAAGGAAGTTTTTATGAGCTCTGCTCTCTGACCCAGTTTAATCATTCCTGATGGAGACATAGAAGAATAAAGTAAACACCATTCATTCATCATGCCAAGCTTCCTGCTTCTGGGTATATTAGTGTAAATTGAATTTCACAGCCCCTACCTGTAACTGTAAGTGCTCCATTATAGTGGGCACTGACTACGAAATTGTTAAGAAGTGTCTCCTCATCAGCGGTTTCATGTGAGAACACAAGAGAAGGATTGCTAATCATGGTGCAGCCTGCCACCCAGACAGTGCTGGCTGGGTTTCAGTTTCTAGAACAATGGTGCAGAATTAGGATTGAGTGGCTTGCATGCCTTTCACCACCATCCTGAAATGGACCAGCTCCTCGGGGACCAATTAATCAAAGGGTAGAAAGATGGAGCAAGAAGCCAAGGGTCACTGAAGAGTAGAAAGAACTTCAAGAGGCCCACTAGGGCATCTTGCTGGGTGTTCAACATGGCTGCTTCTTTGGAGCTCCTGGTAATGCCTCAGGCATTACTCCCACACTGAAGCAAAGGGTCTGAAGCTCTTCCATAAAAAGCTAAGCCAAGTCCATCATGATGGAGGCAGCCAGCCACATGCTGCGTCTCTAATCAGGTGTCCCTGAAAATCAACAGCCAAGTTTCCACAGCCAGAAAGCCTCCAAAATTAAAATGTGCCTAACTTAAAGAAGGAATCAATTAGCTTGATCCGCTACATAATTTTACAAGGAAGAGGGGGAAAAACAGGAATATGTTGTGTTTTCTTATTATTCCTCATGGAAGAAAGGTATTATTTGTTGATCACCTAATAAGGACAATATTCTTGCCATATATTTTCCTTTTAATTCAGAACACTCAAGGCTTAAAGAGCTAATGAGATTCTGTAGAAGGAGAAAGTGGCGATGCCACATGCCAGCTCTTCCTACAAGGTTTTGGGGGATCAGAGTAAATATGTAGGTATAATTGAATAGCACTCAGTGAGCTGCTAAAAACTACAAATGAATGATATTGTGAGGGAGATAGCATTCAGCTCAATCAATTAGTGGTAAACAGCTTAACTATTGGCTGTATGAACCAAGCCTGAACTTCAGACTAGGACATCTTCTGACTAAACCAATGAATTCTCAGCATCCAGCTTAGAAATGGGGGCAGGCCACGACGCTTCTGATGTCCCCTGCTTCTATGTTCTCCTGGAGTTCCTCACAGCCTCAGTCCTGCTGCAGCCACTGAAACCCCACTGCAGGGCCCATTTAAGACCTTCTTTGGTCCCTTGACACCTGACATTTTTCTGGGATCTCAGGTAGGCCATACAGTGATAACGGCCACTTTTATCACGTCCCAGACACATCCTTTCTTCTTGTTTTTTAAAGGGGTTTCCTATACAAGCTCCAAATAACTGACCTAGGATATGGATGGGACCTGATCCTATTAGGCTTAGAGCACTGTTAAAAACTCAGTCTTGGGATTATGCATACATTTTCTTCCTGTCTGTCACTTTCTCTTCCAAGTACAGGGAGATGTTAACTAAATCTTCCCTTTGGATGCTTTTGCTTCTGTTCAGAAACTCACCTCAAGCAGAGAAGAACTCTCTGCCTACAACACTAGTGTGTGCAGCTCACTGCTCATCCCAGGATCAAGGTTGTTGTTGGTGTAAGTAGCATAAACACATCTATAAGGATGCATGTATAGGCTAGCATCCTCTCAGGGCCAGGGTTCTCTTTGCTCCTTCTTTTCCTCCCCTTTAAACATGCCTAAGTGCCATGCCTTTCTCTCTCTCTCTTTCTTACCACCCCATTCGGATCAGATGGAGGCCATCCAAGTGAAAATGGAAGCCATGTCCCCAGGTGGTCCCCTCTGAGCACTGAAGAAGTCTGTGCCTGTGCTGTCAATCAGCTGTCTGCCACCTATACACCTACATGCTTAGCTGCCTTTCTGGTGTCATTTGCACTTTAATTCCTAATTGCCTAACAGCACTGGTAGTTAGGTACTCAACAATGGCTATAAATCTACTTGCAGTGGGAATTATGCTGCCTGCACTAGGAAGGTTCCCATGAGCTCCTGGCTGGCTATAGCCCTGACTGCAGAAGGATGTGGATGATTTCGAGAGCACTCCTATTTCCATTCTAGTTCCTGCAAGGTCAAGTTAGACAGAGAGGAACTGCCGTATGGAGGGCTTCTGCCTTCCTCCAGCGGCACAGTGGTGATATTGCCTGTGCCAGAATGGAAATTCTCGTGCTTTCATGCCAGTGATCTTTGGGACCATCTTAGGCAAGCGAAGACACAGCTTATTACCTGACCTTGACTCTCAAAGCCACATAGGTGGTCCCACTACCGTCCAAGGTTACTTGGCAACTGGTTTTAATCTGATTTTGTGTTCTGAGCACTTACTGCCACTAAAACCTTCATAAAGGTTATGGCTGGAGAACAGATCACGATGAAGCCTCTCACCTTAGCAAGGGAGGTAAAGATGCTAGCCTGCTTGTATTGAGCTACAAGTTCTCCCTGAGAGCAGTGTCTCTGTGAATCCCCTGTGAAATGTCACAGTGCTGGGGCAGAAGGGGGCGGGGGTGCAGTCTTGGAAGGAAAAAGTTTCAACATGACTTCTTGTTAATACAAAGCTTGTCAAACACATCACCTAGAAATACTGAATGTCTTTATTAGATTCTTTTATCTCCCCCCGAGAATGGAGGGACGCACCAGTTGCTTCTCGGTGGAGATGCCATCATCCAGAAACTAATTAAAGGCTACACAGGAAGCTGGGGCACTCACACTCTGGAGAACAAAATGCATTAGCAAGCAGAGTCAAAAAAAATTACAAGTGAACTTTATATCGAAAAGGGCAAGTTGGGAATTTGACAATAACTCTTCTTTCTCCCTCACCAGCTCACAGCAGGTGAAAGTGGGCCCATCAGGATGTCAATGAATCTTGATGCAAGGCCATCTGCTTCCCAGCATCATCACTCAGGAAGGGATTTCTCCTATTTGGGTACCAAGGGCTGAGGACCACATGACCACTCACTGTGGGAAATGCAATCAGGTGAGTTTCAGGCTAAACTCTGCTCCTGCAGTCAAGACAGGCAGAAACTGTGTGTATCCCAACAACATTCACTTACTTGTGCAGATGGAAGGAGCTGGCCATGCAATACAAAATATGTATGAGCACAGAAAAGGCAGACTGGAGCATATGTTGTACCTCATGCCCAGAAAAACTAAAAACCTATGTCCTTGTTGTCTCTAAGTATGGAATGGTTCTCCCTCATGTTTTGTGTGAACATTGCTGTACTACTGTTTTACGGTCAGCAACGATCTCTACTGGTATCATGGCCTTCCCCTTTATATCTCCTCTGTTGATATTTTATGTTCTTGCATTTCTCGTTATTCACAGAGTTCAGAGACTAAAGCCTTAAAAACGTGTCTTTGTTACTAAAGGGCCATTACAATCTCACCTTGATTCTGTGGCTACCGTAGACCACGATGTTTGAGACATCCCCTGATTCATACCTTGGTTTGTGAAGCTCCTTCTGTTTTACAGACTCTTCCTTATTAACTCTGTCTTCTGTGACATTGTTAACCTTTTTAACACATCTTGCCTTCCACTAGTCTTTTAATAAGTATTGGCTGGATGACTGATCATCAATGAGTGAATAAAAGCAACAGCTTAAATGTTTGCTGGCTCATTCAAAGGAAAGGGTTAAAAACCTTTGCTCTAACACAGAGAGGACCCTCTTTATCCTACTTCCCTTTCTACTCTTTTCTCAAACGATTCTTGATCAATGAAGACAGACACATGAGCTAATATTCAATAAGGGTCATTTGTGATAGATAAGGATCTGGAGCATTAGTATAGCCAAGAGCTCAGGAATGTTTTGGCACCAACTAGCCTGAGTCTAACCCTAGCTGTAGGTCCACTGTTTATTTATTTGCCACTTAATACATACACACTGTACACACCAACACATTTTGTAATGATAATATATATCAAAAATGTATTATCTTCAATGTTTTTAAATCTAAAGTCCAAATGCATTAACTACACTTATAAAACTATTTATTTTTGAGACAGTTATTTAAGTACTCAGAATTCTTGTCTACATGTTACATGTTGCATAATATCCCATGAAAGAGTGACTGTGATGAATGATTTAGGTACTGCATGTAGTGCCCAACACATGCTAAAGGGCCAACCTCATAAACCCACATACAACTGTAGCTGTTATACCTCCTCCAAGTGGAACTGCTCCAACTAGAATTACATAGGTCAATGTCTATGTAATCAAATATGAGGTGTTCCATCTTATGCAGTCTGAGGGCTAACTACTTGTCCTTGTTATTATTAAGCTAGCATTTGCTCCTGTCTTCCCTTTTCTTCCTTGGCTTGGTGTTGTCATCTGACCTTGTCCTTTTGCCTGACTGGGTATTCCTTGCTTCACTGCTCAGAGGTGGACAGCTGTATTTCCTCACCATGGGCCACTTCACTAACTGCTTATTTGATGCACCTGCACCTAGAGTTTGTGCCTCTCCTTTACACTGCACACCCATATAGGAAATCCAGGAATCCACTCATTTTAGTATGTGGGGATGGACTCAGTTTTTTTCCTCCATAAAAATGATGGTATAATAATGGCCCTTCCTGTAGGACTTTCCTTGAGATTTAATGTGTTCACATGCATAAAGAGCTCAGAACAATACTGAGCTCAATAATGTGTGCTCAATAAAGCCAATGCATTTACAATGTCCCAAATAGAATTCGGGATTCTGCCTCTCCCTACTTTAAAACCTCTCCCTCTCCTCGCATGCCCCATCTTAATTAATCACACAGTTGCCAACCTAATCTCTTTGAACAAAGAAGCAGGAGTTGCCCTTAATTTCCCTCATTCCCTTGCTTTCCATGTCCAACTATTAAATC
>OU015749.1:87181107-87204806 GCA_907169655.1 Acomys percivali
ACACACACACACACACACACACACACACACACACACACACACACACATATATATATATATATATATATATATATATATATATATATATATATATGTAAAGAAAAGGTTACCCTACAGTGGGGGATAATGTCTCTTCCTGAAACCATAGACCATCAAATAAAAAGCCCAGTGTCGGGTATAGGTCATATCCTTTTAAGCGTTTGGGGGGTTGTTCTCATAGACCATGCCTCCACCCCATTCCCACCAAAACCAAAACACTAACAAAAACAAAAACAAAAACCAAACCCAAAGAAACAAAAAACAAACGAACAACAGCAAACCCAGCACTACAGGTTGGTTCCATTGCTTTTGTTTAGCCCCCAGAACATGATGGAGTGGCCCTATTGCTGATGAGGCCACCACATATATGAGTCACAGGACATGGAGAAATCAAGCTGATATCAACCAGGAAGCTTCATCCCTACTGATTAACTTTTTAAAAAATTTTTAAAAATTTTATTTATATGAATGAATGTTCTATCTGCATGTACACCTGCACACCAGAGGAGGACATTGGAGGGTATAGATGGTTGTGAGCCACCATGTGGTTGCAGGGAATTGAATTCAGGACCTCTGGAAGAGCAGACAGTGCTCTTAACCTCTGAGCCATCTCTCAAGCCCCCCCCCCCCAATTAATTTTTATACTGCAAAAGGAGAATGGTCATCAGCATCTTTACTCAACTGTGAACACCACAAATTACAACAGTGAATGTACTGGCAGGATCTGCTCACTGAGGCAGCATTTATTTATGGCTTTTGCTCCAGGTTTCTGCTTTGAGTTGCTGCCCTGACTTTCCTCTGTTATGGAGTGTGAATTCCAACTTACAAGAAGAACAGTCACCATCCCTGGTTTGTTGTTGGTCATGGTGTTTATCACAGCAGTAGTCACCATAATTGAGAAAGGGGAAATGATGGTAGTGTCAGAGGAGAATATCTGTAGCAAAACGTTGTGCTGGCCTTGACAGCACACTGTACACACACATACTCACGGGGCCTGGGACTGCATGCACAAGACCCACAGAAGATCAAGCCAGCCACATTCCAGCATGGGCAGACAAGGGTCTCATCAAGTGCCACACTTATTTGCAAAGTTATTTGTAACTGAAAGCTGATGGAAGAGGGCTAAGTTTTCTGAAAAGCTCCCCATGCTTCAGTAGATGGTCCTACAACAATGCACACACCAGGAGCATCAAATGCATCAAGTGAACTTAGTGGATTTAAAAAATGGAAAAGAAAGCACATGAAGTTGGGAGAGAAAAGTACTGGAGGGGGTTGGGCATAGGTTTGAACACGACAGTTTTATTCATGTATGAAACTATCAATTAAAAAGGTTTATATGGCAAATTAGCAATGTTTTGAAATAGTTATCATGAGCCATTTGTAGTTGTTGGCCGAAGAAGAAAATAATAGCAGTGTATCAAAATCATATGCCATAGGATCATCAGAAGGCATCAAGCTCTGATTTGGGGCATCATTTCCTGTCAGAGAAACCACAGAAAGAGCCTCTGTGCGCACTATGAAAACAAGGATTACTTCAGAATATGAATGGAAGAACAAATTTTCTCTTGAGAATGAAGAGAAGAGAGAAGGGATTATTACAGAGGACAGAAAAGCTTTACTGTGCATTGCCAAAACAAATGTATACACATGTGTCTGATGAACAGATACCACCATGCCCAAATACACATAGATACACATATAAACACCTCCATCCATACTGCAGGAGTGTGTGAAAGCACACCATAGGGAGAGACTCTGATGTTTAAGTACGCAGAGCCTCCTAACACTGAACACATAGAGTTGGAGTGTTTGGGGTTGTTTTGATTTTGATTTTCATTTTGTTTTCTTTTAAGAAGTTTTCTTACTCCAGTAGCACTGGACAGGCACAATACTTTATTAGAGGGGAAATGGGAGAATAACAGATCAGATATTATCACAGGGCTGTCACTATATATATATATATATATATATATATATATATATATACACATACATATCCCGGGAGAAAAAATCTGCTGTGCTATGACACTGTGCAATAACAACCTGAGTCAACAGAAATTAGTAAGGCGCAAAAGTCAGGTTGTAGCAGAAGGTCCCAACACCCAGCTTCATAAAAGCCTTGCTTCCTACACTGCAGGTCTGCCTCATAGATGCTGGATCCCAGGATCACAAAAGTGTGGTCCCTTAACAATGCTGCATTAACTTCATTCAAGGTCAGCTGCCTGGGAGGGAACACTCTTTCTGCCAGGAAACTTTTTATAGATGGTTCTTCATGGACTTCATTTAATGGAGTTACAAATAATACAAACATGTTTTCTGAAAAAAAAAAACACCTTTGAAAATTTAAGGGGTGGATACTCTTGTCTTTCCTTGCAGGTATGAGCAATCGAAGGAGACATCTCAGTTTTTGAAGCGATTAGCGGGTTCGTCTTGCTGCACTGCCAGGGTTGGGGAGGACTACAGTATGAGACTTTGTATGAAGAGGAGTTGTGCTCTTCTGCTGCAAGTGAGAAAGCTCTCCTTACAGCAGCCTGATTGGCTTATGTGATGCTACATGGACAGGTCATGCAGGAGGAAGCAGACTCCTTCATATGTGAGTTTGGAACTTGTGCCCACCATGCCTGCTCAGCAAGACACAGAGCTATGGGAAGGAAAATCTTTGGAATTAACAGCTGATGTTCTGGATCGGTTGGCCCTGCAGTCCTCACCCCCCAAAGAAAACAGGGTAACTCCTGGCATGGAGACTGATGTTTTGTAGAAGGATACGGGGTAATTGACAGGGATAGCAATGCATGACCTTTCCTGTGTGGAGTTAATAGTCTGAGTGTTACTCCCAAGGATTCACTTGGTTCTTGTGCCTGTCAAAGCCTGTATGGTACGATACGATGCTCTCTTAGTTAGGGTTTCTATTGCTGTGACGAAACAGCATGATCAAAAGCAAGTTGGGGAGGAAAGGGTTTATTTGGCTTACACTTCCACATTGCTGTTCATTGTCAAAGGAAGTCATCACAGGACAAGAACTTAAACAAGGAAGGATCCTGGGCTTAGGAGCTGATGTTGAGTCCATGGAGGGGTGCTGCTTACTGGCTTGCTCAGCCTGTTTTCTTAGTGGAACACAGGACCACCAGATCAGGGTAACAGCTCAGCTCCTAAGTAAGAGCTGATGTTACTTTGGAAGGCTGGAGGGCTGCAGACTTCTGGGGTGATGGGGAGGGTTTGCATCGTACACAGAGACCTTGGTAAAATCCTTCAGATCACTGAGCCAAGTGTTTTGCCTTAATAATTGTTTACCAGATGATGGTTTCTAATGACAAAGAACCCACAAAACTCCTTTGCTTTTGAATCAGGGGTTGGAACAGGAGCTGTATATAGCATTATTTTCCTAGCCCTGAACTCCAGAATTCTATTTTCGATGAGACTTTTCTCAGTGGCATGAGAATTACTTTCCGAAACCAATTGGTTTCTTTTTCTTCTCAGTTCTCATTAGATACCTTGGTTTTTTATCAGTGCCTGTGTTTTCAAATATAATGAATACCGTGACAGCCTGATTAAAGTCTTGGGATTTTGTTTTAGGTTTTGGTTAAAGTTTCTGTGACTTCTTAGATCTGGAGAAACACACTTGCCCTGATGCTGTCGAGGCGCAGGAAGTACTTTCAGACAGCGCCTGTGTTCTTAAGAGGGTAGTTCGTGATTGAGAGCATTTTGCTGGGACAGGCACAGTCCTCTGGCTCTTCTTTATGATGATTGCAAATCTGGCTCCAGAGTCCCCTTACTGTGTCACCCACTAATCTAGTGTTTCTACTGGAATGAAAATCCCTTCAGAAAAAAATGGGAACTGCATCTTCCTGGTATTTGGTTGTTAACAGAGTGTTTTTGCCAAGCAAGAACTGGAAATTCTCAAGACAGGGCACTGGAGTCAAGGCCCTGAGAACCATGTCTGCTGATGTCAGTGCTGAACATGGCCAGCAGAACATAATAAATCTCTCCAGAACAAGCACATTCTCCAGGCTTCTGAGGCCCTGCAGAATACTCACTGATATGTGTGCTGTTGCAGTGGTCAAACAGCTATTCTCTGAGCACTTAACTGCATCCAAGGCTTTTGCAACAGAGTTTGGAATGAATAAAACCAACAGCTTTAAAAGGATGCCATGAGGTGGAAGTTGACAGTGTGTACAATGACAGCTATGTAGTGCTATGTGAGGTGTATGATGTGACATAGTGTAAGGTGATGTGCTAGGAAGGAAAAACCTCAAGAAAGCTCCCCTGGCTTGAGGTCTTGGAGGAACTAAGGTAGTCGCTAGGCAGTGGAAGAAAGGGCTGAAGGAAACAAAATAAGCATCTATGAAAACACAAGTGAAGCTTCAGAAATGTTGGGTAACAAGTTAGTCTGTGCCCCTCTGATGGCATGAGGGTGGTAAAATGGTCAGTGGTAAGTGGGTAATTCAGGAGTCCACTTTGAAATGGTCCACATGCTTCACTAAGAATGGAGTATTGTTAAAGGATTCTGGGTAGATTTGTGTTTGGATAATGTCATATTTAAAAGAGTACTAACTAGAAATAATGACCACCGTCCCTTCTATTGTCACTCTATCTTCATTTTACCTACTTAAAATTTAAGTCTTCAGTTTGAAAACCACTTTATTGGGTGATTTATTTGTGAGTCTAAGGGCACCCACTGCTATAAGCTACCCTCACGGTGTGGTGGCCTATACTCCATGCCATCAAAGGAAGTTGAATGACATGTTCAAGGTCACATAGTTTGTAAGTGGTAGAAGAACAGTCTCCGCATGGGCGATCTGACCCTGGAGGCCGTAACCTTAGCCAGCAAGCACGGCTTGAGCGTGCAAAAGTCTTCCTAGGAAGTGACAGGGCTAATCCAAGGAAGAGGGCTAAGAGAAAGGAATTGTTGGTAGATGGAATTGCAACCCTTTAAATAACACCAGGGAAACACATGTGAAACAAGAAGTAAAATGGAAACTCTCAGAGGACTTGATGGATTTGATAAGTTGGTGTCATTTGTCAAGATGGAAGATATTCATTAAATAGAAAAGAGAACTTTTACTCTTGTAACATGCAGTGGGCATCTATGGGTTACATTGCTCTCAGAATTTGAACTCCATTCCAATATTTAAGAAAACACAGATAGTAGGAGTCCACAATAAAACCTAAAACAATTCAATTAAATAACTCTTTTGAATTTTAGTAGCTTTGCCATTGCATGCTACCTGGTCTCTATTGAATGGATATGACACTATAGGTAGTAATATTAAAAGGTGGGGCCCATAAGAATTATTCACTACTTAGAGATTCAATATTTAGTATCCTGAGGAGGAGAGGCACTACGTGGTATCAACAAGAGGGCCAATGTTGAATTAGGTGACTTCAGTGTCCTTGCAGCAAGACTCCTTGCAGTGTGATGTTTTCCTCCGTCCTTGATCAATCCTCTGTCAATTCCACAACTTCCTCAATATATTTTCAGTCAATGCTTTTTTGTTAGATCAACTTGAATCAATCCCTGTTTCCTGAAGCCAAGAACCCACTTAGATACAAGTGGGTTAGGCATAATTTCTAGACTGTTAAAAACATTGACTTCATATGTTACATGTTGCACTCAAATTGTCTCCAAGATGTACTAGTAAAGATGATCAGTTGACATTCTTAGAAGAAAATGTGACATATCCGGATGGCTGCACAAATTACTGCCTTCATGCCAAAGCAAGGGCTGAGTTCCATACACTTGCAGAAACATAAAGGAAGAGACAAATGCCAAGCCCAGGGGAACATCACTGTGAATGACTTATCAAGAAGAGCAAAGGACATAGCAGGATCTGAGATGGAGTAGTCAGTACAGTGCACATGTAAGAGAGAGCAGTCTTATGAAAGACTGAGGCTGAATATCAGGGCAGTAAATAGCAACAAAGACACTAATCTCACAAAGAGACTAAAAAGGTACCCTAAGGCTGGGAAAGAAGCGTGCTCTTAGTGTTGTAGCTTGCATTACATTACTAGCTTATTCTGAGAATCTTGCATTAAATGAGTGCTCGTAATTTACAATGTGACGCAATTGACACTATCTCAATATTAAGGAACCACAATCCACCACTTCTTCCCTCGCCTCTTGAAGGAGCCCATGATGTCTTGTGGCTTCCCAAACAAACAAAATAAAACAAAAGAAAAACAAAAACAAAAAAAGGAAAAAACAACATGACAAGAAAACCTAGCCAGTCTTTAGGTCTCATCTTGTAACTGTGAGTGGAGTACAAGAGGTGAGCCAAGTGGGTGACTTCGGTGACCATAAGTGTATTTGACCTTTTGGGCTTGTCTCATTTATTTGTCTTTGTTTGGCACCAAAGAGCTAGCCCAGGGCCTATTGCATGTTAGCCTCTTCAGAAGCCCCACTGCTTCCAAGGTCACGATTGTTAGAAATGCCTGACACAGCTACCAAGAAGGGACTTGATACCCTATGAGCATATACAGGGGGAGGAGGTCCCTCTCAGTCACAGTCATAGGGGAGGGGAGTAAGAGGAAAATAGGAGGGAGAGAGGGATGGGAGGATACAAGGGATGGGATAACAATTGAGATGTGCTATGAATAAATTAATAAAACATATTAAAAAAGAAAGAAATGCCTGACACTGATGGGGTTTGTAGGGTGAGTGGGGTTCTTTTTTTTTTGGAGGGGAGGTTTGTTTTTAACTTCATACCTGTGAATTTGCAGACTTGTAACCACAAGGAGACTAGAGAGACCTTTTCGTGAGAAGCTGTTCAAATGTAGGGCATTTCTGTCATCCACTCTTTCCCTTTAAGAACTGAGATGCCCCACCCCCCATTTTCTTTGTTTCTTTGAAGTTGCCCACTTTCCTACCTGGCTAATCTCTGCATTTAATAATAATCTGTCACAGTTTAGTATCTCCTTTAGAAGTCATGTTTGACTTAACATGACTGTCAGTTTCTCTCTGCCTTCTGAATGCCCTCACAAATCATCTTCTACATCTCTCCCTGGGATTATTTCATCGTTTTAAAGCGTGTTCTTCTCTTTTATCTTTTTCACAAATTATGTAATAATTTATCAGACTGTGAACATGTGATAGAAAGTGAATGTGCAGCCCCTCATTGAGTAAATCAACTTTCTCTCCAAAGACAGCCAATCCTTTGTGCATGTTCCAAAAGCACTTATAGGGCTGAAGAGACTGCCCGCTCTTCAGAGGTTCTGAGTTCAATTCCCAGCAACCAGAAGGTGGCTCACAAACATCTATGTTGGGATACGATGCTCTCTTCTGCCACACACGTGTACACACAGATAGAGCACTCATACATAAAATAAATAAATAAATAAATAAATATTTTTTAAAGCTCTTACACTGGGATCCATGGAACTTTAAGCATCACAGCATGGGTCATATTTTACAAGGTATTAATGAACACACACACAATAGTATTATCACTACCGTCACTCTAGTTTCAAAGGGAATGGGAGCATTGGAGATGAAAATGTTTCCAACAGCTAAATATTAAAACAGGTAGGGTGCCTGCACCCCACTCTGATGTGTTCTCTTTCAATCAGGAACATGTCCTGCTTGCTAGTTCCCATTCTTCAATTGCATCTTCACCACCAAGTTCCATATCCTTCCTGGGAATCCTGTGTTGAGCTCTGTGTCTCCTCTGTCACCCCGATGAGGAGCTGCAGTTAGGTGGGCCTCACTGTAGTCAAGAGGGCCACTTCCATCTCCTCACTGCATCACCTTCCAAAATGACTTTGAGTGATCTTTTCAGAAATGCAAATCTCATCTACTTATAAAACTTTAAAGTATTCATTTTCATCTGTTTTACAAGTGTGGAAAACCTTTTGTGCACTGCATAAAAGAAGGCTGTTCAGGATCGGCCCATTTGCATCTTGCCAATCTTTTATTATAATGCATTTGAATAATCCTCTTAGTTTCTTGTGTCTGTCACACCTACCCACCCACCACAGACACACTTGTTTCTGCCTCCCCACATCTATCTTTTAGCCTTTACTAGCCATACACTAGATTAAGACCTCAGTGTTAGCCCCTTTTCCCTGAATCTCCTCTTCCATATACAGCCTGGTACCTTGGATTGATGGGATGTCAGTGTTTTTATGTGGCTACATCCTCTTATCCCTTTATCTAGACTCCAATCTGGATGACTACTCCAGCTTCACTCTTCCTTGAACCAGTTCGTGTTTGATGTAGCTGTTCTCTCCACTCTTTCACTTCAAGGCCCTTTAGATTTATTATGGGAAATGACCTTTGTGGAACTCCTTGACAAGAGCAGTTTCCTTTGGTCTCTAAGTATCTAAACAATATGGAAGGCCTGAAAACACTCATCCCCTAGTAGTGAATAAAAAGTAAATAAAATCAGGATACAGTGTGAGCTTAGATTACTGCGTTAAGGTAATTATTTAAACTTCACAACTGAAACACCACATTTTTCTTTGGTTTGAATCCATTGATTCAGTTATGGTGAATACTACATTCTGATAACCTCCACTTGCCCTTAATATCTCAAACTCACTTTAGTTCTGAATGAAAATATTTCTCCCTTAGGTGGTTTGTATGTACAGCAAAGCAATTTTCATTCTCTTCAGTTTAATTTTTACTTTTCCCATTATTATATCTGGTGGAGAAATTAATAATGAGCATTTCCTTCCCACAATCAAATTTTAAGGTATACCACTGATCCATTAAGGTATAAAAAACATAAATTGGAGAGACAGCTCCGTGGGCAAAGCAGGTATAATGACCTTGGATCAGAGTCCTAAAATCCACGGAAAACTGCTTGTGACAGTGAAACTCTGTAATCCCAGTGCTCCCATGGTGAGAGGGAAAGCAGAGACTAGAGAATTACCAGAAGAGGATGGTCCAGCTAACCTGCCATGTGTAGCAACAAGGAATGAGAGACCCACCACCCAAAGGAGGTGGAGAGAAATAGCCAACACCTGATGTCGTTCTCTGACCTCCACACATGCTTCTTAGTACATGTGTACCTGTGTTCTCACATGAAGAGTGCACACCTACACACACACACACACACACATACATACACACACACAGGGGAGGAGCATATCCTACACACATAGCACAAACACACAGACACACACACACACGTGTGTATAAAACACAGGACACCAAATGTCAAAGCTTACAGTTAATATAAGGTTAAAGTGTATATATAAAAGCTCGACATTAAATTTGATAATTAAATTTCATCATTTTCTCAACACATTTGAAGAACCTCACAAGGAAAACACAGATTTGAAGAGTAAGTCAATAAAAAGGTGCATGATGAGAGACAATGCTTCACATGGTAACCAGGAATGCCAAAAAAGATTTCCACGTTAATCCTGACAACCCTCTCCGAGCTTCCTGACAGAGGGCCACAGAGAGGTTACTGTTTCTACCATACAATGTTCAGTTATATACGAGATAAAAAACCTTGTAGCTTTTCCCAATTTAAAAAAAAAGACAAGAAATTTATGTAGTATTAAAAGTTATCCTTTTTATTTCAAGTAATCAACAATAACAAGACCCTCCATACTGTGTATTTACCTGTATGACCTCAGGAAAAAGACAAGATCCCAGCAGCCTGAGGCTCTCTATCTGTAAGAAGACTTGATTAACAAGCTACAGTTCATAGACTCATGGAGTTTAGGTATAGTATAAGGGACTAGGAGGGGGTCACAGATAGATTCCATTAAGAAAGGGAAATAAAATATATATGGCTGGGGGGTGGATAGAATGGATGGGTTAAGTGGAGGGGGGAGGAGGAATGAGAGAGGGAAACAGGGATAGACAGCTAAAATTAAGGGCTATTTGCTGGGGGGGGGTGGATTGTATGGCAACCTAATATAGTGGAAACTTCCTAAAGTATTATTG
This sequence comes from Acomys percivali, assembly GCA_907169655.1. NCBI lineage: Eukaryota > Metazoa > Chordata > Mammalia > Rodentia > Muridae > Acomys > Acomys percivali. The sequence continues at coordinate 87,191,042 of OU015749.1, forward strand.
CCAAAACTGTAGGTTGCTCTTCAAGTCTTTCAGCAAGACTTCATTGCTGAAGACAACACCTATATAACTCATTGAACATGGAAAAGTTGAGCTGGTGCCCACATGGAGCTTTTGCCTCTATGTTATAGTTCTTTGTTATAGGAAAGTACTCTGCATGTTATCAAAAGAGAAACATAAACACCAAGTGAGCCACAATCCTTTTGAGCCACAACTTTATCCTGCCTTCAAGATGTGCTAGTGCAGTGGTGGCATCAAGTTTGTGAGAATAGCCAACCAATATCTTTTGATGTAAGGCCCACTCCACATTAAGTATCCCATATCCAACACTGTTTAGGTGCCCAAGAGCCAGGACTAGATTACCCAGGGACTGAGAGTAAAACCAAATACTACTGTTTTACATAACAAAACAAAACAAAAACTTAGCAATAAAATGGCATCTAATGACATTCTGCTATATTCATACTATACCAGTGCCTTGTTCAGTCATCATTAGAAAAGTTTCCTTCTGTAACAAATGAGAACAAGTAGAGTAACCAAAGCCAAATATTGCAGAGAATGAGAGACCTTGGAGCACTCAGTCCTTTATAGGGTATCCTATCAAATGTCTCTCCTCAGAGTCAGGGAACCCCACAGAAGAGGAGGTGGAGAGAGTGTAATATTCAGAGGGAATGGAGGACATCAAGAAAATAATGCCTCTTAATCAACATGATCCAAGCGTACATGAACATACAGAAACTGAAACAGTATGCATAGGACCTATGAGGGTCTGCACTAGATCCTCTGTGTATAAATTATGGCTTCCACTTTAGTGTTTTTAATAGGCTCCTGAATGTGTGAATGAGTACATCTCTGATACTTGTGCCTTCTCTTGGGCTCTTTTCTGTCTGTTGGTTTGTCTTGTCTAACATTGTTGTGATAGCTTTTGTTTTATTTTATTTTATTATTATCCATTATAAGCCTATTTGTTTTCTAATGGGAGATGAAAAGGGGGTGGATCTTGATTGGAGGGGTGGTGAGGAGGACCTGGGAAGAGTAGAGGGAGGAGAAACCATAATCAGGATACATTATGTGAAAAAATGTTTTTTTATTAAAAGAAAAACAAACAAACAAAAAGGAAGACACAGATAAGGTGGGTGTTGTTGAAAACCTCTATTAGCTTGTTCCTACAAGGGCTTTTTACTTGGGCTTATATCCCATCATCCAATTCGGTTGGAGTTATTCAACAAAGCTTCAGTATAATTTCCCAACTCATTGGTTGTGTGTGTGAGGCGGTATGAAGTTTCTGTGGAATAGAATAATCAACAATCACAAACTAAGTAAGCAGGAAGTGCCTTGGATTAAAAGTGTCTCCATGTAAGAGTTTTGTCCAGTTGTCTGAAGCACTTGGGAATCAAGGAAAGGTTTTTCCAACCAGAACAAGTCTATTCATGCCAGCCACATGGCAATCAGAGATCCAACAATACAGTATTCTTCCTCATCCCTACTAGAGTCTCAAAGCTTTCAACAGCAAAATTTTCATTGTCTTTAGGCATTTCATTAGCCTGTTTGGTTCACTGCTCAGGTGTGTAGAATTGCTGAACTCAATCATAGTTTCGTTGTATTTTGAAGGATGGCGTTTCTAAGAAGTTGCTTGTTAGGAAAAAAATCCCTGTGCTTTCAGGAATATTCTATATTTTATCTGATTTGTTGTGAGCTGATCACTTTATTTTTAGCAACAATAATGGCAGTGCTGATAATAGTAATGCATTATGAAGTCATCCAGTCCTGTCCCTTGTTTCATTTTGTGGCAACACAAGTGAAAAACAGTGTATTCATATTCCGATGCCTGTCAGCTGGAACTGTTAAAGCCATTAAATTGGATCATACTGTGGCCACTGGGTTGGAGTGCTACTGCTGAGCTGAGTATTTACTTGCATAAGGCCAAGTGAATTGGAATGAAAGAACGTTTCTGTCCATGGTGCTGAAAGCAAATAGTCTCCCAGCGGATTTGGTACTGAACAAGTTCAAAGCAACCTCTTATGTTGAATGATGCATGTATTGTAATGTCTCTAATAAATCAATTACTTTTTGTCAGCAAAATGTCACAGCATTTAAAATTCTGATAATCACCTCCATTTTTCAGAGCTTTAGACTGATATAACCCACACCATTCTCCTGGATTCATGGAACAGGTTAAGTAACAAAGAAACAACCAAACATTTTGGCATGCATGCCCCAGTAGGACTCAGAGAGGCTAAAATTCCTCCCCATTCTCAGAATCATTATATATATATATATAATTCCACATGCCAAACATACCCTTGATGCCCTATTCAGAAATTTATAGAAAATAATCACTCCAATATTTATTATTTATTAAACAGCAGTACGTTTTGATATCTTTTCTACTACATGTGCAACCCAGTTTTATATCCTTCAACTGACAAGATGTGACAGTATCTTCTACCCCCTCAGCTGCAAAAAGGAAAGAAACTACCTTCAACTTAAAAGTGCTTCATCTCCTATAGAGATGAAAACTCTTTCTGAAACAGGTTTTTTTTCTGCCCTTTTTTCCTTCTAAAATTGCTTCTATATCTGTAACTGACCAAATGCTACAAACACATCTCTTAAAAATGCCTCCTTTGTTATTGCCCATCCTTCTGCAGATAGGCCTTCCTGCAGGTCGGCCTCTGAGCACCTCCCCCTCAAGCATGGGGAACTGCACATGTTTTCCAAGGACAAATGAACAATTAAATCTTTTGCATACCACAAAGGTTATTTTCTGCATATAATCACATGTAAGTGGAGGGAAAATTGAAATGTGTGTTTATCAAACGAAATCCTTTCATGGGTTTATTCAATGAGCCTTTCTTAAGTGTGAAACATATGTTGGGGACCAAAATTGAGATGATGATGATGATGATGATGATGACGACGATGACAAAGAAATAAATAGACAAACAAAATTCTGGTTCCTGGGCTAAAGGGTATCTAGACGGGAAAGTCAGTGGGCCTGGAGTAGGTAAGGACAAAGTGTTGTGAAGAATTATGAAATCATGACAAAAATCAAGAGCTTTCATGCTGCAAAAGGACCCAGGCTTTTCTGCAAAGGAATAGGGTGGGGTTCGGGTGCCTAAGGATAACAGTTCAAACTCTACGTTTAATTTCAGGCTTACACAGGCAGAAGGATGATTTTTACTAGTGGCGGGGGTGGGGGGTGGGAGGCGGGGGGAGGCGGGTGTTTGCGTAGAGCAACTGGATTTCAGTTTCAGATATTGACACTAATGATTCCTGAGAACTCAGCCTGGTTTCAAGTGTCCATGTGGAAAGGAAGGGAAGCTGTTGTTCACCTGCTAGCTAGGCTGCATGCTGGTGGGTTCTTACAGAAGGCTACCTCATTTTACCAGATGGGCCCTTATGCTTATGCAGCTGACCTAGAGTGAAAGGGAGAGGCAGTTGAGTAGGCTATGTCATCTGAGAGACGAATACTGACGTGCGTGCGCGTGCGCGCGCGCGCGCGCGCGCGCGCACACACACACACACACACACACACACACACTACATACAGAGTCACTGTCACTGAGAACTTGTTATACTTTTAATTAAAAATATTACATGTACACATTGTGCATTAAATCATTCTCTAGTACGAGATCTGGGCACCTTTATTAACCACTTTATTTGCAAAGCAGTAACCTCCCACATCCCAGTACTCAGTGTTGCTGAACTCCCTCCAATATGCTGCAGGGTAAAAATGAAGGTCCTTGGTCCCCTGGCTCAGAAGAGCCACATCAGATAAACGTGAAGCCTTGTTATCCAGAAATATTCATCCAAGAAGAGGAAAGAATTTGATTACCGTGAATTCGGCTCCATCCTCCTCTTTCTGCCTGACAGTAACCTCCCTCTCTAGAGCAACAATAATCTGAACACAAACAGACATGAAGCTTTTCAAAAAGTAATGAACTCTGAGGCATCAGAGCCAAGGCGATCATGGTTTAAATGCACGACTCCAGCAGCCCAGAGAGGCCATCAATTAAACAGCCCAGCCGTCCAGGAAGAAGAAGAAAAAATAATATTTCAAAGAGTCATTGCCAGAAAGAGAAAGAAAATGAAGAAAATTCTGTAGGAATCAAACCATTCAGAGCATTTGGTTCCAAGAGGGTGACGGAGGAAAGATGAGTAGCTAAATCCTGCCAAGGGCAGCTGTCTCAGCACAGAGGAGAGCAGGGATGGAGCATACCGTGGTCCACGAACTCACCTTTCAGCATCGTTCTCTGCTGCCCTCAGAGTATGGAAACTGCTACATAGTTAATTGATCAATCCATTTACAAACATTTTTGAGAGCCTAAAATAATACATCGCCAGAATAGCCGGGCTCATTAGTATACGGAACCCGTTCAGGTCCATGGCTTAATTTCATTCTTACAACAACTCTTTGAAGCAGGAGAAGGGACATTACCATGTCTAGCTTGCAGATAGAATTGAGACAAAAAAAATGACATGTTCAAGGTCATTCATCTACTAAGAGCCCCAGGGATGCTGATGGCACAGAATTTAGGAAACTATCAATAATCATTTTATTTTTTAAAAAAATGGAAGTTTCAAATAAAGATTTTTGAGGCTCAATAATTAATTGTCATTAAATCATAAATTTGATCTTTTATCATCAAGTTAGGGGCTCTTCTCATGTCTCTCGGGGAAAGTACTCTATTAGAAGGAACACAGGACCAAACAGGCTTTTAAGACATAGCTTCAATGTGACAGTAAGATGCAACTTTTTTGCCTAAAGCATTCTGAGCTAGTTTTGTTTGTTTTTATGTTTTAAGCAAATACAAAGGTGGGGGGGGAATCCAAAGGTAGAATAGAAAAGGTTAGCCTATATAGAGTATAATTTAAGGGAGCCTCGTTTTCTCTGAGAGAGCAAAGCCGAGAGGAAATCAGTCTCTCTCCTACCTGCCCCCTCCCCAAGCAGAAGGTCTGTGCAGCCAGCTCCTCTGCATTAAAACATTCCTTAGTGGAGGAAAAGGGGCTCATAAGACTCAGGCAGTAAACAACCTTGTAAATTCTGGAGTTGAAGCTTACAGGACTCATCAGTGACCCCCCCCAACCCCCTGCCAAGGGCAGCAGGAAATGCCTGCTGAGAAGAAGAGAGAAGACAGAGGTGCCTGGAGGAGGCTCTCCAGCATGGAATGCTGTTTGCAAGCAGAGAGCTCCAGAGCTACAACTTCTTTGCAACTTCGCTTAATGCTGAAGTGAGCTTCTTGGTGACATAGATGTCGTTGACTTGCCCATGCTCCTGGAAGTAAGCCCAATAAATCCACTAAGCTTGCTAATTGAATTTTGGTAGAATCATTACTTTGGCCTATCATTGGTGCCTTATGTGGGATGAGCTGACAGGTGACATGTTAGTCTTGTCTCCTCAGGAAATCCTGAGACAACACAGGTCCCAGGGTCTTGCTTTCTGTCCCGCTCAGGTATGAGTCGCATCTTCTTAGTCCTGCTTTTGTCACGCGTGTTTGTTTGTTTGTTCATGTGCTGGCTGTGATTTATAGACATTTTACAAAATAAGATGCTTGGGAACATTAAAGATGTAATAATTCAACTTAAACAACTGTCCTTTATGTAAGTGAAGGGTCATCCCGAGGAGAGGAGGAAAAACAGTGTCTACTACACATCTGGTGACTTTTATAAATTAACAAGAGTAGTAGCTCCTGGCGCTTAGGCATGTTGGCATTCAGCTTCAAGGGTTGAAAACGCAAAGGCAAGAAGTGGAAGCGGTTAAAAGCAAAGCATTCAGAGCTAGTCAGAAGAGCAGTCCAAAGCCATTGTGTGTACACTCTGGGATGGCCACAGACTGACTGCTTAACCTTTCTAGGTTTGATTGATTAGTCATGTAGTGGGAATGGTAAGGAGATTTAACTCATGAGCCTCTTTTGGAGTTTAGAAATGCATGCAGAGGCTCTGTAGCCGGCACCTGGAAAATATACAGAGCAACTGTAATGATTTGTATTACTTAATGCTCTGTGCCCAGAGTGCTGGAAGCAAACAGTGTTATTTCCTTCTCTTCTAGATGTTGAGCATCAGACACTAACTGACCTCATGGTGTACTGGGAGGCTTAACTAAAGAATTATGGTGAAGGTCCTGTATGATGTGTAGATACTGAGAGTCAGAGGATGGCATGCGGGCTGCCTGGCTTTTTATACTGGTCCTTCAGTATTACAATTGATCTTGCCTGGTTTCCTCTTACATTGATCTGTTCAGAATGCTCTTGACACAAATGCAATTTTCTGTGGCCAGCAATCAAATTCACCAATCGCACATGGCAAAAGCGATCGAAACAAAGGGCAGAAGTTGTGCTATTTCCAGCACAAATGATCAGTTCCTGAGTTTCTGACAGCATCAAATGGAAAAATCAAAATAACTTGAGACAGAAATAGCCCAAAGACCCAGGGTCCTCAACCCATTTGCAATATTCCTATGTGACCTGGAGTCATCCACGCTGCACAAATGAGAAATTACCTACCTTGTGAGACTGTGTGCTGGGAGAATTGGGATTTGGCATGGGACATGTCTGGCCTTTATAATGTTTCTGCTTTTAATTATTGATATTTTAGTAGTTTTTAATAGTTTCCTTCCATAGGCCAAAGCATTTCAAGTTGGAATCCTCTCTAGCTACTGAACACACTTTCTCTAAGTCATGTGTCTTGAAAAGACTTGCTTGTGTTGAAAACATTTCTGACTATGTGTTAGACGGACAATGTCATTGGTCTTAAGCAGATGTAGAATAAGTGAAGGTAATGAGAATTAGGGGGAGGCAGAGGAGGTATGCACAGACCATTTTGATTTTCACACTCTCAACGTGAGAAAATATCTCTTCATTAACTATGCTAATTGCTAATACTTTACAGCTTTTTGAATGATTAGAAGTCAAACACCATCCTTGGCAGCATATATTGTATGCAATTTCTCCTTACCACAGTGCTAACTGAACGGACCAAGGACAGTCACCTCGCTCAACAAAGGCAGTATGATTGGTTTTCCCGATTTGGAATTGAAGTTTCAAATCAAGAAGTGGTTTTCGCTGTGACCTAGCATGCTGTCTATAAGCACCAAGGCAAGTCAAGAGCACATAGAGCAGGGCGTTGGTGGGACACAGAGAAACTAAGGTAAGAGAGTCATGAGACCACTATAAGGTGATCTGTCTGCCTTTTTTTTATGCAGAAGAAAGACAATAAAGAGTCCAAGAGACACAGAGGAACGGTAAGGGCAAGTGCCTCTCAGACATACCAGTTCTTCCTAGGGTTTGCTTTCACAATATCTACCCCCACTGCTTCATAAAAGGGTCTGAAACAATTGAGTAGGTTCTTGAAACTCAAATGCACATTTGTCCATGACAAAGGTTGGGTTGTAAGGTGAAGAAGCCACAGGAGGGAAATGAAAGTACTGAGTGTTAATGAGGGCAGCTCAGAAGACTGAAGGTTTATGTTTCCAGACTTCATGTGGAGAAGCCCTAGTTCCCAAGGAAAGGAGAGTTGGTGGCTCTTTGGGGAGCTGATTAGGTTCTCAGAGCAAAGCCCTCATCTTTATTACTCATGCTCTGGTAAGGGAAGCATGGCAATAACTCCTCATCCTGGTTACGGTGTGAGCTTTTAACTAGAGAGACACCATCTATAAAATGGCACTGTTGCTGTGCAGTCCTGATGACCTAAGTCTAAGCCCTGGAACCCAGGCCTGCAGGAGAAAACAGACTAGAAAGCTGTCCTGGTCTTCACATCCATGCCATGCCATCCCATACCCATGATACATGTACAGAGATACGTATACACACGCATACACACCCAAACACACACATGTGCACACATACACACACAAATAAATAATTAATTAGCAAGCAAGTAAATAAATAAGTAATGTAAATAAGCCCTAACAAGACACTGAATCACCTGATGACTTGACCTTTGAGTTTCCCACCCTCAGAAACTCTAAATAATGCAACTTATGGTTTCTCTGAACACTTCAGTGTATGTAGTCTGATATAGCAGCTTGCACAGGAAACAAGAGATTGAGCATTAGTACAAGAAGAGGTTGCAAGATGAAAACTCTGTGGAATTCTGTTCTTTAGGAGAGAGACAGCTAACAACTGAAGAAGGAAGAGAAAACAGTATAGCATACCACAAAAGGAAACAAGAAACAGGAAGAATTAGAAATACAGTCAAGGGCAAATATTTTTTAAGAAAAGTAACATTAGTGAAGAGATATTTACAATACAACGAGGCAGGTGCAAGACAGAGATGAGTGAGGCTTGGCCCATTTAGCTACAAGGAAGACATAAAATATATACACCTTCAAATATTGTGATCTCCATCACGAGGTCAGAGTAACCACTCACAGTGGTTCTTGATATAGGAAAGGTGTTTAGAAAACACTTGTTAAAATGATTTTTTTTTTAAAAAAAAGTGCTAACTGCTTTCAAATGTTATGTGTTTCCATTCATTTCAATCTCCTTTATAATCAGTCCAGGAGCCCTTATTTTCAAACTATATTTGAGAAAGCTGGAGTTCTGAGAGATGAAATATTAGGCTACAACGTGCAACTGCCAATAAATAATCTCACTATGTTGGCCTATAACTTGTAGGTGCTTACATAGGTAGACATAGGTAGAATTCAGTTTCTAGTTTCTGCTATGCAGTTCCAGAAGTGCTAGGAGACAGACACCATGAAGAAACAAGCTTGTCTGTGTGTGCATGTACCAGGGGGTTCTGAAGGAAATCAGACCTGATTATTGTCCACTCCTGACACTGTTAGCTAGAAGCAGAGTCTGCCCACCCATTTGCTATTGTTGAGATCACTGAAGTTTTAGAAATAGAGTCGTGATGACTTATAACCAGAAATTTACAAAGCCTGCAAAGATTACCTTTTTTTTTCCCCCTTGAGGGGTCTATGGATATTGGTGACATGTGACACGGTGACACAAGAGTAAAATGCTTTGTTCACCCTGACCACATCCTATCTTCCCCAAAATCCCTAAAAAGTATTTGTTCAGTTGATCATAGCATAGCTGTGAGGGCTGATTCATCCCTTAGCTCATGGCCTCTGTTACTTACCTTTAGCCAGAGACTATGACCAGCCTGAGCTGGCTGCTCAGCCTCTCTATCCCAAGGCAGATGCCTTGGTCTTTTCTTCACCAATGGTTCTTCTATCACCTCTATAAAGATAGCTCTCCCTTCTTAGAGCAAGCAATTCAGAGCAAACTAAATTCCAGTAGGGCATCTGCCACAACTCTCTGCAGACACTCAAGGGCTACCAACATGACCTAGCCTGCCACAGCAACTCCACAAATACTTGCCTCCCCCTTTCTCCTGGTTTCTTTTTATAAGCCAGCATGGGAAGTATAGCCCTTTCTGTTACCTGTCTTTAGAACAGTCACCTGTACCTAGCCTCAGGCTGATGGCAGTGCTGGTCTGGGAAACAACTCAGGCCTGGAAACATAAACCCAGAGGTCCCTCTGCCTAATTTGGCTATTTGGAAGGCGTGGACTCTCAGAAAGTTATATAACATGTCAGAGGGTTCCATTTTATACACAATGGTCATAAGTGGCCACTCAACTATTGGTGCTTCAGAAGAAGATAGAAGAAGAGTAAATTAAAACACATGCGCGCGCGCGCGCACACACACACACGCACACGCACACACACACACAAACACACACACACACACACGCGCGCGCACACACACACACTCACACACATACACATACACACACACACACAAACCAAACCTAAAAGGTAGTACAGCCATAATCTAGACACTATGGAGTCTAAAAGGAAGAGAAGTAAGACTTCTAAACCAGGCTAAGCTATATAGGAGAACCTTGTTGTAATCAATTCATTAGTATTAAAACTATTTTCAGAGTAGAATCTTCATTGCTAGAAATAATCAGGACCAAAATTAAAAGAGCATGTGGATGGACAACTCCCTAGACCCATGGTCCCCCAATCCTAAAATCAATCCAGCACTCCATTTGCTTTCTCTGGTTGGAGGTGTGAATCTTAGACACCTTCCTTGCACAGGATCTGAATCCTGGTGGCAGACTGCTGTGCCTCAGACAGGCTGAGAGTAAGCTCTCTGCTTCCTACAAGTCCAGGTGTTCCTGCGGCAAGGTACTTCTCCACTCAGGGTCCCACCCTTTCCTGTAGCCCCTGAGTTGACTTAAAGATTCCTCCAGGGGAACTGATCTGAAAATGAGTTCCAGGAGAGAGAGAGAGAGAGAGAGAGAGAGAGAGAGAGAGAGAGAGAGAGGACAGCAGATTAAAGTATCAGCACAGAATTTATGCTTTGGACTTAAGGTTTAATAATGCAACAGAAAATCAATATTTAATAAAGCAAATGATGGAGAAAAACACTGCCCGGGAGATGAGGCTGCTGCACTGTTTTCAAACGTCTCGGTCCCAGAGGAGGGAGAGTTGGCAGGATGGATGGGAGACCAGGCTGACAAGAGAATCTGGCATGCATACAATCGTAGGTCCCATTGATTCCTATTCTGTTATGTCGTGGGTTTGCTGGCCACTTTTATTAAAGGGCTGACACGGAATTACAATGAAAGTGATGTGAGATGTTCAATAGACTAGGGGCCAATGGTCCAGGCCAGCCTTCAATTAGCAGCTGTGGATTGCCGGGATCTATGCAGGAGAGCCTTCAAAGTTCACACTTTATCTGGAGAAATGAAAGGCAGAGGATGGGCTTAAAATTGGAGCTTTATAGACACATTCCTGAGTCCTGCCAGGCTACTTTGTGATGTGAAGAGGTGATACAGTAGAATGCGTCTGTTCAGTACACACAGCATCTCAAGCAGTGCTTTGCACTAGTAGGGATGCAGACTGTCACTCACTAATGCATGTTGAGTGGACTGTGTTTGGGAATTGAAAGTGACTTGGGTCCTCTGCTTCCTATGTGCAGTTCAGAGCACTTCTGAACTTCAGGAAAAGTGAAAGTCATTAAAGTGCTCTGCTAACTGCAGCCTTAGTAGTGACTTGAGTATTTCTGTATTTCTGGTTGATCTTTTTCCCCCATTGGAAGTGATTCTTTTCCATGAGTGCAAACCAGGATTCACCCTATCTACTTCTTTCTGGCCTAGATATCTGGGTCACAGTTAATTTCAGAGTCATATTTGTCTAAAAGGAAGCATGGTTGTCAGACAGACAGCTACTGCCCCATGGTCAGAAGATAGATATAGCTGCCTTCACCAAGCTTCTGGGATTGCTGAGGATTGGAACTCCGCATGGTGAGTATGGACTGCATAGCATACTCCTTTGAATTATGGTGTCTCCTCTCCATCTAAGGCCCCCATTGTAGAGACAACTTAAGTCAATATCTTGCTTATAACACAAGAAGCCTCAGGCAAGGTATGTGACAGCCAGATGCTGCCTGAATGGGAATGAACTCAATGGAATTCGGCAGATTGGCTACTCCCATTTGTTTTCTTAGAAAAAAAATAGCAGAGTGTACTGGTGCCAGTTAATGAGGGGGAAACCTTCAGAAATCCTTACTACAACTATACATTGTGAAAACAGTAAACACTTGAGAGTTGGGAAGGTCAAGAAGAAGTGGACAGAAGAAATGATGGAAACTTAAATAATAGGAGGAAAGGAAAATTGTCAGGGTTACTCACTGCTATTAATGAAGTCACATAACATGTGCTTAATTAATTTTTAAAGAATGGATGAATAGGGTAGAATAGAATCAAATAGACAAGAATGGGATAGGATGGAGGGGAGTCTGTAGAAAATTAAGAAGATGGGATTGGAAGGAATATGCCATGGGGGAACAGTGCGATGTGGAAGGTTGAGCGCAAGTGCATTCCTTGGCCATTCCCAGGAAGCACTCCAGCTCAAACATCAGTTCATCTTGTAATTATTGATCGTGTTACTGCAATTCTGCTCATAGGAGACAAGGGTCCCTGCACATCTCCTTCTTGTGAAGAAGTATCAGTGAGGTAGCAGGAACAGTCCTGAAAGCACACTTGACACCAGAAGTGATGTCAGCTCATGGTGGCCCTCATCTATACCTGTTGCCTCACATGATTTCACGAGTCTGACAAAGGTTATCTGTTTATTCCCTGTGGGTTAGCATTCTGAGGTTTCCAGAACCAAACAGATTGATCAACATATGAACCTTTAGCTGAAAGTACCTAGTAGGAGCAGTCAGGAAAAATGCAAGAAGACTGTCCACACTGCGCCCAGAAGGAGAAAGCAGAAGTGGCTGAAGGAAACCCAGTATAGGGGGCTCTAGGTGAACATTCTCAGCATTTGAAGTAATTGATATATTCACTAAATAGCTCAGAGGCTGCTATCACCGCAGCTGTAATAATAATTTTATTTATAAAATTCTCACTGCTTTCTGAGGTGCTCAGGGCACTGTACAATAGCACTAAATAAATTAAATTAAAGCATGAAATATTATGAAAATGCAATGAAATCAACATTCCTGAAGAGATAGGGAGACCCAAAAAGAAATAACAGGAAAATGACTCCTCTCTGCTGGAAGCAGCGGGTATGGGGAGGGAGAACATTTTGGAAAAAACAGAAAACATGACGCTGCCAGACAGACTCAGTGTTGTAGGTGTTCTCACAACAGATAAGGGTTCTAATAGCCTCTTCCACTGGGTTGAAATGGAGGAAGACTTTAACCCTTCTATATGTCAGTTTTCTCATCTACACAGTATAGATATCACAGTATTAACTACTGTTGAAGATCCTGAGATCTGAATGAGACTCTGAATTAAGCCCAGTTTCTGCCACGTAGTAAAGACCCAACAATGTTAGCTTCTGCTGTTGCTGTGACCACAAGGACAGAGACAGTAGAGAGGGAAGCTGGTAAGTGGGATTGATGCACAATCCAGGCAGCAATAGGAAAGTTGGGAATAGAAACTTCACGTCTCCTTTAGAAAGGGAGAGATCAAAGGAACAAAACAAATACACAATAGACTATTCAACCATAAAAAAAAATGAAATAACACCATTTGTAGCAAAGTCGATGTGATTAGGGGGGGCATCATATTAAGCAAAATAAGCCAGACACAAAGAGATAAATATCACATTTTCTCTTATTTGTGGGTTATAAATTTTACATAGCTATATAAGAGCATGTATGTGGCAGGAAAGCAGCCCAGTGGTGTGGGGAAGAAAGAGTATAGGAGGGTGATTATGACCAAACTGCATGATACATTTAAAAGAAATAGTTGTTATGATGTCCTGGATTGTATATACTGAATACATGTCAACAAAATAAATAAAAGAAAGTAAGCATCTACAAATAAAATTTAGAAGACAACCTCTAGTTCTCTTTCCAAGCATCAAAGTTTCAACAGTCTTCAAGAGTGTCAATAGGCAAGAACAAGAAGAAGCTGGAGGGTGCGGAAAGTGGGATGACATTACATGTGTGCTTTTGGACACACTGTGAATTTCAAGAGGAAATTCTATCAGGTTCCCACACAGCTTTTCTAGTACTAAGTAGCGAGATGTTGCCTTGGTACATGAAACCATAATAGATGAAGCCGAGGAGCGCATCCTAGATGGTGAGTTCAGAGACAATATGGATCAAGTGTCACGACCAATGGTTGAGGAAGATGAGGCTGAGGATAAAATCACATTACAGGAATAGTCTAGGGAAAAGGAGAAGCTATAGGGAGAATAGCTAATAATAAGGCAGGTAAGAGACATGACCATTGGTGGGCGGGTGTGTGTGTGTGTGTGTGTGTGTGTGTGTGTGTGTGTGTGTGTGTGTGTG
>OU015749.1:87204816-87219578 GCA_907169655.1 Acomys percivali
GTGTGTGTGTGTGTGTGTGTGTGTGTGTGTGTGTGTGTGTGTGTGTGATGTGTCTACACATGTGTAGATGCTCTCACAGATACTTGTAATGGCAAGTGGCCAACACTAGGTGTCTTTCTTGATTGTTAGAAGGTTATTGCTTAAGATAGGGTCACTTGCTGGACCCAGAGTACCCTATTTCAGCTAGCTTGGCTGGCCAGTTGGCCTGTGTGATCATCCTGTTTCCTCTACCCACTCTGAACTGCTGTGGTTGGCTATTATGTGTGTGGAAGGGATCTAACATCAGCTCCTCCCACTGAGATATCTCATTAGCATCAGCATCCTTTTAACATTCAATTAAAAGTATTTTGTTGTTGTTTGTTTGTTGCTCTTTTAAAAAAGTGAATCCTAACAAAAATCCACCCACAGAACAAAGACCTCATTGGCTTAAAGGGTAAATGCTAGGTCCTCATTACCACCATAGTGGCTTGACATCTTCTTTGTGCTAAAACTGAGAAGGAGTTGAGGCAACAGAACACAGAACACACATCTTCTCATACAACGATAGTGTGGTGAGGCAATCTAGCCACACTGGGTGTAAATGTTGCTTCTGTTTCACCCAAACCAATGGCTGGACACATCAACGTCTATAAATGTTCACTTAGGTCCCAAGGCTAGGTCAGTTTGCTCAGGGCACATTTTAATAAGAACATGCAGTTTCCAATGAGTTTATAAGATAATAAGGAAACAGTCTGCTTATGCTGTGCTTTTTAAAATGCAAATTTCCCATTACAGATGGTCACCACCTGAGCTCATGAGGATATGTGGTGAAACTGATATTTCATGGATGGACACTTCCTTAGACTAAGAGAAAGGGGAGTTGCTACAAACTGGACTGGGTTATAGCATCCAACAGCCCCACAAAGCACGATTTATCATTATCCTCATTTTGTAGATGAAAGAAGCAAAAGTACAGAACCTGCTAGGGGTATTATTCTAAGGCAGGTGGGTCTCCCACTATTCATACTGTTCTCTCACACACATAAAGATATGTCCCATACGGAGGCATGATGGAAAGTGCCCTGGAGAAGAGCTAGGAGACTGGAGTTTAGTTGAAATACTCCTCTTAATCAGAGGTGTGACCTTGAATTAAAATGAGCTAACCTCGCGTGTCTCATGTTTCTCCATCTGTCTTAACAGAGCAGTGGATTTCAGTGAGTGAATAAAGATGCATCCAGGTTTAAAAGTAATAATGATGCTCTGGTTTTGTTCCAAAATTAAATCTAATCCCCCAAAGAGGGTTTCACTATTGGTGCTTAAACAGTAGCTGAGCCACTGAGACCCCTAGCAAGGGACCCTCTCCATGGCTTCTAGCTCTGATCTGATTTGAACCTGTATCCACACTTGAAAAGGCCACACCTAATTGTGATCCAGTTCTCTGAGTCACATTAACTCTAGCCTTTCCTCCTGATGAGAAGGTAACACATCAGTTGGGTTGTACAGCCCAGAGTTGGGTAGCCCAGATTCTGGCTCTTCTCTGCCTCTTCCTCCCATGCAGCAAAGCTCAGATTGCGGGATCCCTAGCTTCCAACCTAAGGGTAAGGAGACTATCCATTGCATGGGGTTGTCAAGGGCATCAACCGCAATCCCGCGTAGAAAGAGCTTTATAAAGTCCTGCCTGCTACACAGTAAGGTTTGAATAAGTTAGAGCTATAAATACTGTTATCATTGGGTGGAAGTCTGCCTACTAGAACAGCTACTTAATAGTTTCATGAGATGGGATGCCATGCTTACAATCCCCATGGCTATTGCAGCTAAGGACCTTGAATTACATTGCCACAGGGGGCACAGGGTGGTGCCGAAGAGGCTTTGTGCATAGTGGGGGAAACGTATGTATCTGCACAGCAGCTGCTGGACTCCTCAGGAAATCCATCCTTGACATAATTGCCCATGGCCAGAACACGGGACACTGTAGAGGTTAAGCCAGGGTTCTCAGTCTGTGGGTTGTGACCCTTTGGGGGTTGGACGACTTTCACTGGGGCCACATATCATAGATCCTGAATATCATATATTTGCATTACAATTCATAACAATAGCAAAATTATAGTTATGAAGTATCAATGCAATAACTTTATGGTTGGAGGTCACCACAACAAGAGGTATTGTGTTAAGAGGTTGCAGCACTAGGAAAGTTGAGAACCACTGGGTTAAGCAGAATGCTACTTTAGTCTTTCTCTTTCAAGCCAAGGTGGGCCCCTTCTGTGGCTTCCACATTCACACTGGATAAGCCTCACATGTCTGTTAGAGCCATGTTCTGCTGAAAATTGACAAATAAGTGGAAGCAGCCAGGGACAAATAATTACACTCTCCATGAGCACACATACACATGTTCCCCCACACAAACACATCCTGACAGAGCAATGAGCACACATCTAGCATGTGAGTGTCAACAAAGAAAACTTAGACTTCCTTCCCTTCACTGTGCCAGGAGGGAATTTCATCTGAGTAACTTGAGAGAAGAGCAAAAGAGGACAGAGAAGAGCAAAGCATGGAAAGTAAAACTGAAGAGCACTGAAGCAGACTGGGGCGTGCAACAGAATTGAGGCTCAGACAAGAGTCTATGCAGAAGAGTGAAACAGAGTATAAAGAAAAAGCAAAGGAAGAGATGACAAGCAAACACATAAGTTCTTAGACTGAATTCACGCAGGCAGGAAGGAAGGCTGTGCCCCCTTGTCCACCAGCTGTGGGCCTCTGGGTAAGGTGCCCAGTGGAACCATAATGCAGAGTCATTCCGCTGAAAACCTTCCTGGGGATGAAAATACTAAGTGTTGTCATCACCTCACTCTGAAGGAAAGGCAGCGCTCAGCATACTATACCATGCTATCCCTCTCCTTGCTCTACTTCTAGATCCTCTCTACAAAACAGAACCGTGTGAGAAGTCCTGACCGGGGGATGCTCTCACCCTTTGGTGCCTTTTGACCTGAAGGCAACTTCAAAGTCCACGGATTGGTCCCCAAGACCTCTCATGCTCTGGCTTATGCTCATCTCTAGGCCTTTACCTGGCACTGCGTGGCCCTTTGGAGCACTAATGTGGGAGTGCTTCTCCTGCTGCTAGTGGGCCACCTTGTCATTTGTCAGCTCATCCCTGTCCATGCATCAATAGCGTCTGAGGATGTTTTGACTATGTCACTGTGTAACTTCACTCAGTTTTGAGCTCTAGCCATCTTTCCTTTGGGAGTTCTCTGGCATCCATAAGCTCTCTGACTCCTCTCAAGTCACAGCCCAAGGCGTGATCTTTTGTCCCATCTCCTTCCATGTTACAGTGAGCTCTGTACTGAGCCACCCTGTATTAGTTCTTTAGGGTAAGCATGGTGTTCTTGTTCTACCCCACTCTAGTGTGCTGCCTGACTCAAGGTTGCTCAGCCAATCTTGGCAGAATGATTGAGGGTGGGTGAAAGCTGTACTATCAATGTCTTTCTTCACCCAAGGCCAGGCCTAAAAGGTGAGGCAGGAGTTTCTTTGTGTGTGGTGATAGAAACCGATGACTCTGCCTTAGTTTACCTGCTGTGTCTAATTGTCATTCCTGCTGCCCTGATTGCCATGCATAGCTTTCCTCAACACATCTATATACAATAGCTCTGACCTGCAGGGATACATTTAAGCTAAGAAATGGAAAACTCATCTGTTACATGAGCTAAAGCAAAAGAAACTGCCCAGAATATGTCTTTACTGGCACCAAAGATCCTGATGGCTGTTCTGCATACAGAGTGACCAGAAGTGACCCGCCCCCCACTCCGCCATGCACCTTAGTAGGAACCAATCAAAGGCAAAAGCCAAATAACTCTTTGGAAACAATTTGAAAGCCAAGCAGGCCAATATGGAGTGAGCCTGTGCTGACACACTTAGGGTGAAGGCAGATCTTCACACCTCTGCTTCCTGTGTTTTCATTTGAATTCAAGCATAGCAGCTTGAGGGGAAGGAAGCCACACTATAATTAGAACCCTGGAACATGCCACTCACCTCATTTGACACATAACCTACTAAGGAGTATGATCATAAACTTTAGATTTCATAGAAGAAGCATTCCCAGGTTGACCTGCAGCTGCCACTGGCCTTTTATTTGCCTCCTATGGCCAGTTTTTAAGTCTCCTGCCCAGACCTGTGATTCTCAAAACTGCCACAAAATTGCCCCTCAAAGGGACCAAGTCTAGCAGGTCTATTGAGAAGGCTACACCCTCCCCAAGGCCCATTAGGAAATTCCTCTGCCGATTCCCAGCAAGCAGAAGGAATAGGATGTCAGAGGCTCTGTGGGAGGGGCTTGCCATTCCCTGGCTTCTCCCCTTTCCAAGCAAAGCCTTGTGGTCCTTCCTGCGCTCTCTCTTATCTGCCCTGTCGCATCACGGGGGCTTGATCCTCTGTTCACACGCATCTCATCTCCTCTTGCCGTGAGTTCATTGATCTAATCCAAAAGCTATTTTGTGAGAACACCAGACTGAAACAAAGGCTGGCACAGGGGCTTTCTTCATTTGTAAATGTATAAACTTGAAGCTTCTGCAAGGTAGAAGACAATGAATTCCATTTACTTTCAGCCTTAAACTACACAAGGTGTGAGCATGTGGCTTTAGAGAGAGATTATTCTGGGAAACTGAAAGCGCCACGTGGACCATCCTGATTCTTTGGGTGTGCATGCCCTCTCCCTGTGTACACACCCTCTCCATGTTTGCACACCCTCTCCATGTGTGCACACCCTCTCCCTGAGTACACACCCTCTCCCTGTGTGCACACCCTCTCAATGGATGCACAGCCTCTCCCTGTGTGCACACTCTCTCGATGTGTGTACACCCTCTCCATGTGTGCACACCCTCCCCCTGTGTGCACACCCTCTGACCACAAAAGAGCTGTTTGTTTAGCCCCTATGTGTAAGAGAAATTGGCTCCATATGGACCTAGGATAACAAGGCATTGACTGACCGTGTCCTGTGTTTTCATTCTCTTACCCTTTCTGTGGAAAAACTCCCTTCCTAGCCCATCTTGTGTGTGGATGTCAAAGGTCTTCCTGAAACAATTCATACAATTTCTTTCATGCTTTCTATTCCTAGTGTTCAGTGAAACCCTACTTGGAAGGAGACAGAACCCAGACTTCCCTGCCCGCAGTCCATAGGCACTCCTGGTTTTTTCCTTCCCTTTCAGCCAGCACTTCTACTTGGTCTCTTGAACACTCCTGTTGTGTGGGGCTTCCTTCTAGCTGGGAGACTGGCTCTCTGCAGTGCTTTCTTAAGAAAATCCATCCTGCCTGCTGAATTCAGCTTAAAGGGGGCACGGCACATCATCTAAATGGAAGTGACAGAAGAACCCATGCCCCTCACACCTGGGCAAATAAACAGAATAACGACTGAAAAGAAAATGTGTCTGCTTTTATCCACATACTCAATCAACAAATACTTATTGTTCCAAAGGTGAACAAAACAGTCCAGTCCTCATTCTCATAGCAAATGTGTTCTGGGTGGGGTGAAGTAGGTCACACACCTTTAAAGTAATATACTTTATACTCATAGGTGTCTCATGAAGAAATATAAATCAAGGAAAATCCTATGGAGAGATGAGAGTTGTAGGGAGCTGTGCTTCACACAGATAATCAGGAAGACCACTTGCCTAAGGTGACTTCGAGCAAAGATTTAGCGAAGAGGCGCACCCAGAAGCTGGGGACAAACAGGAGGTACATCAGGGAGCAGTAGAGGGAAGTTCGGAACCCACTAAGAGCAGCAGGCTGAGCCATGTGAAGCAACAGTGAGATGTGGGTCTCACCCTATGTGCAGCAGGAAGCAAAGGCTGAATTGAAAGAATACTGCCAATACACGCTGCACTTGAATGTGAAGAATAAAGGCTCTACACTGATGCAGGGTCTGGTCAGGCAGGTGAGGGTAGAGATCCACATGAGGATGCTGGTGGCTTGTCATATGAAAAAAAAAAAGACAGAACCGGGGAGAATCAGGAGGATTCTGGGTAAATTCCAAATTTCAGCAACTCTAACAGGATCTGTCTAAGAATGAGAAAGATTAAGAGATAGAAAAAGTGAAATAGAGCCTTAAGGCCCTGTACTGAGCTACTAAAGAATGCAGTTATAGAAAACAAAGGCTCTGGGAAGAGCAGGCTGGAGGTGAGGGTGCAGCCTTTTTAGAATTAAAGAAGTTTATTGCGTAGACTCTGAGTTTAAAATGCTGTTGAGATAAATAATGAAAACGAAGCCCAAATACCATGTTCCCTCCCAATTAATGCAAGAATACATCGGGATCGTCAGCTCCATTTCCACCTTCCCAAACCATCCTTCAAAAAAAAAAAAAAAAAAAAAAACACATACTTGTGTGAGTTCTTCTCTGCTCTGCTGTATCACCTAGAATCCTCGTGTCGGTCATTTAAAGATCACCAAGTACAGTCTTATACTAAAATGTTGGTGATTTCATCACTTCCTATATATAACTCAAAGGCAAGGAAATGACACTTGTCATTGTATCTACAGGACAGGGTGGATTTCCAAGGACATAATTTTTTTTTAAGCATGGAGTCATTCCTCAGTCCCTTTGGGGATTTTCCCCCCTGGATCCTCTGAGGATACCCAAATCCAGAGATATGTGAGCTCCTTCATTACATAGTATAGTATTTGCATAGAACCTAAGTACAGCCTACCACTTACTTCAAATCCTCCTTAGCATTATACCTAACACAGTACAAGTGCTATGGACACAGTTATTATACCTTGTTGTTTAGAAAGTTATGACAAGAACAAAAGCTTTTACGTGTTCACTAGGAATTTGAATTGTTTTTTTTTTTTTTTTTCAAAGACAGAGGCTTCAAGCAATAGTGATTTACTGTCTCGTGCAATTTCTGAGTCAGTTATGGGAGATAACTGGGCAGTTCCAGCTCTGAGTTTCTCACAGGGACTCAGGTCAGCAGCATACTGGACTGTTCCGCTCTGAGGGCTGAGCTGGGTTGGAGACAGGACATTCAAGTAGCCACAGGGAGAATCAGTGTGTACTTTCCTAGGCTTCCTTCCAAGAGCCGGCATGAATATGCAGCCATGAGCCAACCCACTTGAATGTCCATGATGCAGAGTTGATTAGTCCCCTAGATCAGAAGTTGAAACCTGTCTGTAAAGGGCCAGAGAGCAATGACTGTCAACACTGTCGGCCATGCCAAGCCTCTGTCACAAATGCCTCTTTATTTAATCATACTTCAAAAACAAAATCTGTAAGCATTAGCTTACACATAATGGCGACACGGGCTGTGGCCTGAGTTCGGTTCATGGGCCCTAATTTGCTGATCCTTGCACTAGATCCTGCTTTTTTTTAACTGTTTGCCATAAATCCATATGTGGCCATGCAACTGAGCTTTATGAAAAAAAAAAACTGGTAACAGTAAAATGTTTATGAGCAGCCAAAACACAAAAGTTTAAGAATCAAGGTTGTTTCCAGCAGCTGCATGCTGAAGTAGGCACCCCCACCACAGCCTCGGTTCAGACCATGGTCAGCAGTTTGCACTGTGCATGCCTTCACACCGCAACAGACAAAGGGATGCCTGCAGCTCCAGGCAAAGGGTTGAAATGCCACGTGTTACACAATACCATGCTTTTTACTATACACACAAAATTGTCTGAAATTATAGAAACACTTTGATTATGGAAAACATACTTCATGTTTTCCTACCCCTACCGCTCAGCATGTAAGTATCAAATTTGTGTGTCTTTTGGCTGTATTGTGTTATACATTTTTTAAAATGCTGTTTGAATACACAAAAAGAAATGTTCAGAATTCAATAAAACATTTTTAAAATGGAAAAAAAAATCAGACAACTTACCAACTCATTTGTAAGTAAAAGAAAATCAGGATTGTATTAGATTTTTATAACAAAATATGAAGGGAGGCAACCACAGAAGAAATGATAAAAAAAAAAACCAAGTCAAGTACACACAATAATGATATGCTTCAAAATGCTGGTAAAGACAGGTGAACTTGAGATAAATTACAATCCTGAGCCTGTGTAAGGAATCCACCAAAACAGAGACCTCCGAAATTTCTAGTCTTCTTGTTTTGATCTATTCAGGGGTCAGGGGGGGACAGAGGGGAATTTTTAATATTTGAAATAGGGTGTCATTATATAGGCCAGGCTAGACTGAAACTCATGGCTACTCTCAGTCACTGAAGGGATTATAGGCATACATCACCATGTCTGGCTTGTAGGTAAAGTTTCATTTATATATTGCCATACTCATTAACAATTGCTATTTTAATTGCTTGCTCACTTGAATTTCATAAGAAATTATTAAATCAATTGTAGTTGGGATCTGAAGCAAATTTCTAATTTCTGAAGTGGCCTTAAAGACACCTATCACTTTGTACTGTGCATTCATGTGATATGGTGTTCTTGGAATGGGCAATTATAAATTGAAAACACTGATCAACTCTGAAAAACATCAAGGAGACTCTGCTCTTGCAGTACTAAGTGCCCAGCCTAGACTTAATTCTTAATGTCAAAGTAAATAAGCCCATCCCTGTTATTAGTGTACATTCTTGCTTTCTTCTTTAACAAATAACAAAATAATATATACCAAAGAATTGTTTTAAAATAAGATTCCTTGCAATTTGTTGTCAGTTAATGATTGATATGTGTGCCTATTCCATATACCTATATATTTTGGGTCACATAAACCTTTCTCCAATAGAAGGGCTCACAAGTGGCAAAAGGAAGTCCTACCTCATGACAAGCAATCACCCCAAAGAGTAGCCTCAGTATAACAGGTACATTCCAGGAGACCTGGAGTACTAAAGTCTTTTTTAATCCTACCCCTAACAGCCAGGGGCCATCATAATAGAGGCAGTATATTAATTTCATGCTGCTACTGTAACAGATTAATACAGATCTAACAGTAAGACAAATAAAAATTGGTTTGTTCTTAGTTCTGGAGGCGAGAAATCCAAAGGGCCTTTCACTGAGCTGCAAATAAGAATCAGATCTTCTTCTGGAAGCTCAGAGGAGAGTATGTTCCAAGATTCTTCCAGTTTCTGGGGACTGGTGACATCACCTCGCTCGCAGCATCACCACTCCCATGTGTCAAATCTCTGCTCCTACGTTCACATCATGTTTGTATCTCATGATATCACTGCTTCCCTCCTAACTTGCATGTGTGATTACATTTAGGGCCCATGATAATCTCCTAATGTAAATGTTTAACTTAATCACATCTGCAAAGATGTAACCATTCGGGGAATATTCATGGGTCTCGGGGCTAGAGACCGCTCTTTGCTTGGCCGTTCTTCAGCCTCCTACAACAGAACTGAACAGTGAGCAGTGAATCATGTTGCTTAATTATTTTTTAAAAAGAAATTTTATAACTCCATCCATTACTCAACAAATAGTCCCTGAACTCCTATTAAGCTGTAGGCACTGGGAATACAACGGAAAGTAGACATGCCTCCTGCCCTCAGGAAAACAGACACAACACACTTATCACGCAACTTGTGGTAAGACCATGACAGATGGCCTGGCTCGAATGCTGAGGTGACGTGGGAGCAGTAGGCAGTGCTGGGAAAGCTCTCTTAGTGGAAAGAGAGGTTTAAAAGCTAAAATAGCAAATAAAAAGAGAATTCAGGCAGAGAGGGGACTTATGAGGGGTTGGTGGCCAGGAAGAACACTGTTTTATTTTGAGGCAGTGGGACATGGATAGAAAATGAGCCAACAAGTAGGAATCCTTGAAATCAGACCCCTTGTTCTCCTGGACTTAGAGGTCCTTGAAGTAACATCTTGTTTGAGAAGATTACTCTGAATGAATGAGCAGTTGTGCTGAAGGGGTCGGTGAAGGGAATGGAATGGTCAAGACCAAAGAGTTATTTTATTTTTATTCTGGCAGCCTAGAGAAGAAATACCAGACCATTCATTTCAAAAGATTTTTATTTGTTTGGACTTCTAGGAGAGCAAAAATCTTGGTTCTAAGCTTGGAGCCACCACAGCCTTCCAGCTTTAGATTCTCATGGATGATCCTGCCTAGGCAATTATTCTCTTACCTGTATATGATGCCCCCATCCCAACTCTGTCCTACAGCCTGATCACAGCCTACTGTGATTCATCTGTGCAGATGTTCCAGCACTCTCATAGCTATCTGACATGTAAATTAAAGTGAGAAATAATCAACCTTCCTCATCTTCTTTTGTTGGGGTGCGAGGGAAAAAAAGGCTTGGCTAGCCTGTACCCTCACAGAAAAGGAAGTTGGCAAAAGTATCTCCCACTTTGAATCCCAGGTTTTAGGAAAAGAAGGCTACTATGGTGCCTGTTCAAACTGGTAGAAGAAAAGCTTTGGTGGCAACATAGCTGAGGGGCAGGAGTAGAGGAGTGTGCAGTGTGGAGATAGCAGAGCTTAGTCCAGGTTGGGTCTTAGGAACAGGGATCTTCATATGCTGCAGAGCTCTACGGGTTTCTAATACAAAGGACTGGACCTTTCCAAATGACACAGGCTAGAACAGACAAGCCTGTCTGCCGGGTAAAGGATTACAAACTGTATGGCACTGGCATACAATCAAGCCCCACTTCCTCGCATCTAATAGGCACCATTCTCCAAATCAGATTATAGGATGTATCAAAACATTTCTATAAAGTATCTAATTGAGAACAATTTAAATAAGTAGGTCATTTTCCAGGTAATTATTATCAAAATTCAGACTAGAACCCAAAACTCTTAAATCCTAAAATCTACTTCTTTCTACTAAGCTATTAAGTCCACAGTGGAGCCAACGCCGGGGTTCATTGTGCAGACTCCCAATTAATCACAGCAGAAAGCTCAGCTCGCCAAGTGAAAATCCTCTAGTTTGAATTCTTAATCCCCCACCAGCTGAGTTTACCACAAAGACATGAATATATAATTGAGACATAAAGAAAACATGCCACCAAATTAAATTGTTCTAATTTTAAAATCAATAAATTCCTTTTCAAATAACATGAAATGAAGGATCAAAAGAAAAACATGGGGCCCCAGCAACTCCAGCAGCATTGTACTTCTGAGCTGAACCCCAGCAGAGGCCAGTTAGACTCCTCACCAATGTTAGCTGCTATTGGCCAGAGCCGACGTTCAATGGAAACATCAGTCTTCTGGTAAAGGCCAAGTGCAGACTTCTAGAAGTCTAAATTGCTCTGGGGACATGTGGAATGTAAGCCTTCTCCTCAACTGCCTATGGTCTCTCAGGCAAAAGGACAAGATGGCTTCCAGCGGCCATTGCTGTGCCTGTCCTTTACTCTCAGATGCACCCGCATGCTCTCACGTACACAAGCACAATGACTTGCAGAGACCAGTTATCACTCCTCTTCTGGTGTAGAGAGAACTACTCCTTCACCACACTGTGATGTGTTAGCCACTGTTATGACCGCAGGTGGAAGCAAAGCATGCTTCCAGCAACAGACTTGGTGATAGACAAGTCTTAGCCACTGCACAAGGGACACGGAACCAGCGGGGAGTGGACATATTCTTTTCTTCCAAGACTTTTCCCTTCCTCTCAAGATTTATAAACCAAGGTGCTTGTAATGTTCTATTCCACTAATAGCCTTGTGGATATTGTCCAATGTCAAAACCTTTAAATGTACATTGGGTCAAGGAACAGAAATGGCACTCTGGCCTTTGTATCAAGAAAAACCAAGTCTGGGGAGACAAACTACACATCTCCTTCCATCTAGAACTGAGGTGGAGCCAACTTTCTGGCCATGCTCTGTGACACACAAGTGTCACCCATCTTCCTCCCATGAATCATGTCATTGGATTCTCTACCTAGTACTTCCTGCCTTGGAAAACATCTCTTCCCCAGAGCATCTAACAACCTCCACTCCCAGCCGAAGCCCTTCATGAAATACATCCTTCACTGCTCGTTATCAGGGATCCATCAGACCTATGCACACAAACGCCCCAACCTGTGCATTACCAAGACAATGGCTTGTTGGTAATGTGGTCCTTTCTACCGCCATGTCAGGAACTCTATGTGATTTTTCGTGTTCCCAGCACCTTCTTCCTAAATGCTATTGAATGGGACTGAACAGGATTATCCAATAATCTTCATTTCAACAATAGCTAGGCAGAGGGGCCTCCTACAACAATGTCTGCTGAAGTCCAAAGAAGCTAAGGATTTTTAGTTTTCTCGGGGAGAGGAGAGTGGCCTGAATGTAAGTCGTACGGCAGATGGCACAGCAGTCTTTCTGAGCAGGTTAAGAGCCTCCATGGGTCAGCCAGGGCACTGAGATCAATACTGCTGCCTTTGATATCGCTCTACGCACACCGCTGTGTACACAGCCTGAAGCCTCTGACTACAGAAGCCTCTAGGGATATGGCAGTGAGGACATATTCTAGACTTAGATATGTGCTGCTTTCCCATACAGCCTCCAAAAGGCCTCATACAATCTTTAATTAAGATTATCTGAAAGGCATAAGCAGGAAGGGGGCTTTAAAAAAAAAGAATCTCTGCTTCACAATCAGGTTGAATAAATCGATACCTCTGATGTGAGAATGGGAGGCCACAGAAAGTGGATCTTGACAATGCTGGTATTTAGGACCTGGTATTCATTCTTCTCCTTCCTAACCCCCCACCCCCTCAATAAAATGACAACCTTTCTACTTGGAAGAAGCAGAAAGAATAAAGATACAGGGGAAGCATTGCCAATTTCTCCATCCCATGGTGAAGCTGAGCTAAGCTTGGAGGCGGTTCAGGTTCCCCAGGGAAAGCCACCTCAGAGAAATGATGCTCCTGGCTGCTTGTAGAATTTCCCCAGGGAGCCCTACCTGCTCACCGGGAGGGCTGCTGCTGACTCCTAGAAGTTCTGGGAGGCAGTCAGCGTCATCTGATGCCACGCTCCCTTAAAGCCACGTGTAGAGTAAAGGATTTCTCAGAAGGGCCCAATCTCCTCCTGTGACCAGAGGTGATGCCTAGTTTTCCAAGGTGAGCTGGAAACAGACTGGGCCCTACCCTGCAATCCCATAGCCATAGAAGGTGCACAGACCTGACTTTTCAATGAAGCCAGTCACTTTAGGTCACCCTGTTTGGCTTATGGAAAAGATATGCTTATTGTTGGTTTTCTGAGATTTAAAAACCTCAGCAGCGAGAGTGAGAGGCTTCATTGGCATACAGCCTGCATTTTGCAGATTAATTTCGGGGAGAATGCCCTACTTCCTCGCCATTTTGCACAGCACTTTGAGGAACACTTCAATTTCATAGTAGAATTTAATTTCCATAGCTTTTCAAAGTTCTACCAAACTGAAATTCAGAACCTTATGATCAGACAAAATGTACCTTTTCGTACATTTCTTGAAGGGAACAGAAGAGGAGAATGTCCCAACATGGTCCACTCTCTGTCACTTGTGGCTATCGACACCTAGACAAGAACATGATGTTGTTCTGTGACTCCCATCTATTGGGAGCCAGATGGTGGTGTGGACCTCCTGCATGGGCTCAGCTAGAAGTAGGTCATGAGGAAAAGGGCCATAAGGTTTTCTCAGCTCTCCAGGTGCCTGGCAGTGTGAGGAAGAGATGGCACCTCCTGCTGTGTATGGAGAGAGAGAAATCTTTGTTTTCAGAGTACTGATCAGATCACATCATTCTCTTTGATATTCTGCGCTTCAAATTTCCTTTTGTTGAGGCTCACTGTGGAAGTCTTTGGTGCAAAGGTATCTAGAAATTCAAAGTTATTGTTCCTGTTCTCTTAATCACAGTAATGAGTTCAGCTTGACAAGGTCAGTTAATTATTCACGATTAGAAAGCAAAAGAAATATAAATAAATACAAGTGGGCTGGTAAGAAGAGAGGATTAGAGACCTGGAGACAATAAAAGGTAACTGAAGGGTCTGCACAGTCACAGTTGAATTGTTTATGTCACCAGCTGGCTTCAGCTGTCTCAGCATAGTCTCCTCCCCCTGGAATCACATGAGGACAGGGGCTGGGCCCTATGTCCTGCCTCCACTCCCTTGGTCCTGTACTGTACAGGAGACTTAGGGGTCCCCTCCTGTGCTGGAGCTTCAGAGCTGCTTGACTCCAAAGGCAGGTAATTAACTATGAGACAATAGCAGGGATTTTCAGATTAACTCTGCCTAGAGAGAAAGAGGAAAACTCATTTGCACCAAACAAAAGGGAGGGGGTGATTAGACTCACTACTGACAATAGAGAGACCTAAAGGCGGCCTGGGAAACTGATAAAGAGGCCAAGTGCTTTTTTTCTTTTTATAAAAGGAATATCTTTGTTTTTATAAGTTCTGCCTTCTACTGTTCTCTATCATGTGCATGTTTTTCTAGGTGAGATGAAAAAGTCCCTAAGGCACTTGGTCAAGGCTGAGAAGTCTTTCTCTACTCTTGAGTGAGCATGGCCTTTAGTGGTCGACAGCCCCCGCAATAGGCCTTTGCAGTATAAACACTCACAAGATTTGGAAACAAAGGGATCAGTTGTCATCTCTTGCTGCCTGAAACTTGGCCAACAATTCAGTGGCAGCAAGTATTTTATTCTCTCTCTTTTCCCAGGCCTCATCTCTTCCATGGAACCAATAGACAGGCAGGAGGATAGCCATTTTGGATGTACACAAAGCATGCTTCTCAGCAAAATCTAGAGCTAGATTACAGAAACAGAAACTAACTAATTACAACCATAAAGATGGAATCTGAAGGTCAAAGGATAGATATTTTTACAAGATTTATTTTATTTTATTTTTAATTAGGTGTGTTTTAAGGAGTGTGTGTGTGTGTGTGTGTGTGTGTGTGTGTGTGTGTGTGTGTGTG
>OU015749.1:87219588-87248177 GCA_907169655.1 Acomys percivali
GTGTGTGTGTGTGTGTGTGTGTGTGTGTGTGTGTGTGTGTGTGTGTGCCTGCAGAAGCCAGAAGAGGATGTTAGATCCTCTGGAGCTAGGCTTACAGCTGGTTGTGAGCTGCCTAATATGGAAGCTTGGAACCAAACTTGAGTCTCTACAAGATCAGTGTCCCACAATGCTGAGCCCCTCCCCCAAGCCAAAAGATTATATTCTGTCTGCCTGATGAGTGGTTATACAAATCCTTGAGTTTTGTATAAGCACATTCTGAATACCATGTCCCTTGAATTCACCTTTGGACTCTAAGCTTTGTTCTCAGTCCCAGCTAAGAAAACAAGAAAAGAACCCTAGTCTTCCCCTCCATCAACTTTTTAAAAAGAATGCCATCTTTTCTTATTTCCATCTTCTTTCCAAAATCTATTTTCCTTTCCATACCACACCTGAGCCTTCATGGCAGGGAAGCTCACCATTGCCATGCAAGTATTCCACCGGTAGGTGTGATGAATGCCCTGGTCCATGCTCAGTGTCTGCCTCAGCTACTGTAGTAGAAAACATGGCTCCCATGACTGAAGAGTATACTGAATAGCTAGTTAGTTAAGCCCCTGCTCAGCACACCCCTTCCTGATACATCCTCTTCTGCCTACTTTCAGTACAATTCCAAATTTCCTCCTTTCTCCGAGATGGCCTTTTCCAACCATGCCTAAGAGACTGGGCCCAAATAATTGTCTGGGTTCTGCCTCCATCCTGGACCCTTCTCCTTCACCAGCTGCTCCTTCCAACTTCCTAACTCTATAGTTTATAAGCACCTTTCTTCTCTTCCTCAGGCTGGCCGTTCCTGGCCTGATGGCTGAATTCGCTGACTTCCTAATGGGTCTTGCCATGCACTGTTCCTCTCACTGAGACTCACAATGGCTCTGCTTGATAGCTGTCCCTCCAAATCCTCTTCTTTCTGTTGTCTACACTGAGGAAGGGCTATAAACTCCAACCCAGTCCAAACTGAACGTCCCCCACACACATTCAAGGTACAGGACCCAGCCCCATACTAGAAACCATGCTTTCCTATGTGGAGCTGAAAATGGTTTAGGAGAATTTACGAAATCACAAATCAGAAAGAAGAAAGAAAGTTCTCATCACATAAGATGAAATAAACAAAGCAAAAACAATGTCCATACTTATGAACTAAGATATTCAGGCAATAGTATCTGTACTCACACAAATTCTTGGGGATGATTTGAAAAGAATCACACCAGTCTATCTCACCACACAACAGTGAACTGGGTCTTCAGGGTCACCTTTGTATCCATCCTCATGTACTAAACTACAAGCTAGGGTCCACACTGACAGGGATGATTCTCAGAGACTGGTATGGCAAGGAATGGATGAGTTCATGTCTGCTTTTCAGGCAGATGTACATATGGTCTCATGATTATCTTTTAGGAGAAAATCATTTTGAATTGCATCTGTAAAGACAGATATACATAAGGAACTAATGGAATCATGTGGGATATTTGACAGTCATGATGCTACTAATAATCTTGGACTTTAGACAAATTTTAAAAGGTGGTGGCACACATATACATGTTGCTGGCTATACAGATATAAATAGATATGGGCCCGATACTAGGTCTGTTCTTTGTTGTTACTGATGCTTGTATTTGTTTTAAATGATCACAATACTATTTGGGGAACTTAATATGCCCGACTTGCATTCCAGCAGTGTTTGGTTGAAACGCAACTTCAATTCAGACTGCCAGCTTCTGCTAAGGGAATTAGGGTCTCTGTTCAGTATAATAAATGATCCCAAGATAAATATATTTCTTTTTTTAATCCTGCATGGTAGTATATCCTCTTTCCAATACAGAGTCTGGCTCTATTTAGTTTGTCTGATTGCCTTGAGGAACGGGACAGGTTGACTCTGGAAAAACTATGGTCCTCTATTCATTAACGTGTCAATAATACTCAGCCCGGGCATATTGACAGCGGATTAGCTTGGGCTGAGTCTGTGTACAAGACCAATGCCTTTTTTAACCCAGCTTGTTTCCAGATCAATACACCCATCAGCATTCGAAAATTAGCCCAAGATGAGATTCCAATACTTGAGATGGTGTGTCATGGGAAGAGGGCACCTAGCCAAGTCATAGATGTAAACACCTGGCTATGGATTAGACATTTTCCATTAGCTGAGACGTGAGTAAAGATAGATGTGGACTGTGTCCCCTCGCTCCCTCTTGTTGCCCCTGCTTTCCAAGTATTCAGCCTTCTCTCTCAGAGCCCATGTAAGTCTTTGTACTATAATTCCAGGCATTTGTTTCAATAAGAGTTGATTAAATGCCCAATGTGTGTAAGCCAGTCTGCTATTTAGGGCAGGCATGTATGAGAGTGTCCAAGGAGACAGAGAGAAAAAAAAAAATAACAAAAACCTCTTGTTTTCTAAGAGTTGTTAGCCATTTCAGCCTGTCCTCTTTCTTTCTCATTCAGTGATGGTTCCACTTCCTCCAGCAAACTGTGCTCAAAAGCTCCTAGTCTTTCTTAGCCATCGCAGGACATTCTGCCCAAGGAGGGACTTCAGCAGTACTGCCTCGTAAGGGTGGCAGATGGCTTCCCCAGAGTCGTCACCAAACCTCCCCACAGAATGGGGACTCTTAACTTTTATTTTGTCTATCTAGCTACAAGGAAAATCTATTGTATGTTGAAAATGTATGCACACACACACACACACACACACACACACACACACACACACAAAAAAACTCACATAGCAGTACCTAATCTGCTATTTATAATACACTCATCTACTGGGCTATGCAATTCTATTTTAAAATGCTATTTGCACAAAGCTGTTTGGAAAAAAACATACTCATTTATAGAATCAGTAAAAGAAAGAAAACACCATAATTCCCTTTGGGGGGGGAAACAATGAGAAAAAGTTATAAAAACCCTGATGTGACCATACTCCACCATAGCCTGACGGCTTCCAGTGCTCTGTTGCACTGCCTCTGTCTAAGCTGCGCCCAAGGGTCCCCTTGTTCTAAAGTGTTCTCCTGGCTGCTCACTCTATTCTACATCTCACAGTTCTGAGTTGTGATCCCAGCCTGCTTTCCTCACTGAGGGTATCCCTCACTCTTTGAATTTCTCCTTCTCAATACCTCTTTATGTTTGTCTTTCATCAGTCACTCCGGTTTTTCACCCTACTCTTGAGCATATTGCCAAGAAGGCAAGCTACAAGTGGGAGTTCACTGGCCTGCTTGACACTTGCCATCTTACTGGATAAAGAGAGTCAGGGATCAGGTCAAGGGGGGGTGAGGACACACACACACACACACACACACACACACACACACACACACACCTCATACCTTCCAATTAAGGATTTTATTTTTCAGGATCTTCAATTCTCAGATAACAGAGAAGATATTTATACTACTGTAAAATATGGCTAAAGGTTTAAAAATAGCCATTATATTTGAAAAAAAAAATCCAAGGGAACACTCAACAGCAGTGACAAGCAAGTAAACAGTCCTCCACAGCAGGGACTTCTCCTAAGTACGTTAGTTTATCTATGTGTAAAATGTAATCCTCGTCCCACTCCCCACATTCACCCTGTTTCATAGGAAATGACCCCTGGAGTACTGGGATATTTTATTTATGCCTCTTCATCTGGAAGCAAACAATGTGGCTCAAAGCTGTTGCTCAGTAACTAGAAATCCATCTCCTCGTTAAGTTTTGTCTCATGCCCCAGGACTGATCTGATTTTGAGAAGTGAAACGCCAGACCCATGGTATAAGAAGTAGAAAGAGTAGAACCAGCAGAAATACAAAAAAAAAAAAAAAAAAAAAAAAACTCCATCCAAACAACAGGAAAACCCGAAGCAAACCATTAGCCCACAGAGCACAAACAAGAAGACCCCAAAAGAGTGGCCAGGCAGAGACTTTGAATCTAGTCTTAGCACAGAAGCATGGGGGAGAAAAACCCTCGCTTAGATGAGGAAAGCACAAGTACACTGCACTGGAGTGGATGTGTGGGAGGGACATGGCTGCTGGAAGATCCTGGGTAGTGCTTCTTGGCTTTGCTGTCGTTGAAGGCTGGTCTAGGGCATGGCACATGTACAGCAACAGAAGCACATTAAAATTCTGGTCTTAAAATAAAGCAAGTTTGTAGTTGGATGCAACATTTTAAAAAATGCTGTGGGGAGGAAAAGCCAAGGAAAGCAATAATTAATGATAATTTTGTACCAAAAAATATTATTGTAATAGAAAAAAATAACTAGTTCAACTCAGCGAGTACATTGTTGGAAAGCTCAGTGTCTAGCTAGCTGCAAGATGACCATCCTCGAGGTGTCCTTGCCGAGGAGAATTGCCAATCTTGGATTAGGGTCATGGAAGAATTTAGTGAACACTGACGTTCTCAGCTACCCACCCAGGCCTCCCAGCCAAGCCCCACCCACCTTGTACAATGAGATGGACCCTGGAGGTCTTAGGGTGGTTGTCTGTCTGCACCGAGCAGGTGTAAGGGCCCTCGTCATACACGTCCACATTCTGGATCTCAATGCTGTACTGGGTCTGGGTGTTACTCAGGAGGACCACACGAGGATCTAGGCACCACTTGTCATTTCCAGCATAGAGGATGGTACTGCGGTTTAGCCAGGCCACCCGGGTGACTCGGTTGTCAATTGTGCACCTGCAAGATAAGACCAGAGAAGATAAGTGAAAGGGCCAGAAAGAAAGCAGAAGCTATTAGAGCAGGGCTAGCATGTCTCAGCCTGCCTTATGGTTCCTGCTCACTTCCAGTGGGCAAACGTGCCTTTTCTGTCATGGGCAGAATGTTCCAGAACTCTCCAGTAGGGAATTTGTAGGATTACGGCTTTAGAACATTCACTGCCTGAGTTATATAGACCCTGGGAAGTTTAGTGCTTTTACAGCCACAGGA
The DNA here is from genome assembly GCA_907169655.1 of Acomys percivali. NCBI lineage: Eukaryota > Metazoa > Chordata > Mammalia > Rodentia > Muridae > Acomys > Acomys percivali. Next base: position 87,224,503 of record OU015749.1, read on the forward strand.
GGAGATACTCATCTAAAATAACCTCTAAGAGCAAATCCAAGGCATCTTGCATCCTCAGAAGATGTAGGACCTTGAGACACACTTGGTCCTCCTAGCTCGGCTCTAGGATACCCAAAATGTGGACAATGATAACCTTTATCGTCACTGTCTGGGTATTTGAGGTGTGCAAAGCTGTTCAATACTTGCAACAGCCCTGTAGGGTGTATTTTATTGGAAAAAGAATTCAGGCGCAAGGATGCTAAATGTTTTTTCAATTCACAGTTAATATGTGCTGGCTTAGAAACTGGGCTTTAACTACAGACCAATCCTTCCACTCATCTCAATATAGCAAATTCTAACAGAAGGCTTCTGAAGTCAAAACTAAATATGGACCACCACTATTGCTATTTATCTTCATTATACCCAGGGCAGAAATGTTCAATTATTGCTAGACTAAAGACATTTTCTAAAAATCTCAAAACTGTTTGCACATATAAAAATAGATTCCTTTTCTTTTTATTTCTGCATCTGGAGTCCTTAAGTTGTGGAAGCTTCCTTTTCTTTTCTGTACTTTGAAACCTCCCAGTAACTCTTGCCAAGCCTACATCAAATCTTTCTGTCTGTATTCATTTCCCTCTCTTCTTACACCAAGTATGTCCTATGGCCTAGGGCTAAATTCCCAAACACAGTCCTGCTCCTTAGTGCAATCTGAGAATAGCTGTGTTACATGGTCTGTATAGTGATGTCTCAAATTTCTGCACTCGTTTGCAGTGTATGAAGCACTCTCATATTCACAAGCTTACTCTGGTTCCTGCAACAAATCTTTGAGGAAGATGCTCACGTCTGCTCTCTTTTTTGAAGACAAGGACTTCAGAGTTCCTTATGCAAGGCAAGAGAGAGTGTTGGAGGCAGGCAGACTCCTGATAAAGATCTCATTCCCAGCAGAGAACATGCACCAGTGTCCTTTTCAATCAGATGGCATCATGGTTTTCTTGGATTGCCAACTTCATTAGCTTCAGAAATCCTTGGATTTTATTAAAAATTACACATGGGTTTATCATTGAAAGGATTAAGGGAAGCAAGAAAGATCCCCCAAAGAATTGGGGCTCACCATCTCATAGGTTAGTGCAGACATCCCCTTTCTTCTGATTCCTGCTGCTAATATGTGAACTGCTCTGCTCCAGCCTCCTGCCTTGTCAAACATGACAGACTCACACCTGGGATACCATGGTTCAAAATTAAGCCTTCCTTCCACAAGTGGTTTCACTCAAGTATTTTGTTACAGTGACAAAAAAAAAAAAAAAAAAAAAAAAAAAAAAAAGGTTTTGTTTCTGTTGAATCCTTAAAATGGTCTGTTACCATAAAAAATTAAAAAGAAGCCACAAACTGCTAGTGAGCTCTGAGTCCTGTCCATTTCCTGTTTCTCATTGTTCACCCTCCATGTTTTACTTGTGTATACGTTACACCACCACCAGAGCCCCCTCAGGCACAGGTGGACATTTTGCCAAGCTTTCCTATTGGAAAATCTCTCCAACCAGGAGCACTTTTGTTGCAGGATCCACAAGGTTTGCAAGGCTTAGGTGATTTTCTGGCAATGCTGCAGAAATGGAGAATACAATGTTTGATACAATGGCATGAAAGTGATGGAAGAGCCAACCGGGAAGAAGTTTGGGTACTAGTTCAAAAGTGGGCATATGCCATGTAGATCAGATCACACATAGGGTCTACAAGCTCCTCCATCCCTTATGCTATTAATTCAACCTCCACAAACCCAGAAATACCAATTATAATAAGAGCTCAGTTGAAACATATACAGATTAGAGTTTGAAGGTTGCTGAATCAGAAAAGTAAAGCCAGGAGCACCTAATTTATAGAGCCTGAGGCCAAATGAAAAGACAGAAACCTCTGTCCATGAGCAGTCCCAGATGGTGAGAGTGGAGCAGCAAACCAAGTGTAGGCTTATAAATCAATAGTCTCGAAGCCAGCTCTACTGCTCCCCAAGCTTTTCTTGGAAACTGTGAGGGGAAGTTGCTTAAATAGGTTCTGATCTGGTCCACCTGAGTTAGGGCCTGAGCTTGACTGATTTCACCTGCCCCTTCTCTCTATGTGTCTGTGTCTCTGTCTGTCTGTCTGCTTTTCTTTTTCTTATGTCTCTATGTCACCTAGGCTACTAATCTCAAACTCTCTGTCCTTCTGCCTCAGTTTCCAGAGTGCTAGGATTACAGGCCATGTGTTACCAGGCCTAATTTAAGGTTCTGGTTTCTAGTTGGCCTCCTAGGTGAATGCCCTCAGCTAACACCTTGAGCCTATCTGGAGGTGAATTGTGTGTACATTAGCGTTTGGGAAGCAGTGAGACTACACCTCACAGTTAACATGTGACTGGTAAGCAAGCAGCTTTTCCATCACAAACAGCATAGTTGTCACGTCACCGGGGAGCTTGTTAGAAGTGCAAACTCCAAAGCCCAACATCAGAGGCGGTGAATCAGAAGCTGCATTTTAATAAGATCTCCAAGAAGTTGACTGTACATGATGCTTAGCCTGGTCTAATGTATTCTATGCTTCCTTTTGGGTTTTACGGAAAACGGCCAGAACACACTGAGAGCATCTAAGATAGAGTAAGAGATCCTTGGCAAAGGAAAATCCTGAGTGTTCCATTTTTTGCAATCTCACAGGACAGCATTCTTCACCTTGGGCTGAGCAGACTAAAAGCTGCCTCTGAACCCATACTGGTTAAAAACCTCTGAAGGACACCTAGCTCACTCCACAGCTTGCTTTACAAGAAACAACTTTTATAGTAATAACTTCAAGGGCAGACACTGTGCTACTTGCTAAGTTTTGTGCAAACCCATTCCACGCACTATTAGCATCTCAAAAACTTGGCCTCATTCATGTGTTGTTGCTAACTGACAGATCAAATTAGCTGAGCCTAAGAAACATCTATATAAGAAAACCACAGCGATATTAACATTGTTTTTTTTTTTTTACTTTCACCTTTGATGTTCTTTGACGTCCTTACAACACCTCAAACACACACATAAGTCACAGCTTCAGTTTGCATCTGAATAATCTGCCTGATAGCATACAACAGAGACAGCTGGGGACTGAGATACTGCATTTCCTTGTAACCCCAAGGGGTGTCAACCATGGAGGATGATGGTCTGGAGACCACACTGTGAGAACCACTCATTCAGAGATGTGGTTTCTGGTGCAATGAAAACCACAGGGTGGATGGGTGCCAGGAGATGGCTCTTGTCTTCCATTACTTTGCAGAAGAAAACTTTATTGGAAGTGATGGGCTCTGGGAAGCCAGAAGCAGACTCTTAGTGACTTTTTCTCCCAGCAGCTGAAATTGAACCAGATACCAGTTAAACGTTCACGGTGCAGGAAAAGCTGGCCAGCCACGGCACAGCTGTTGAAGTCACAGTTGCGAATTCAGGCTTCTCACAGCCTTACAAGGAGTACCAGAGGGACGGCCTGGGCTGCCACGTGGGTGTCTAATTATTGAAGATGGACTGAAGGAAAAGCCTTCTCATCACACCACATTTCCTTACAGGGCCAGAGAGGTTCCTCAGCCAACAAGCTAGCACTCTAAATGCAGCCAATTTCCAGCACAGTTATGTAGCCTCTGTGATATACTGCACTGAGAAGTTGGCATGGTTTCAGCTGCGGTTTTGGGCACATCCAAGGTCATGTTGAGATGTTCAAACTGTCACTGCTATGTATCAGTCTTGCTGAGTCTCCATGGAATTAACACAGGCATCCGCAGAGATGGATCACAAAGGTAACTTGGCAGCCAACTCCTGTCACCTGCTCATACCTGCCCCCATCTATCTGTCTCATTTATCCAGTCTCCATAACAATGCAGAGGAGATATTCCTTCCAGGCTTAAAAAAAAATGAAATAGATAATTGCTCTTCAGCCAGAGTGAGTGCTTCATTCGTAGGCAGAGGCAGACATTTAAGGTGGGAAGTTGGACCAACAGTCCACTCTTTGCAGACATACTTCCAAAGAGTTCTATGTAATTACTTCTAAAGCACGCCACTTCACTTTCCTAAGGGAGACATTAAAGATATTATTAACTAGGAGTGAATAAGGTTTTAAACTCATCCTTCCCCGACAACTCCAGGCAGGGGAGGGTGGAGATGGACTCTCGATGGGGAGCAGGAAAGAGTCAGGGGTCAACAGCACAGAGTAAAGAGAAAGACCGTAGATGGAAAGGGGAAGGGTGGTGCCCAGCACACCAGGAACAGCTCACTGATGAGAAGGAGACATAGAAAGTGCTCAGGTAGGGCAGGTCCCCAAAGACGATGGCCTTGCTAGAGGTAGCATTTCCAGGAGAGATTTCTGTTCCTGTTTCCTTGTTAGCATTTTCCTGAGCATGTCTGTCTATATAGACTATATCTGGCCTATGCTACGGAAATAGAGAGGAGGCACCTGGACACCCGGTTGGAACATCTGGACTGAGCAGATCATGTCCCTTTCTATATCTTTTACCAGTTCTAATTTCTCCCATAAGTCCCTTCAGGAAGCTTTAAGATAACTATACAGTACCCTATTGCCTGGAACACACTCTCTTTTCTTCCCTCCCCCTTTTCTCTCTCTTTCTCCTTTTTAAGGTCCAGGCTATGGATACACTTCTCTCTAAAACTCACCTTCTGCCCATGAATTTCAGTTTGAATTCTTGAGAGTTCAAAATCCACTAGCTAGGGACAACTTTGGTGGCCAAGATCAGAAGAGGGCTCGAAGACACCCACATCCTTATGCCGTCACGTACCCCATAGATAGCGATATACCAGCCTTCTATTTCAACATCTTCTCTCCTATTATGATTTGGGTATGAAATGGCCCCCCAAAAGACTTGTATGTTAAAGCTTTGGGTCCTAGCTAGTAGATTAGTCCCTGAAGATGATTGAATCATGAGGGCTTTGTCCTTTTTGGTTTCTTGGCTGTCACTAGGTGCGCAACTTACTTTTTTGGTACCCTTCTATTGTGATGGCCTACTTCAGGTTAGTCTAGAAACAACCCATCTGCCAACATGGACTCAATCAAGCCTCTGAAACTCTGAGCCAAAGTAAGTTTTCTTCCTTGAGCAAGCCCCTCTGTGCACACAAGGCTTCTGGGTGGAGCTCTACAACTCACCACTTCACTCATCTCTGACAACTTCAGTGCTCAACCACCAGCTCCAAACCCATTCCAGCCTTCGGTGTTTCAGTAGATGGCGTTCCACCATCACGTCAGCTCTCCCTTCTGCATGAAGTCCTTATTGACACCCCATAGTCTAGCTGGGACAACGTCCTGGAATAATTGTAAAAGAGGAAGAAGGCCTAGAGAGACTTTTGGTCCCTGTTTTTTTTTTTTTTTCTACTAAGCCAGTGCTCCCTTTAAGTGCATATGTGGTGTTTGTACCTTGTAGGCATTTTGGGCATTTCTTCTAGTAGGGAGTAGAGAGATGAAATGGGTGCGGTGGGTGTCTGGCACACCAGTAAAAGCTTGCTGATAAGAACAAGACATAGAAAGTTCTCTTGTAGGGCAGGTCTCCAAAGCCTAAGGGTTCTATCCTTTGAGAATGCCCTTCGCATATGACCATCCAGGATGGTCTACAGTGGTACAAAGCCCCACATACCGTTGGCCAGAAAAGGATCCCATGCCAGGATAATGGGCTCACCCATGAACCACTAGAGCCCAGAGTGAGGGATAGAAAATGCTTCCACACCCATGGTGTGCAGCTTCATCTACTGCCTCAAAGAAGATTTAAAGTGGCCCCCACATTTTCAACAAATAGTAATGCCTGTTGGCTTTGTTACATAATTGAGGTAGGGTTTGCTTTCTTTCCTTTGGTTTATCATTTTGTTTTGTCTTCTTGTGTTTGGTTTTTAGACACATGGTTTCTCTGTGAAGCCCTGGCTGTCCTGGAGCTCAGTCTGTAGACCAGCCTGGCCTTGATATAATTCTGTTTTTATAGAGAAGAAAAGCACAGGACACACGTCTCAGAAATAAATCTGGATAAGTATGAACTCTCGTGGCTTCACACTACTTTTGGAACCAGGATAAGAAAAGAGAAAGATAAGAACTTGAGAACTCGAAGGAAAATCGGTTAAAATGGTCTGTTCGGTGCCTTTTAAAGACAGGCAGGGTGGTGAAATAAAGAGAAGGATGATTGAAGAAAGGAGTGGAAAAAAGCCAAGCCTGGCCTTTCTTGATAGCACCTGTTTGAGGATCTCAGGGTAATAATGGATCCAGACAGTGTGCAATCTGCCAGCTCCTCCTATCAAATGGCCCTTTAACTGCTGTTGAAAGGTGGCACGCTTGAGACCACAGCAAAATAAGTGCTTCTGTCCTTCACAGCACCTGGTCACAACTGTCTCTTATCGTACAGAAATGCTGCCACTGCCTAGAAACGTGACTCGCCTAGCGTTTGGCACGTGCTCTATCTAGCTGCCTCAACCTTCACACCAAGTAGTGCAACTTGGGTGGCTCAAGATACCTTCACTCAGGCCCAGGGCACTGAAGCTCTTGTGTGAGCCTTCCACACCTGCTTCTCTGAGAGACTGTTTGCCAGGGAAAACCAGGCACCAAAGCGGCCAAGATGTCTCATCTCTGACACAATGGAAATTCAGAGGCAAGTGGGCGTCTTAGATCTTTAGAGTGAGAGATGCCTCCAGTAGTGAGTGGCTTATTTTGAATCTACTAGAAAAGGTTCAGAATCTGGATTCACATTCTTATTGACAGAATTGAATTGGATCGTACAGACAAAAACCCCGAAGTTATGCTCAGTTCAAACTGGCCTGCCTTCTCCCAACTGGAACTGGTTAGGCTTTAACTAACAAAACAGACACATACAATGACATCCTCCCTAGCTGTGAAGATAATGACCAGGCTGTCCGTGCCTTAGCAGAAGCAGAGGAAATGCTTGTGAAGGAGAAGAAAAGGCAATTGGAAGAGGGAAAGAAAAGCCAAACCAGCCTGACACATACCATGCTGTGCCTGTGGCTCTGTACTGCTGGGAAACAGCTGTAGTCATGGGGGGAGGAATGTGAAGTGGAGGGGAACATGGCTGAGGTCTGGCTGCTGGAGTGAGAGGCTCATTTCTGCCTCCAAGGTCTCCGAGGTAGCTCACTTCACTGGTTGCCTTTAAGTCATCTGTGGTGAAAGTGATGCTTCTCCTCCATGGAGTCAAGAAGAAGGTGAAGGGAGCCATGCATAGAAAAGCGTGGCTCTGAATGCCAGAGAGGCCCTAGCAGCAGGACTCTGCTGTACTCCATTACATGACCAGCTTCCTCATGTGAGCTTTGTATATTTTTTACCTCCTTTTCATGATTGTAGATTCCCTAAGAGGCCAGGTCTAGGCTTTATTCTCTTTATATATCAAGTCCAAAGTACATACAATAAACATCTATGCACTAATGACTTGAATGTTGCCCCCCCCCATGCCCATCTTTTAAAAATTTCAAGAGGGAAAGGACATGAGGACTAAGTCTACTAAAGGCCTGGGCTATAAAGATCAATACATTTGCATGTCTCTAAAACCCATCTCTGCAAACATGATTGCATGTGTGTACCGCCATTCCTTGTCATATCAGAGAGACTCAACGGAGGCAGTTTTCTCCTACTCACTGAGGCCTTGGGGACAAAGGAGGAAGGCATTGCTTTGTGGACTTCCAGGAAGGTTCTCCACAAGCACATCTACCCATCTCTTCTTTCTATCTAAATCACACAGACCAGCACTGTCACAAGCAAACTCAATGGAGTTAAGTGGACCACTGCTTTTCTTAAATGGAAAGCATAGCACTGGTAACAAAAACTCAGTATTAATACCAATCCTGAAGGAAGCATGGGGAAGCGCAGCAGGTCACATGATACTGGAAATTACAACTCCCACATGCCATTTTTTGTTCATCCATGTGTAAAGAAGAACTCCGAGGTCAAATTAAGGTGATGTGGACAATGTGAGGCTGTCTCCATCATGACCTTGGCAGGAGCGAAGATAAAGAGACCCCTGGGCTTCTCCCTTTGGCTATCAGACTAGTGAATGGATGAATCCCAAGGATCTGAAACTTCCCCAGGAGTCTCATGTTGGGAGGAGGAAACCGCTGGGCTCCTGTGCAAGCCAAAGGGGAGCTTATTTTGGAGAGAGAGAGAGAGAGAGAGAGAGAGAGAGAGAGAGAGAGAGAGATCTCATATAGTTGTGACAGCTTGTCAGACCTCATTGCAGGAGAGACTGGAGGCTAGGCAGCATTGATGGGCAAGATTACATGTTGACCAAGACTTTATTTATGCATAAGTTAATTTTTAAAATTTTATTATTTTATATACATGGATGTTTTCCCTGAATATATGTCTGTGAGTCACGTCAGTTGCTGGTGCCCATGGAGGCCAGAGAGGTCTTTGGCTCTCTTAGAACTGGAATTGCACATGGTTTTAAGCTACCATGTGGGTATTGGGAATCATCTGATCCTGAGTTTATTGGAAGAGAAGTTAGTGCTCCTAACTACTGAACTATCTTTCTGGCTCCCAGATATTCATACCTCTTGCTCTCTATTTAAATATAAACTTCATGTCAGGACACTACAGACGGACTGAGGAAGAGAATACCTAATAAATATCCATTGTCTTCTTTACATTCTCTCTTGTCTTTTTAATCAGGTTCTTGAAGAATGGGCTGTTGGGATGGCCAAGGCCCACAATCTCTTTTATTCCTTGTATGCCAAAGACAAAGAACACAAAAATTTTTCTTTCTTTTCATTTATCTAGTGTGTTCAAAATAGCCCAAACTTGGAGAATACTATTCCTAAGGGACAGAGTTTAAATACACTCACAGTCATGACATTCATGGAAATTTGCCTTGAACTCAACCTGTCATTTGACGTCTGCTTGACTGAGTGAGGCCTTGGAAGCTCCACTCCACCCTCTCTGATGGTTAATTTAGATAGTACTTACAAAGAGTAGGCATATCTCTGAGTGTGTTTCCAGAAGAGAACAGCACAAGGATCAGTGGACTAAGGAGGTCAGACCCTCCTTCATCAATTTAAAATAGTATCATTGAAACCACTGAGGACCTTAACAGAATAAAAAATAAAAGAAGGGCAAGCCTTTCTCTATGTTTGTGCTAAAATATTCATATTCTGCTCCTCTGGAAAACTTTCTCCTCAGTTTATTAGGTCGTTGACTCATATTGAAACTTAGAGTAGAGTTGTGAGCCAAATCCTATAATCTCTAGATAGATAACACATGGGCAGATGATAGACAGAAGGATCCCATGCGTCTGTTTCTCTGAAGAACTCTGGCTACCAGACACACCCAATACACATGTTTCAGGCATGGGCTGTATTGTGTGCACTGGCTTACTTCTCCGATTATCTGAACACTATACTTGAGGTTTTATGTGGAGTGTCCTTTCCTTACTGACTTAACCCCTGTCCACTCTCCTAGGTCAAGTTTTTAGAGATCACTTCTTATTCCAAATCCTTTTTATTTTTATTTTTTTGTCCTGCGAGTGTTCTTCAAAGACACTTAACCCTGTTACGAATGTTATGTATTATGTAATAATAACATCCTGTTAGGCATCACAGGCAGTATGCTCGTGCTTTGTCTGTGTCTTGTGCATGCAGATAGCATATACAAACTGAGTATCTCTACTCTGAAAATACAAAATCTGAAATGACCCAGAATCTTAAACTTTTTGGGTGCCAACTTGATACCACAAGTGGAAAATTCCATACTATAAAATGTTGTTTCATTAAAAAAAATTTTAAATGATATAAAGTTACTCCACAGTGCACGGCATATGTGAAACATTAATGGATTTTGAGTTTTGATTTGGTTTCCCTCCCAAGACATTTCCTTTTGTATATGCTAACATTCCATAATCTAAACAAAACTGAAAGCTAAAACACATCTGGTCCCAAGCTTTCTTGGGTAGGGAGGGGTGGTCAACCTGGATCATTTGTTTGTCTAGTCTACTCCTTGACAGTCCCAACCCCCCATTATGGCCTCTGGTGATACTATCAAGGCAGTGTAGACTGTTCAAATGGCTGTGAAGACAGAGGTTTGTTGAACAGCGTTTTAGGCAGAGATGACTATGAATGAGCACAGGGGTGCTGAAGTAAGTTCCCTAGGGTCTGGGAGTAAAGTGTATGCATCAGAAAGCTTTGGCAGGAGAGATGAAATGAAGCCAATGAGCCTGCACACAGTGATCTCTGTGTCTCCCTGGATTTCACAGTGCAAGGGCTGGTGTTATCACATCAAGGGGTGCCTCTGCCCTCCAGCATCCAGCTGTGTTAAGCCACTGTGAAGCAATGGCTGGTGATGGCAGAGGGAAGGACAGACAGAGGGCAGAAGCCAGAGGCTATGCTCTTCTTTCAAAAACCACAGCCCCTGCCAGAGGCCCTTTACACCCAGCCTCTCTCCCTAGAAGCAGCTATGACCTTTTCATGTCCCTACCAGTGTCAGGGTTCTGACTGCCTTTTGTTGTTTACCTATGGCATGGAAGCACCTTTGTAAAAACCGGCTTTTTAAAACTCTCCTCAGATAAACCAATTTGAGCATGCCATTTCCTGCCTGTGGAATCTCTGGTCACTATAGGTAGCTTGCCCAATCTGCCCAGAGATTTTCACTAAATACTGAAGACAGAAAGTAGCCAAAGTACCTAAACAAAGCACTCTGTAGAGGCTAGCTCAGAGTGTCAGCAAGCTAAACGGAGCATTAAGAATGTGTGTTTCCTCTAGTGGGTAGGCTAAGGAATCAAAAAAAGCCAGGTGGTGGTGGTGCCTTTAATCCCAGCACTTGGGAGGCAGAGGTAGGCAGATCACTGTGAGTTCGAGGCCAGCTTGGTCTGCAAAGTGACTTCAGGATAGCCAAGGCTACACAGAGAAACCAAAACCAAGAGAGAGAGAGACAGAGAGAGAGAGACAGAGAGAGACAGAGAGACAGAGAGAGAGACAGAGAGACAGAGAGAGAGAGACAGAGACAGAGAGAGAGAGAGAGAGAGAGAGAGAGAGAGAGAGAGAGACTGGAAAAAGACATAGTTTTGGGAAACAAATCCATCTGCAGTCTTGCTATATCATGTTTAACCCTTTTATCTTGTTCTCACTAGCTGGTTAGTATAAGGTATAAGTCTTGTACCTGAGATGAGATTTCTTCATGGCTCTTTATGTGCCAGCAAGTCATGTCTAGCCTAGCAAAGAGCCTAGTGGAGAAACCATAGCACACGCAGTTTTAAGTGGACAGTCTGTACAATTGCTTTAGGCTCAGAAAGAATTAATCTGGTGAGTAGAACAGATAGGCTACACCAGCACACTATATCCACTGAATTCTAGGAAGGGGCTGGGAATGCCCTGTTTTTCCCATGTCAGGGCTCTCTGCTTGGCAGCCTTGCACATATGTATCAGTATGTGATGCAGTCAGCTTGTATATAACTTCTGGTCCTATCCCTGAGGCTATTCCCACCTCCAGCACATGTAGCAATGGATTTTCAGCCCTCACCTAGGCGTAGGTCTTGCCTTTGTTACTCATCTATAAATCAATTTTCAGTAATATGTACATCTAAGTCTTGAACACCTCTGAGTGGGGAGAAGCTCAAAGCTTAGGAGACAAACCGCTGGACAGGCTAAGTGCTGTCAGCGTATGACCTTGTACATACAAGATCGTATATACATATGGCCCCATTGGGGGCAGGAAAGGAGAAGGAAGAAAGCACTTCCGATTGCATCCTAATGAAAAAGTCTGTGTGCTATGCAAACCCTCTCAACAGGACGGAAGGGCAGGGAGATGAGAGCTAGATTCGCAGAGCTCCTCAGGGGACTGCCATGTTGGAAGGCAATGGTGTGGGGGTTGTCTCTGCTTTCTCACTAAGTGACCTTGGCCACACACCATTTCACCTCCTTGTGGTGCCACTGTGTCTAAGTGATTGTCTGAGCTGGGGTGGAAGTGAGGGACAGCTGGTAAGTAGGCAAGCGTCCTCCCTGGAGAGCAGTTGTCTAGTTAGAAAGCCCCCTTTCTGCCATCTGAGTTCGGGGAGACAGAGGAAGCAGAAGGCAGAACCAGCAAGTAGATGCTGCCTGCATGGCTGGAGGCTTGTTCTTTTCCGTCGATGACCTGTAGAGCCTTTTTCCTGTGGCCTGTGAGGAGAAAGGGAGGAAGGACTCCCCAGGGTATGAAAAATGAGCACTCCTAAAGATAAGGAAATACAGGATTCTCTAAGTGCAGAAATCTCATTGGCTCTCTCTAGATAGTTAATTAAGGTAATGCAGGCCCCACAGGAGCAGGATGTTTCTCTCTGCCAGTGGGAGAGCCATCCTCTGCTCAGCTAGATCTTCCATACCTGGAAAAGCATCATATCACATTTGCCCATTTTCTGTTCTATCTCTCCACCTTGCTGTTAATGGTGGAGAGAACAGGTCTAACCTCCTCACTTCTCTTGCCCCGTCACCAGTAGATTACATATTGAGGGGGCCACAGTGAGAATCTTGGGGGTGATGGTGCAGGGAGACAGGAAACAGCTGAGATGCTAAGACAGCTCTTGCCTCTTCTGTAGTATGTACAAAGACTGTGGGATGTAAGAGTAACTCTTTTGGGGACAGATGGCAAGGCCCAGAAGAGCCTCACAAGTGTTTTGATCCAAGGGAAAAACGTGTCTGCCACTGTGGCTCATGTATTGACCAAAGATATACAGCTAGGATAAACCAGTCTTCTGACGACTCAGGACTACAGAGGCAAGAGGCCAGGACTCAGTTGCCAGGGGTGGGGGAACTCAGGGCTCAGATGAGCACAGGATGAGGGTGGAGCACCTCAGGAATGTGATGCAAAGAGCAGAATGGCAGGAGAAGAAGAGGGGAAACCAGGCCAGTTGTCTGATCTTTGATTCCCCTGTGCTGTGCCCAGCAGCACAAGACTTAGCAGTCACAGGTATATACTCAGCCTGGCTCCATCAGGTCCCTTTTATCATCTCTCTGTGGCTTTCCAAGCTTCTGGGCTTCTGTTTCTAAGCACCGGTGTGTATTTCTATGTTCTGAGGCCCACCTTTAGGCTATAGGCCTCTGTTCTCACTTTCACACAGAGCCAGAGTTTGAATCCTCCAGGCAGCCATCAGCAGGCCGTCTGTGTGTCGGAGGGGGGGTGGGAGGGGGGACAGACAGTGCCTTAGCCACCTTGTGGGTCTCTGCCCAGAGCTGGCACTGGGCTTCCTGCTTTGTCCTGCCCCCCTATTTCTGCTCCCTCTCCTAGGATGACTTTCTGCATATGACATATGTATCTAGCCCTTACCTCAAGGGCTGCTTCCAGGGACTCAGAACAAAGATGATCCTATCTAATTCTCACACCTGATTCCTGTCTAGCAGAATGCAGGGGGTGGGGGTGGGGGTGGAGAATGAGGATGAGTCAGGTGGCACAGAAAAGCAGATTGCTCTGTACCAGATGCTGGGAAGAAGGCAGAGCAGGTGGTCACTGCCTCTGCAGAAGGCACGCCGGCTACATACAGCTTGAAGCCAGAAACAGTGCGCAGAGAGATGCAAACATGGACAGCCTGCAGTACTACAGAGGGTCATGTGGTAGGGGCCACAGGCATGAAAAGTATGCTTAGGCTCATAGAGACCACTCTATGGAAGACACAGGTGCCTAACGCCATAGATATGGATACAGAGTAAAGGTCAGGAGTCTGGTCTGACAAAGATGGGGCCTGTGAAGCATAGGGCTGGAGTGCCCAGAGGGAAAGATCCAATCCAGCTTATGATGATGGCCCTTGTGTGCCACACTGTGCAGTATGTTCTAGGCTGTCATAGGAGCTGCTATCCCTAGGGCCTGGAGAGCCTGAGTGAGAGAGAGAGAGAGAGAGAGAGGATGAGGAGGGTAAGGGGTGACAACACTGAGCTTTGCACTTCTTAAAGATAATTTTTTTTCCTCTCTAAGTGTTCCACTCATTCTTCTCATCAGAGAGCTGTCCATGTAGATGCTCTCTTACAACCTCACAGGATAAAGCTAAGCAAGGTTGGCAGTTGGAGCTATGTGTAAAGGGTGTTTATAGCTCATGGAATTCCCACCTGTTCTCCGGGTCACTTAATAGCCCTTCTGTTCACACTGTGATGCAGCAACTGTGGTGTATTTGAAAACATTTATTCATCCACTTATTTGCCTGTGTGTTTATTAAGCACTCACTATGTGCATGACATCATTGTGCCAAGCACTTCAGGAATCGTTACAGAGGCAAAGGATATAGACCCAGACACATTCCCCAGAAGAGGGGAGGGATGCTATGGTACAAAGATGCAGAAATGTGGTGCACATCACCACAGGACAATATTAGTGATGTGCAGAAAATAAACAGGTGCTAGAGAAAAAAAATCCCTAATCTGGTGAGTCCCAGAAGGCCTTCCAGAAGTGGCATTTATGTGAAAATTCTGCAAACTGGGTGTTTGCAGGTATATAGGAGGCCAACTGCTAATAAGGAGCCTGGGGTCAAGTTTATATAGCTATTTTTGTTAGAAAACACAAGGCTGCTTAGATAATTCCTTTCATATAAGTATCTGCATTTCTTGACTTCTTAACCCCAAATACAATAGTAGTATTTTGGGATTGGTGACATGGCTCAGCAAATTAAGGTTCCTGTCAGCAGGCATGATGGCCTGGATATGAACCCAAGGCCCACTGATAGGAGAGAATTGACTCTAGCAAGTTTTCCTCTGACCTCTATCCACATGTGCACACCTACACACATACACCGTACAAAATAAACACACAATGATATAAAACAGTATTTGTGTGGTTTCTGGGTTTGGGGATAGATTAAGCAGTGAATGCCCTGTGAGCTTGACAAAACACTGGGTGTTACTCAGATTTTTAACAAGGGCTCTACCATCTGGGAGCCCCTGCATATTCAAATACTTCACACGATATCACCTCAGCCACCACATTCGGCAGCAGCTAAGGCCAGAACATCGGGCCTCATATTCATGAAGTTATGTGATCCGAGCTCTTGTTTCAATAGCTAATATTCTGAGATAAGCTTGTGTCTTTCGGTGACTCAGTTTCCACATGTAATTAAGTGGAAAACATAGTCTGCCTCACCCTGCGCCTCAGGCCATAGTGGTCAAAAGGCAGGGTGAAGTGGGGAGCCGAAGGCTTGCTTGAGAGGAGGGAGGGGTCAATGTTTGCAAACCTGTATGGAAACACAGCTGTCCCCTTGTTTTGAGTGTTATTTTCCAAGTAGCCAAATACATGCCTGCATCACCATGCTCAACATTACACACATTTATTTATTGTGCTTCTAAGCCTGTGGAGACGCGGTGCTCACCCTTCAGAACAAAACATATTCCTTACTCTCTATATTTTAGGAGCTTATGATACAGGGATGATAACAGCTACTTAAATGAGAGGAAGCAGGGGGCCTGCAAAGGCAATTGGATGATAAACACCAGATGGATATGGAAAGAAACAGCCCAGTTTTAACCCGTCATTCCTGGGCACAGCCCAATCAGAAGCAAGACACTCTGAACAGAGGACTATTTCCTTTCACTGTGCTCAGCATCCCTATTCAGGGCAAAAGACAGGAAGGCAAGAACAGAGGCAAAGTGAGCCACTGGGTGGACAGACAGAAAACCTCAGGTAAGAAAATAGTCTTTGGGGGCCATGCAGTATCTGGCCTTCCTGCCCAAGCAGATTCATTCAACAACAGTTAAACCCCTGAGTACTTTACAGAGACTCTGGGTGGCTTTGCCCGTGATCCCTTGTTGACTTGTCTCCATCTGAAGAAATTCCACTTGGGATATGAGTGAGTTAGTCCTTTCTCTGCGCCCATTATCACTAATCAAAAATCTTTCACAATAGGCTCAAGTCAGTCCCTGGCAGTGTGCAAACTGAACTGTGGTAAGGGCAGGGTAGGGCTCTCTTCCACATCACTCAAGCGCAAGCCTCGGCAGCCCGCTCTCCTCTTGGTCTTTTGGAGGTCTTCAAAGGATGTTGCTAGAAAATCTGTTGAAGCCTCACTTGTTCAAACCTCTCAGTGGCTCACACTGCCATGAGGATGTCACTCAAACAATTCAGAGAACTGTATCAGGGTGTGGGGTGTGAGATACTGCTCCTGCCTCCTTGCCTTCCTGTGCTCTAAACGAGAGCCATGGTGGTGGATCATACGTTTGTAGAGTTCCAAGAACAGCCTGCTTGCAGCATCTCTACCATGTTCTTTGTCCATTTCATATTCTATTCTCTCCCTCAGCTAGCCACTTACTCAAACTTCCCTCCATTACAAGGTTCCCTTTAACCTCTCACTGCAGCTTATGTAGCTCCAGCAGCATCTTTAGCAGGCCATATGGAAATTGTGAAGGCTAGTGCACTTTCTCTACTTGTCTCTTGCAACCGACCATATAGCTATTATGCCCGCTATATCACTCCAGGTTTATAGACATCTTCAGTTGATAAACAGTGATTTGTTGAAGTGAAGGCACACTGCAGTATGTGTCGATCCTAAACCAGATGTCTTTGAGACAATAGCCAGCCTCATACACAGCCCAAACCTTGGACTCTCACCAACTCTTCTCCATGGTTACTCATGCCAGCTCCTGGAATCCTAGTATGCTCGACTCTACACCACATGTGAAGTCACAAAGTCATGCTTTGTGCTTCTTCCCCCCCCCAAAAAAAAAACCTGCAGAAGAGGAAAGAATGCTTCAGATATATCACGAGAATGCTTTTTGTTAACTAACCAGAAACATAACCCCTCAAACTGTCTTTGTGCCTGATCACATTCAAAGCCCTTCCCCTGCTTAAAACAAAGCTGGGGTCAGAGATACATTTCAAATCCTGGATCTGAGGATTTATTATGGGCAAGTCATTTGTCCCTGCTGGGCCTAAGCTCCTCTCTCTCTCTCTCTCTCTCTCTCTCTCTCTCTCTCTCTCTCTCTCTCTCTCACACACACACACACACACACACACACACACACACACACACACACACAAACCCAGGGTGAAATCCAAAGTCCCAGCTGTGTATGCCCCACCAAGCCTCAGCTCTCACCTTGTTCTCCAGAGATCTATGCAGATGTTGCTAGCTGTTCAGATTTAGTACTTGTATGGACACAAACACTTGCCTGTTTTATGATAGGCAGGTAAATCTGTAACTCTTAACTGTTCCAATCTCCACCCACTTGAGCAACACAACAAAGGCAGGAAAAGTTAGGAAAGAGAGGTGGAGAAGAGTGCAGAATTATGAAGACAGGATGCTAATAGCTGACATGAACAGATCCAGGTATGGCTTCACTCCTATGCACATCCTTGGGGTGGGGGCAGTGCAAAAGAAAACATTTCACTTCAACTTCCACAAAGCAGAGAAGAATCACAATATTAACTGGAATATAAACATGTGCAATAAAACTGGCACCACGGTGGCTGATGGCTTCTTTAGTATTCTCACCACGAGCACTCCAAAGTCAGAGGGATGAGAATGTGGTACTTTCTCCCTCCTTCTGCTTGGGAGACGCCTTCAATTTCTCTTTGTTTTATGAACTCACGTGACTAATGTGGTATCTCTCAGCATCCGCCTAGCAAATGCAATGGATCTCACCTTCAAGACGTATTTTGTTACCTCTAAACCCACTTAATCAACTGCTTTCTAGTTGCTAGAGGTTGAGTCTATCTTTCCAGATGATTTCCCATTGAAGTCATTTCTACCTGTTTGGAAAATGCATTCCAAAACTCCTGTGAGTGCCTAAAGCTGTATGGCCCCCAAACCTTACCTATAGTATACTCTCACATCTTATACACATACATACATACATATATACATACATACATACATACATACATACATACATACACACACATACATACATACTGTTGAGTTAGGCACAGTAATACATTACTGACAGAGGAACTGGATGTAAGAGCACATGTCTATAATCTCAGTACTCATGAGTGAGAGACAGAAGGATCTCTGTAAATTCAAAGCTACAATAGGCTACAGAGGAAGATACCATCAAAAAGCTTATAATAAGATAGAATAATTATAGCATATTGTAAAAAAAAAAAACTTCTACAAATGTCCTCTCTCGTTGCTGAAATATATTGCCCTCTATCCTGGACAAAAGGCTGACTCCAGGCCAGTACTAGGGAGTCTCCCAGATGGTCACTCTACTCAGAACAACACACAATTTCAAAATGATGAATTGTTTACCTCTGGAATTTTCATTTAAGAATTTGGGCCGTGGTGAATTACAGGTAACTGAAATTCTGCACAGTGAACCCAAGGCATGGCTGCCTAAGACACTGACCCCCCATGTGGACATAAGATTGGGCTCCTGCTCCTTTCTTGGAATATATAGAATAAAAGGAGGTCTCCCTGCACACTGACAGCCTTCGGAGTCATGCTTTTCTTGCTAAGAACACGATGCACCCTGGGAACGTCATCAGAGCCTGTTAACACAGTCCATGATCACCTGCCTAGTCAGAGAGGAAGGGAATGACAACATGGCTAGGAACTAGAAAGTTCAGGAAAGGGGCAGTAAAACAGGGAAAAAGACATAGATTTGTGAAGACACTGCCCACTTAAGATATATCCTTATCACTGAGGTCATGTACTTCTCACATCTAGTCCATTCTAGATTCCTCCTTCTTGTCCTCCTCACACAGGCACATATACGAGTTCTAGCTTTGAGTGGCTGGTGGATGGAGCAAGTGATTTGCTGTGTATGTCTTTCCATGTATGATAGCGAGGGCACTCACTTTTTATACCACAAGCTCTCAGCACCTTGTCAGGAATATATGGCCAAACAGTGCCCTCACTCCCATGGGAGCTGTCTTTGTACTTTTCCAGAAACCTTTTGTGGAAAATAAAAGTCTTCTGAGTCCAATAACATCACTTGTCCCCAAGGAAAAGTTCCCTCACTGTCCCCAGTGACCGCTCCCATTGCCACGTATCTACAACTGCATAATTTCCTACTAAATATCAGTGGTTACTTAACTCCTTGCCCACAGCTATAAACACTGGAAGGAGCTTGGTGACCCTTGTCCTGCCTGGAGGAAATGTGCATCTCTGAAGCCTGGAGGCAGGTTACAGTATGCCAAGGACTGTCCCTACACAAGCCACATCTGATTGCTGCTCTCAGAAGTACGTGTGCAGTTTCCCAAGCCCTACTGATAGAGCAGGCACGGCTAGCAACAGCTGAGTGGTAGCATTATGTATGCACATTCAAAAGACATTTATTATCTGAAAGACACTGTTTAGAAATTGTGTTTCTACTTAATTTGTGATAAATGATTAGTAAACTTGTTTGTCAATGCAATAAAAAAAAACTCACTGCAACTCATAGAGCATTCCCAATTAGATTCACATAGCTTATTATCTGAGAAAAACATGAAGCAACCCATCTCACAGGAGGACCAGGTGCATTGCTTGCCTGCACACTCTTCCCACAGCCTCCCCAGTCAGACCTCTGCCCAGCACAGTCTATCCCAGACAGACTTAATTCTGCCAAAGCAAACTAGTGATCCTCAGGTGAACGATGGGTGGGCAAAAAATAGACATCTTTTGTCCAAAAGTGCATGGAAAGAGTATAAAAACCATGCTGAGGGTCATTCTCCATACCAACCTTTTGCTTAGTCTCTTGGACAGAGGAAGATCCATCTAAGACCAGAGCTAGCCTCTGGAACCGGAGGATTATAAACTCAGACATCACTCAGGCTGCTGGCATGACATCTTTTCTCCTATTAATAGCAACTTCTTCCATTCTGCTTATCCCAGAAAATGGAATGAATGAGGTTTGGCTGCGAGTGTGAGAGAGAATAAAACCCAGGATAGCAATAAATTGGAGTACAGAGTGGCAGACACAGTAAGCCGCTGGAATGCCTCTCTGGCTCAAGGAAAAGCACCTCTTTGGGGAACCAGCAAAGGAAATCAATGCCCATAAAAGCATCCAGAGCACAAGCAACAGCAGAAAAAAAATAGACACCGTTGACCAGGACATGCAGCCGATTGCAGGTTGTAAAACAAAATAAAAAGTCATTAAAAAGGCGGGCAAAGGGCATAGTGGCACGATGCAGATGTCACTGGGGACCCGTGTTAGGCTCGGGACTTCTCATTAGCCAGGAGGTCTGTATTCTCTGGATGACTCCTGGGGTCCCACATGGCTGATCCCTGCACAGTGGCGTGGAGGGGAGAAGCGGTTACTCAGGCAATAGCTCCACTTGCTAGCACGTTCTGACCAGCTTATCGAGTTATTAATACATCACAAGCTTATTGAGCTGTATTCATTTAGAGTTTGGGTTGCTTTAACCAAAGACTGTTCTGGGAAGCTTGCCAGGGTATGTATTTCTGGAAGGAGTTCCCTTTTCTACCACACACAACACCTTTTGATCCACCAGAGGGCAGAGTCAACCCGTGAGACTCAGACTTAAAAAACCTTGTGGGGTAGTTTGCAGTAGGGAGGATATCTGTAGGAGGGGACCAGGGGAGAAAGGGTGTTGAAGCCATGAACAAATTCTTCTCCTTGGACAGAAAGTGTGGAAATACCCACAGCTCTTGGGACAAAATACCATTAGTGTGCTGGGCCTCAGTTTTCCAACGTGTGAACGAACAGGTGCTTGAATCTTTTCAGTGTACCTATAAATCAGGTTGCCTTTTTACAGATCATAACGAATATCTCTTATTCCACAAGAGGGACAGCTGTCAGAGCCAGGCTCTCAGGTCACAGTCAGCAAAGTAGAAGGAATATTCTGGAAGCCTTTCCCAGGCTTCCCCCTTCTGTTTCCTCTATCTCAGGCATGCCCACTCCAGCCCTCCCTATTCTTTTGTCATCGTGGCCAGCCTCTCCAGTGCCTCTTGTCTTGGTGGAAATAAAAAGTAAACCCCAAAATAACTCCTGAGGAAAATGACAGCAGCTGCATGTCTCTCCCCCTGCTCCCATCCTGGAAGGTAACTGCAGAGTCCCGGCACACTGCCAACCACAGTGTGAGCTTTGATTTCCAGTCCTCTTGCCCGTGTTCCTCAATACTTCAGCTTTCATTTATCAAAGACAAGAAGATGATGGAGGCGAGGGGGTGGGAAGCAAGAAAAATGCCTTCCCATCCCATAATAATAACTGGCACCAACCTTAGCAGTATTCATAATACGTACCACATACTAATCACATTACCTTGCCATTCAGAACTAACTCCACAACTGGACTGGAAAGAAATCATGTTACCCTGATGTTGGTCGGTGATCTTTTACCAACCTCATGTGATACTAAGTCTATCAGGCTCTTCTTTAGGGAAAGAAAGTAATAGATGCAGAATCATCTTGTTCTTGGTTTTGTTTTATTTTTCCATCCCAGACATTCTCTGACTTACACAGGTAGCCAGATCCTGGCTTATTCTCAGTTTCTGTTTCTCTACATTTCACAGAATGTGTGTTGGGGCTCAAGGTGATTATGGAAAGTGATGATACAGTTTTCCTTGGCTATGTCCCTTCTACCAACAGCTGGCAAACCCCATCCCAGGCAGGACCAAAGTCACACACACACACACACACACACACACACACACACACACACACATAAACACACGTGCACTATATAGTCTTCTACTTCCCTGTAGTTATAGTTTCTAGGAATAATTTATTCTAGGTTTCTTCAGCATCATAGAACATATTCTTCACTAATTTATTCACTAAATGAGTCTCACAAGGGCTAGAGAGATGGCTCAGAGGTTAAGAGCACTGCCTGCTCTTCCTGAGGTCCTGAGTTCAATTCCCACTGACCACATGGTGGTTCACAACCATCTATAATGAGATCTGGTGCCCTTCTCTGGCCTGTAGGCATACATGCAGGCAGGACACTGTATACATAACAAATAAATAAATCTTTAAAAAAAATGAGTCTCACAAAATATTTTCAGGGTTTGTGTGCTTAATGTGTGTACACACACACACACACACACACACAAAGATGAATAGGGCAGATAAGATGTCTTAGGTAGATGGTGATTTCTGGTTTGCAACGTGCATATCTAAGGTCTTTATAAATGTATGTGTTTTTACTAATACCTCCCCCTTGATATTTAAAAGATGTTTTATAGCTTTTTCTTATGAACAAAACAGAGAGACAGCCATCTAAGTGGCTGGTGAGGTTTATGTAGAACTGGGGTGATCTAGAGGTGGGACAAACTGGGACACATCAATAAGATGTTTTTCCACAGGGCCTTTGAAGTCAGCCTTAGGAATAGAGCATGGAGGGAGAGATAAGGTTCCAAAGCAGCATTGTGAGATGGAGGATATCACTTTCCACTGGGAAAAGACTAAAAAGCAGCAACTGGTCCCACAGGACCACCCAGTAGGTAATTCCTCAAGAGCTGTGAGGCCAATGAAGAGCTGGACACTGAAATGTAAGGCCAGAGGGTTACTAACAAAAAGAAATGAACACATTAAAATAATACTAATGAGTAACATTTAACAGTCATCACAATTACCAGGCACCCTTTACTTGCCTCATATAACTACTCTCCGTGGTAGCTATCAAAAATGTCTTTACTTTGTACACAAAGAAATTGTAGCCTAATAAATTTCCTAAGGTCACATAGTTACTAAATTTCAGAGTAGGACTTGAACTCGAGGACTGTCTCTCTGTAGATGCATCCTGCAGAGCAGGGTGTTCCGTACCTGCTGGTCTTTCTGTCTTGGGAGCTGGCCCAAGGAATGCTATTAAGGGAAATGTTTTGTTTTGATGGAGGACCTTAGCTTGTAGTCATGAGCTGAGGTGTGACTATATTAGACTCTCCGCTGAGCCTCATAGGCTGGTCTCAATTGCTCACCCATGTTGTCTGTTCCTGCAGGACAGGATGACTTCCATTGTGACTCAGGTAAAGTTCTTGGCATCAGGGCTCAGGGCACAGCCTCAGACACTTGTTGACTGGCTTGTTGAATGGGCACAGAGCATTTCTGATGGGAGGGACTGGTGGCGCAACAGTTTCCTGCTTCTTGGCAAGGAAGAGTGACTACAGGCTACATGCACTTAGGGCCTCTGCTGTCCTGCCCTCTAACAGCCCCAGCCACCTTTCTCTATGTCTTCATAAAACCAAACCCACAAACATCCTACCATAGGCACTTTGGGGGTATTATTGGGTCTCCTAATAAGGCTCCTCAGATATGCCCATGTTTCTATTAAGACAGCAGAATTGTTTCTATGGTTATATCTATGTGAGAAAGATATGACATAAACCCCAACACCCAACCAACATAGGCACTCTTGTATATACTTCTCCCTGCCAGGCTACCCTCTGTGCCCTTCTTGTCCCTCTCCGTCCTTGCTATGGACAGTATATTTTATATGAAGCTGTAAAACTTGATGACAGCTTTCCTTTCTTGTCATGTGGCCCTCATGCTGATCCCTCTGTGACATTCAGCACTGACCCTCCGGCAGCCAAGCAGCCTCATTACAAATGAGAAAAGAAAGAGAGAGAGGCAGAAGACACAAAGGACGGGATCTGGGATCAAGGAGGAGTGGAGCCAACAGGACAGTGTACAGGAAGAAAGGACAAGAAAGGAGAGCAGAAAGAAAACAGCCTGAAATAGTCACTTGGAGAAAAAACAGAGACAGGCCTTCTCATTCACCTTTTTGACTGCCCAGAAGATGGGTAAGATTTTTTCTCTGGCTTTGTATCTCTGTGTTTTTCCTTCTCTCTCTCTCTCTCTCCGTGTGTGTGTGTGTGTGTGTGTGTGTGTGTGTGTGTGTGTGTGTGTG
>OU015749.1:87248187-87272568 GCA_907169655.1 Acomys percivali
GTGTGTGTGTGTGTGTGTGTGTGTGTGTGTGTGTGTGTGTGTGTGTGTGTGTGTGTGTGTGAGAGAGAGAGAGAGAGAGAGAGAGAGAGAGAGAGAGAGAGAGAAGATTCAGTATCTTTAAAGAAACACTAACTAAGGGACTCATGAACCTGAGTGGGCAAGACAGGTCACAGGGAGAAGGCTTCATAGGGAAAGCTACTGTGGGAAAGTCTATATCCCTGTGACATTCTAAGCCCCCTCCTTTCTCCTCTGAGGCTGGGAGACCAATATTTCGAATCAGATACTTGAGACCATGGGGGGGGGGGCAAAGGCAGTTCTCCTTAGGGGGTCACGATCCAACTCATCTACAGGGCAGGGGGCTCCCTGCTTAGGGAAGGCAGATTCCCTTGAAGGTTTTCTTAACAAACCCATGAAGAGTAATATGACAACATGGGCAGTCTTGGCTCTCAAGAAAATCCTGTTGATTTCACATTAACTGCCCCGGGGGAGGATGATTTACTAACTTCAGAATAACCTAAACATGGAAGGAATATTGGAAGAGAACCTACAGACACGCCGTAGTGGGAAACTCCCCATCTGTCTTTGCAAGCATCCCCACACTGGGCTGTGCCCTATCTTCGCTACCTTTACTGTTCATCCCATTCTTGCTCCTGTCTCCAGCAGGGATTAACTTGAGTACTAGAGTGCAGGGTTCATGAGTTCAGCATCCTGACAGGGTCCTGAGTTCCCAAGGCTCACATCTCCAAGAGCTGGGCATTCAGCATCTGTTCTGAGTGCCGGTCTGTGCCAAGTGCACAGCACAGAGCTCGAAGCTTCTCCAAACACAGGGCTCAGCACCAGCAGCACTTTACCTACATTTCAAATTAATAGGCAGTTTAGGTGTTCCCCTTTCAGCTTTCTGTATAGAGGCAGAGGCTGCAGAGAATGCCAGCCCATGGTGTCTAGGTTATTAGATATGCCTGCAGAATGCAAGTAATTTGTGCTTCTGCTTTGTGCAATTGGCACTAATGGCACATGCATAAAACAGAGCCATCTTCCAAAACACACGTCAAAGGAATGTATTTACCAGGCACAAAGGCTAGGAGCAGAAGAATTGAACTCTAATGATAACATGTTTGCAGAAAAGCGATGCACTTAAGTTATTATGTATGAAAACTATTGGCAAAATTGTCAGTCTAGGCTCATTAGAGAGAAAGAGGTGGGAGATGAACACAGAAGGGGTGGTCTGCTGGTTGAAATTGAGGGACAGAATGCTGTGGGAGAACATAGATTACCAGAGGGAATGGAAAATAAAATGAGAATTAAGGCTTGTGAGGCAGAATTTAAGAGAGAAATAGGAGATTTTATAGGTCAAAGAGAGGTTGGCAAGAATAGAGCTGGGAACAGGATCCTGTAATGGATCGGCTTTTCACTTATATTTTCTGTACTCCATGGTCCTCTTACTTAAATAAATGGAGTCTGGGCATTTTCCACTAAGTTCTTCCTTCCTGCATTTCATCATGCCTCTGTCGACCCCAGGAGTCTTGTACATGACTCATTTTTTTTTTTCAGAACCACGTTAGCCGCCAGTATCTACCATGGCTACAACTTTATGCATGCAGATTTCTATTTTACTTTTTATGCTTGAACTTTGATGTGGGTTTGCATTTAATCTGAGCAGAAAATTAACACTATGACCCTGATTTTATATTCAAAGCAAATGAGGTCCTGGGAAGAAGGGCTTCTGGAGGTCATTGCACAAGACAAGCTTCGTGATGAAGATGAATTACAGGTCCTCAGGCTTATTCAGGGAGACCCTCCCTCCCTATCTCTACAATGGGAATAAAACCCCAGCTTGTCTTACTTTTCTCCTGTGGCTGCTGCAAGCTTTGTAGAGTTCGTTCAGAATACCTGCCAAGGTGACCACAGCTATGAAGGCATCCAAAGGCATCAGCATGATACGAGATCACCAGAAAATAATGAGGACTGTGGGTGCACACGGATACACACAACCTCCATCCAGCCTCTTCAGCAGGAGCACAGCTTGCAACAGCCCGTTCTGATGTCACCAAGGGGTTGGCTTTAGGGTTAAGGATAGACATACAATAAAGAAAGAGTCCTCCTTTGCAGATCCTCAAGTTCACTTCAGCAGCTCTTGGCATGCTTCTCTCTGGGGAGACTCCCAGGCAAGATGTCCATTAATCCCTGTAGATCCCTAGCAGGTAGGCAAATATTTCCACCTATTCCCAGGTGAGCAAAGAAAGGAGCCAGTGAGCACAGGTGCTTTATCTACTATTGTCTAGCTACTCTGTCTTCAAGAGTCATAAGGGGGGAAATGTAGCCTATTCTCTCCATGGATGAATTGCAAATTTCAGCATTGCAGGGAGTCTTGTCCCTTTCTTGCAGATGGAAAAGACTCTGTGTAGGTATTTCCTCCAAACCTGGAGCTAGAGCTAGAATAGGAAATAGAATGCATTAGTCAGGACCTGGGTCATGATCATAGGGCCTTGACCTCAGCTGGGTTATCTCGATTTTCTCCCCTCTCCTCATCCTCTCTTATCATCATCTGCTCCTCACTCCAGCACTGCCTAGGAAGAGTGAAAACATTTCATCATTCCTTTAAAATGATCTCATGGACTGGGAAAGTTCCAGAACCATGATATCTCCATTTGAAGATGCCATTAGTTCTGGTCAGTTTTAACACCAGAGCAATCAGAGCACGCATAAGAAAAACAGCAACATGACAACATAAGCAGAAGAAGAGACAAAGACTTTGCTTTTCATTTGTTGAGCTGTAACACCAAGTTGTCACTGGGAGGAGAGGTGGAGAGGCTCATCCTGTACTTTGACAGCAAGTTCACTGATCCCCACTCATCTCAAACCTCTTATTACTTACCCAGCTCCACAGCTCCTATGGGGGAATCTATTATAGCAGCATAAATAGTCTTCACATAACATTTGCAAATCCACATGGCCTCATGAGCCAATGGGCTGGCAGTCATGCATTGAGACTCCACCTCGTATCCCGAGAACTGGTATGGCAACAGCCCTTCACCACTTGCATCTTTACCTGGCAGGGTCTGCACACGGCTAGGTAATCTCAATGCTTCGAAATCTCCCTCCACCTTTGGCCTTGGTGCACAAGGTTCCGAAGCCCATCAGCGTTGGCTCCATGGTGGCTTGGGCTGAGACAGGGGACCAGAGGCCTGCCAGCTCACTCCCACTGTGGCTTGAAATCCCATTTCCACTCAGGACGGCAAAGACAAACAATTTAATGCATTAACCTCTACTGACTCCTCACCCAGCTGCTTTCCATCTTGATTGAAGGGTAAGGAGGTTAATTATCCCCAGGCTCCTCTTCAGACTTCACAGACCATATCATTCCTGCTAGCGGGGGTGGGGGTGCAGGGGGGAGGCTGGTCTGGCTGAACCTATGCTTTGGAGAAGATGGTGGTAATGAAGTTGGCTGCTGTTGCCACTAGAGCTGTTCCTGTGCCAGGCTTTGATATTTGAAAGGGTCAGTCATGAGGTCAGGGATGCATGTCCCCATTTCCAGATACTGAGATCACAAGAAGGGACAGTTTTTGCTTTGGTCAGTATGATCACTTATGACAGTACATCCTTCACCAATAGATGGAGAATGAGTGTCTTCTCTCTGCAAATATAACTTGGAGGGGTGACCACAGCCTCCTGGAATTAGCTCAGACCCAATAAAGACTAAAAGACACAAGCTCGTGCCTGTGGGAGAAACCCTGTGTAGGTGGCAGGGAAAAGGATCCACCTTTGGAAGAGAGTGCTTCTTTTCATCCCCCAACAGTTGGAGAATCAGGCTGAGGAAGAATGAGGCAGGCTGGGCCGAGAGGAGCTTCTTTCTACTATATAGTATCGCAGCTCCTCCCCCTTCCAGCTCCTTCACCCCCTTGAGGACATCATCCTTAAAATATATTTCATTTCACAGCTGCATTATGGTACCACAAAATCCTGGGAATCCAATTTAAGAACAGATTACCTCCTCACTTACTTCATTTGAAGCAATTACATGTTAATTTTCATTGAAACCAGCCTAATGCATACCAATCTGATGCTGCAATCTCATTTGAATACTTAAGGGAACATCTACCGGGTTTGGGGGCTCCAGAGATTTATATTTAAAGGGCCACTTCATCATTCTGTTCGTTGGTGGGCTCTGTTCTCTTCCTGGTGCCCTCCCTGAAGCTCTTTGGGATGGGAGCTTTACCATGGTGAAATAAGAATTGATGAGGTGTTTTCCCCCACAACTGCACATAGCTGTAGTTAGAGAGGAAGTCCATGTTTCAGGGCTTGTGTCTTTTCTCTGCCATTTGTGTTGGTGGATTATTGAGATGAAAACACCTAGCCACCAGCACCTTAATTTGTCTGCCTTGCAAAGTCAAGATTCATTCCCTGCCATCTGCACATGGGAGATATAATGCCAAGTCCCGCCTTTCCACAGCCCCCATCTATGTGCGACCCCCTTGCATTCTTGATTGCTACATATGGCATTCTCAGCCATTCTCCTAAGGAGGAAACAGCTTTCTAGACAAGCCCTGGGCATTGATCTGAGCCACTGGTAATTAATAATACTTGAGGACTCTACATTCAGCTGGCCTTTCAGTTTTAGACTGCACAGGTTTAAACAGCAACCACAAATGCTTATCTTCAATGTTTATGCATTTCAAACAAAGAAACTTGTCTGAAGCTGCAATTTTCAGAGATTCTAAGGCTCTAGGGGATCCAGAATCCATTTTGAAGAATGCTATATAAATGTATCTTATATTGTATTATAAATTCATCTATGGCAATACAAAAGCGGTCAAATGGTAGTACAAGACCGATTTAAAATAGCCCAGCTTTGTTGGTTCCAATGTAGGGATGTTGAGGATCATGACCAGGCAAGGTACTAGAAAGACATCTGATACTGTTGTCTAAATTTAGCTTGAAGTACGACTGGTATTTGGGCTATTTACCCTTATGTACAATGCATGAGACTGATCACTACCACCACCATTCGCTTCTGTTTTCATGGTGTTTATACAACCAAGGAAACATAATACACAAGTACATCAGAGAAGAAGTGTAGCACAGAAGAAGGAGGCAGTGTGAGGATGAGGAGGACGTAGGGTGGTCCTACATCCTAGTTTACGATTACTGGAACATACCTGCAATGAGACTTTAGCCCACTGTCTTTTTTTTTTTTTTTTTTTTTTTTTTTTTTGCCAGAGAGGATCCAATGTACCTACAGGTACATTGTGATAACATCATTTACACCAGTAAAGGTCATTCCTGACCTAGCAGGGTATTTCCACATTCTTCACCCAATCACAGCCCTCTGTGTCTGAGAACGGTGATTTGTCACTCATTAACCAGCAGCAAGCTTAGAGCAGATGTGAGTGCATGTGATGTGGCCAGTGAGTTCAGTAAGAAGGGCCATACCGATTAGTGAATGTGCCCATGTCCAGAGAGCACAGGCTTGAAGATGGGCACCCTGGCTCATGGTTTCCATTTCACTAAACAGTAAAAAGGAAAACAGTGATGCTGCCTTATGGATAACTTGGTAAATACATTTTGTTTCCATGAAGCAAGATTGAAATGCCATTTGCATTGCTAGAGGGTTAACTGCACTCCTAGAAGAACACAGCTGCAATATAAAAGAGCAATCATCTTAAATGACCACTAAAAGGGGTTCTCTAATGCAGAATTAAAACTGAATGCAAGTTCCTCAAGAATTCTGGGTGCCTATGACTTGAGCTCAGCTGGTGTATTTATTTTGCCCCGACTGATGCCATGTAACAGTCTCACATTCTGAAGAGAACCCTTTGTATGCTCCCAAGTGTACTTGGTCTCCCTCTCTCTCTCTCTCTCTCTCTCTCTCTCTCTCTCTCTCTCTCTCTCCTTGAATTTTACTTCATATATTTACATTGTTTTAATTCTCTGTGCTACTTACTATATCTACAAATGAGGGTGGAACCAAGAAAGAAAACCCAACATCAAGCAGGACCTTATCTTAGCTGTGAGTGTTATCTCTGAAGTGAGTGTCTTCCCTATGGCTCTGGTCCTTGCCACCCAGTCCCTGCACTCACCCAGTAGTTCATCTTTAGTCCTTTGAACCACAGATACCCCTGGACAGGAAAGGATGAGAATTGGCTGGTGTTAAGTATCTCAGTTTTTCCACCATCCTCTGCCAATGTCAAGCCCATACGATCACAAGTGCTACCAATCTAGTCTATGGATGGAACCAGAGGGACCTCCTGACCCAAGCACATCATCCAGAGAAATGCGGAGTGGAGATGCACAATGGATCTGGACAGGGAGAGTGTACCTAGGCTAAGTATAGACAAGCTATAGCTCTCAACAACTGGGTAGGGGAGCCTCTTGGAAGAGCAGCATGTATAAAAGTATTTTAAGAGGGTATGATTTGTTGGCACTCTGCCCTCATTTAAAGAAAGGGTCATCACAGATCTGATATGGTAAAGGAGGTGAGCTCACCAGGCTTTGCAGCATTCAGAACTACCTGCTCTCTGACACCCCTACGAAAGAGGAATGGCACATCATCATTTCATTATTTCAGTCAACATTAGAACAAGGGAAAGCAGCCCCAGAAATACTAAGTCATGGTATTGTCAGCAAGTCTAGGGCCCTACAGTAGTTTCTCAAGCCATACAGTGCCTAAGGATGGTGGTGGGTCCCTTGTCCGGACAGGAGCCTCCTGCTACAAAAGGATCTATCTTTCTTGTTCAAAAATACCATCTGTTTCTGGATTCCTGATAAGAAAATGTTACTTATAGCTCACTTTACTTTTTTCCCTTACATAGTATCAAGTTTTTCTTTTTCTTTTTTTTTTTTTTTTTTTTTTTTCCTTTTAGCCCTATTGAGGCATAATTGGCAAATAGAAATTATATATATTTAGCATGTACAACATGAGGTTTTGATATATGTATACATTGTGAAATGATCACTACAATCAAGCTAATTAGCATGTCCATCACCTTACCTAGTTACCATTTTCTTTGTTGTGAGGATCTAAGTTCTGCTCTCAGTAAATTGCTGCAAGTCTTTGCAAATACAATACAGCCTTGTTAGTCATTCTCACCATGCTGTGTGTTAGATCTCCAGAATTATTCCTTGTAGCTGCAACTTTAGCATACCAGAAACTTCTGCTCATGAACAACAGAATCTCTGGCTTGGGTGGAAATCTAGCATTTGGTTGGATCAGGCATTCACTTGGCCAAAAGACTACCCATAGGAGGATGGGATCCTCTTAAGGCACACTAAAGAGTTAGGCATGATAGGACACCCTTAAAAATAAAATACTTTGCTTGCCTTCCCAGAATTTCCACCATTATTAGTGCAGTAGTTTATGAGGTGACAGCCATGCAGATGCATGATAAGTCTGCATGATTTTCTGTATATTCAGAAAACTGTAACTTCTTATTTTCCTCTATCTCTTTCCTCAGGATGCTTTCTCTAACACTCTGGATTTTCCCAACATTGTGGGCATCCTTACTTTTCCTCTAATGCTTCCTTTGCCTTGTGACTAACTACCTGTTAGCCATGTGTCTAATCTCTGTGCTAGCTTAAATAGCATGGATCCTCCCCATTTTCTTCCCCACTCTCGACAGCTGTTGAGATGTACAGCCTGTCTGCCTGGGAGGTTTCCTTTTTTAAGCGCTAATAAAATTGTCCTTGAGCTCCCATTTGAGTCCATTCTTAAATTATTTTGTTAATGAGACTAAGAACCCCAAGAGGAGAACCTCAATTTCCCTCGTATCAAAACCTTGTACTTGGGGACCAACATCTTCCCCTTCCCCTTCCCGCCAGCCCTAGGAAGCCATCATTCTTCTCTCTGCTTCTATGCAGGTGACTATTTTAGACTTTGCACATAGGCATATTGGTCTCTGTATCTCGGTTACCTCACTTAGCAAAATGCTTTCAGAGTTCATCCACATTGTTCCAAATGACTACTATTAGAGTCACCAATTCCAGGTTTACCCACAGGAAACTAAATCATTACCTCATATACATATTTGCATCATTGTGTTCATTGTATGAAACTCATACTAGCCAAGATCTAGACTTGCCCACTGTCAAGAGATGCCTGGCTAAAGCAGGTGTGATCGATACATATCGTGGACAGGACACATGACCAAAAGGAAAGCCAGTGGGCAGGGAAAATGGCTCAGTGGATAAAGGCACTTAAAACAAACACTAATAATCAGAGTTTCATTCCTGGGACTGAAGAGGTTGAAGGAGAGAATAGATGGATAGGCTTTCTTCAGGTGTCCATGTATATGTGTGTTGGTGTGTATATGTGCATGTACACAGATACACATGCATGCACATACTCATATATGCAATCTAATGCTATTCAGTTTTTAACAAGAATACACCCTACACTTTATTTTAACTACAGGTCATTATAACACAATGTTCCAAGTACCTGAGTTGACCATCATTACATCAATAAATGCATCAAAATACACTCTAGGCATTTCATCAAATTGTCAGTCGGGAGCTATCTACAATTACTGTACAACCTTGTCTAACTCAAAGCATCTCTGAGCATCTCTTTGGACCTTGTTTTCCTCAGGGAGGTGAAATGTGATCATTTTAAGGTGTTCCAGCTCAAAATACAATAGTATTCTATATTCTACTTCAGGATTTAAAGAGCTAATATCAACTCCCAGCATCCTTCCCTTCCTAAGAGATTGCAAATGTGTTATATGGAAGGGAGGGTAATCCTGCTGCAGCAGGTGGGAACAAATACAGAGACCCACAGCCAGACATTACTCAGAGTGAAAGTCCTTGGAACGCTCAGGCCTAAATGGAATGTCTCTATCACGTGCCTCCCCTCAGAGCTTGGGGAGCCCTGCTGAAGAGGACGTTGAAAGAGTGTAGGAACCAGAGGGGATGGAAGACCCCAAGAAAACATGGTTCTCTAAATCAACATGAGCAAAACTGACATGAACTCACAGAGAATGAGGCAACATACACAGTCTGCATCAGGTCCTCTGTGTATATATTATCTCTCCCAGATTGGTGTATTTAGAAAAAAATTAGATTCCTGAGTGTTTGAACGAGTAGACCTCTGATTCTTGTGCCTTCTCTTAGGCTCTTCTCCTACTGTTGGTTTGTCTTGTGCAACTTTGTTGTCATAGATTTTTAAAAATTTTATTATCTTTTATTTTATTGTTATCCCACAGAAGCTTGTTAGTTTTCTAATGTGAGACACTAAAAAAAAAAAAAAGGAATGGATCTGGATAGGAGGGAAGATGGGGAGGAACTGGGAGAAGTATAGGGAAGAAAAAAACATATTCAGGATATATTATGTGAGAAAAGAATTTATTTTCAGTACAAGGGACAAAAGTGCAGAGCAATAGGTCAGGTATTTGGAAAAAGGGGTGCCTGTAAAAAAGGAAGGCAGTAAGGCACACTGGTGCTCCTTTTTATTATGTGTTTGTTTAGTTGTTAGCTGTCAGTGCAAGCCCTTGCACGCAGTAAGTAAACACTCTCACTCAGAGCACAAGGCACAGTTAGAACATACAGTTGCTGAACATGAGGGCAAAATGTCAAGAAAGCTTCTTTAAGTGATGTGATCACTGAATGCACTATAGTGTTGGTGACCAGAACAAGGACAGGAACCAAGCATCCTGTATTACCGTCTCTTGGTGGAACAGTAAAGGACACTTATGAACCATGACTGAGGGTGGGAAAGGGCTGGTCCTGGCACATAAAATGCTTTTGTTGGGGGGCTCAAAGCTTTCAAAGCACTCCCCAGCTCTCTCCATGGAAAGCCAGCTGCCTTGACACATGTCATGTACAACACTTGTTCTTTATTTTAAACATATTTTTAGATGTCATGTTGAAAGCACGATAAGACCTTTTCAATAACATTCCATATTTACACTTCTTTTATTTTTTTAAACAAAAGCTTGTGTCTGAATAGAAACACATCTTCAAAGGATGTCTTTTGAAGACTCTATAGGACAGATAAAAATGTGTTGATGAAGAAATAAGTTCGACTGTGCAGTATGAAAAAGAATCCGTCCCCAAGATCAGGAAGAATGACATGAAAAGAGACAGAAAGACTGGAGGCTACAAGAAAGGCCACATCCACAGATAGCGAGTCCTCAGGATGGGGCTGTCATTGGTGGCAATGAAGGCTTGGGTCTGATGCTCATTTAAGATTCCTCTTCTATCTGATTCTGCCAGTTCTTCAGTCATCCTTGGCTTTGAGGGTGAACCTGAAGGACTTCACGTGGGATCCTTTAAAGTGGGTATCTCTTTATACCAGAAGGTGACTACCCAGGTGGCTTTGAGGGTCAGGTTTACTGCCTTCAGTCACTCTAATTTCCAGTTAGCTTCACTGACATCTCAAAAGATTCTGGACTGAGGAAGCCATGTTCAGCCTCCTTTCCCCTGACTACCATGTCCCAGCCAATGGCAGAACTCCTGCCTGGAGGCTAATGCTGCAGGTGTGAGTCAGGGGCCAGTGTTTCCCAGCTGCTGTGATCCTACCCATCCCCTCCCCACCGCCTGGATCATCTGGGTACCAAGAGTAGAGGAAGCCATGGGGGGGGGGGAATGTGTACCTTATGCACACAGGCTGGCTTTCAGATGAAGAGAATTTGGGTCATGATACTGAGTTAAGATAGCTTCCCTCCTTGTGATCTCTGGATGAAAATGCTATTTAAATGCAAATCACAGAGGCATTTATTACAAGCATGGCAATGCTTCCAAAGTTATTTAAAAACCACGTCCCTGGGTGAATAGCTTGTGAACACCCAGGTGCAGTACCTCACCGAGGGTAGGCCTGGGATCCATGGACAGAGCACATAACAAAATAGAGAGCCAGTGGCCAGGCAAGATGGGATCAAGGTACTGGACACCAGGAGAGATAACCCCAATTATGTCCCTGGGACTCACATGGTGGAAAGAGAGAGCAGAGACCGTCAAGTTGTCCTCGGACCTCCATGTGTATGCACCCAGGAAATGAAAGTAAAATTATGTTTTGGTCTTTATAACAAAAGAGAGCCAGTCCTGAACTTGATCGAAGCAATCTGGCAGTGTACATGATACATCAGATGGGTATCAGTGTGAGTGTGGTGGGGGCGATGAACAATACCTAGGAGGGTGGCTGCAAAGAACCGCTTCCAAGTTCTCATCAGGGAAGCCTTGCCCTCTGTCTGAAGTCATAAGATGTGGTCCAATAGGCCCAGCAGGAAGCCAAGAGTGTTCCAAGGCTAGTCTGCAGGTAATAACAACCCTCCCCCCAGCTACTTCCCCAACTGTGACCAAGGAAGATTATCTCTGCAGTCTTGAAAATATGAAGCCAGGGATACTGTCATTTCATCTAGAGGGAGACTTAACAGAAGCCCCAAGATGTGTTTACAACTGCCTCCCTGAAACCAGGGGAGCCTTACCATGTAATGAGTTGCTATGTGGAAAAGAAGAGTTGAGAAAGTGCTCATCAAGTTAGCATAGGTGTTCAGGTCACAATCTCATCCTCTGAGAGGCCAGAGAGACCTAAGGTGAGAAAGCAGGCCATTGACTCTAAGGGAAGGGTGAGTCTTGGTCTGTTGTAATGTTGCTTCTTTAGTGCCCAGCAGCAAATATTCCCTCAGTGGAGAGTTGTGAACTCCACCAGCCTTGCTCCCATTTCAAGATGGAAGCATCATTTTTTCCTTCAATTCAGGGAAACACATAAGGTATTCTAAGAAGTTCCATTATTTACCAAGTAAATGGTTCTGCAAATGTCTTTCTGGGTCTTTTGCCATTTTATTTTTTCAGCTAAAAGGTTAGCCATACCCTTCTACATAACATGCCTTCAAGATGTTGAATTCAGCCAAGTGTAGGGACACTAGTTTCTTTCACTTGTCTATCAATGCTGTATAATAGATCAGGCAAATGACG
The DNA here is from genome assembly GCA_907169655.1 of Acomys percivali. NCBI lineage: Eukaryota > Metazoa > Chordata > Mammalia > Rodentia > Muridae > Acomys > Acomys percivali. The sequence goes on from OU015749.1 coordinate 87,260,095, forward strand.
CACAATTGCTTCGTCTATGGTCTGTTTAACACGCATCAAGCTGCATAGCCGTGTCTCAGCCTGCGTCAGTCACTAACGAGGCAGCACAACATAAAGAAGGCTGTGTGCTGGGGGATGAGAAATCAGGGCAGGGGAGAGTCGCTCTGGCCTCTTTCAGAACAACCAAGGCTACAAACATGAAAGGGATCTTGTGACCTTTTGTTGTGCTGTGTAGTAGCTATTTATAATCTGAGTCATTTGTAGCCTCCATTGAGCAAGGCAAAGTTCCCCTCATCCCTCGCCAAAATGCCTATATTTGTATCAAACTGGTTCCCTTCTGCCTCAAGCACAAACCACCAAAAGCTTCCCCAGAAAATATAAACTTGCGGTAATGCATCTTTATTACTAATCATGATTACAGAGACAGTCTGCAATCCCCCGGTGGTGGTGAGTGGCTGGCTGGAAACCATCTATTATTCTATTTCACAGACTGAAGAATTTTGATAGGACATCTTTAAAAGAATAAATCGGAAACCTGGTGCTTCATTTTTTTTTTCTCAGCCGCCTTTGGTGTTTGAAGCATCTACAGTTCTTTTCAGAAGGTCAGTTTATTAGACTCTCACTGATCTAAAACAATCCCATTTTGCACATGGGAGACTGTGAGCTGCTAGTTTACTCAGGACTGCAGAAATCTACAGCACTGGGAACGGATGGGGCAATACTATGGAAAGCAAATCCACTGGCTTGGGAATGTGTTTTCATACACACGACTACCAGAGACTAAATCATTCCGATTAGGGCTAATTAATTTAACTTTTATTATTGTGTGTCTATGTGTACCGAGTGTGGATGTGGGCACGTGCACAGTGTGCATGTGGAAGTCAGAAAACAGCTGTCAGGTGTCAGCTCTCTCCTGTCACAGTAGGTTCTGAGAATCAACGTTGGTTCGCCATGCCTGCCAGGCAAGCACTTTTGGTCCATGAGCCATATTGCTGGCCTGAACCTTTAAACCACTGTTTCACTCCTCTTATGACAGTAAAGGAAAATCTAGCCTTATATATTTCATTTCCAAGAAGATGATAGGAGTATGAGAGTTGGTATGTTCAAGAAATGTTTGTTCATTTGTAAGTTGAAAATAGATCTAGAAACTAAGGCATGCTTTAACGAAATTTTAAATAAAAAATATAAGTATCAGCATCATTAGATCATTTCTTGCTATACAATGTAACAAAACATGAGTATGAGTAGAGGCATTTACAGAGATGATGCTTAGCTGAAAAGGGGGAAATTGAAATACCTTATATCACAAGCATACATGATCTAAAGAATACGCTGAACACATACATACTCATGGTCACTCTGCAGCCATCTGCTGGAAACACAGCTCCCCAAAGACACAAGTGTCCTTGGCAGAGATGAGTCATGCAGAGACCTGAAAGGATGTTAATTACTAAAGCTCACTGGTGCTAGGAACACCCAACTTGTGGTGACAGGAGTCCACGCCTCTTTCTCCCATCCTGTGTTCCTCCTCACTGGTTTAGTTCTGGGTTTGTGCCAGATGTGGTGCCAGGCATAAAGCTACAGCACTCAGGACACAAGAGGCCTCGTTTTGGGAGCTGGCACGCTAGTCTGAACACTAAGAAAGGTTGCCAAGTTCTTTCAGAGAGGCATGGTATTTGAGGACAGCACACAGGGTTGGAGAAGGGTAGTGGTTAAGTTGAGCATATGTGTTGGGTCTATGGCTTTACACAAGCATGTTTTCAGGAGGAAACACTTGTCTTGATATCTGAGAGGTAGTTAGGAAGCATGAGAAGGAAGACCCAGGTCAGTCAGAGCAGAGTAATGCAAGCATACAATAAAGAGCAAGAGTGTACAGGGCATGTTTTCCATGAGCTAAGTGTAGATCAGTGAAGTGCATAGACCACAGTGGGCTGGCGTCTGATATGTAGAGGAAAGGGATTTGAGGTCTTGTTGGCAACTAGCCCCCATTTTAAGTGTAAAAGTTTGGTCAGATGGTCTTAAATTAGGGAGCGATCTAAATACAGTTTCTGTCTTAAAATGATGTTTCCATCATTTTTTTTTCCCCAGAGGACAGTATAACAGAGAGAGCTAAGTAGCAGAGAGACCAGCTAGGACATTTAAGTAGCTGTCTGCATTTGATGAGGGAGGGCCAAACTGCAGGTTGTGGAGTTAAGGATGTAAGTATAGAGTAGGGATATGTTTTACATGTGAATCAGGAAGAAGGGAGATGGTGAGGCAAGGAGGGATAAGGTTCTGTTTGAACTCTGCAGTTCTATTCTGAGCAGCCTGGTAGAATATGTTGTATGTTAGTGAGGTGGGGGATTCTTCATCACAGAGTTGAGAGGGATTGGTAATTTGGGTTTTTGTTGTTGTTGTTGTTGTTGTTTTGCTTTTGTTTTTGGTTGGTTGGTTGGGTTTTCGAGACAAGGTTTTTCTGCATAGCCTTGGCTAACCTGAAACTCACTCTGTAAACCAGGCTGGCCTTGAACTTGTATCGATCCACCTGCCTCTGCCTTCTGAGTGCTGGTATTAAAGGGTATGAGCCAACATGCCTGGCTGGTAATTCTGTTTTATATTTGCACCTCTGATGCACAGTTGGAGACCCCTGTTAGACTCCTTCACTTTGATCATGACGGGTATGCTTGTGCAGACTGTCCATCAAAGCAATGCTACTGTAAGTTGGGGATGGGAGAGAAACAAAGCTAGGAAGGTACGCACAGCGTTACAATGCACACATGGAGCCAGGCTACAGAAGGGGATGTGGGGTGTGGGTCAGTCACACGCCAATACTCAAAGTGGTCCCAGCGAAGCATGACAAAGAAAATAAGAACGGCAAGTCCTAGAAAATCAGAAACCTGGGGATAATGAGGCCCTGTTCTAGATTGTTCTTAGTCTACTGCATAGAAAGCTGTTGTTTGTTGATGTAGGAAAGCCAACAAACAAACAAAAGCAGCTTTTTTTACTCAAACCATAGTCTGCCTGGGTACACTGAGGAAGACAGGAATTATCAACAGATACCAAATCCTTGTGAATACTTAAGCTATCTGCCCTGGGAGAGGACTCCACTCAGAAATCAGAAAAGGACACTGACTAAGTAATAGTCTGTAGTCGCAATGCCTGTTCCTTTTTCTTTTCACCAGCAGGTCCAAAGAAGGGGGTCCGTATTCAGACTACAGGGGCTAATATGGTCCCTGATAAATAAACATCTGGGGTATATAGAAGAATGCCTACTTTGTTGCTAATGCTCTATCAACTTTTTGGACTTTAAATTTTCAAAATTTCTAGACTGAAAGGGGAACTCAGAGACTTGTATTACACTAGAGAGACACAGACTGCCTATCTGCGTTGCCTATGGTGACACAGAAAGAAAACGATCACAGTCACCATCCACTCAATCCAGCAAACCTGACAACAACAGAGGAGCAACCTGCCCATTAAGGAAGGGATGCTGTGGACGCTTAAGATTTGCCATGAAGATCCACTCGGTTCGAGACTTTTAACATAAAAAACAACATCGCCTCTGAGCGTGAGTTTGTTTAAACTCTCTGCAGACAGCTTATAGGTGGGTGTGGGCACAGATGGGATGCTGCAGAGAGGAAGCTGTGTAAATGCCAAGTGGCCAGGGCTGCGGCCAACCTGGAAGCCTTCCTGCGGGTACTTCTGTTTACTAACCTCCTGTCTTGGCAGTGCCTTTGGCATGGTCACGTGGCTGCTCCACACAGAGCTGCTTAATTACCGCCAGTGGATAATCTGACCCTTTGAGTCCAGATGGCTAAAAAATCTCCCTGTCATGGACACCGATACCCCTTTCCTGGGTAAACGCGGCTGCCTCATTACTTGGGAATGGTCCCCTTTAGGTGGACCATCTGATGACTGCCACTGAGGTAAATGTCGCCCTCACAATAAAGGGAAGGGAGGGTAGGAGGTGCGTGTACACTGGGCACTGCTGCCCTGACTCTCTCATTTCTGTAATTTGAATGTGTTTATTTATAACTCAACATTCCAACTGCTCACTGAAAGCTTTCAAGTGAAAATGTAGGTCAGGAAATATTATGTGGGATAATGGCAATTGTTTCATCTTCAGGGAACAGGTAAGTAATTGAACCTTGCTATTCCACTGACTTCTATAGACCATACCCGCCCTTCTAGGCACAGAGCACCTGTCACCAACTTAGCCTCCACTAGCTAACTTGGAGCTTCCTTTGTCGAGAAGGGGCTGAGTTTAGAGGAGGGACTTGGAAGGTTGGCTAGGACAGTTGAGATGTTCTGCCCCAGACCTCTTGAAGATAGGCACGGGTATTGTGGGGGAGGCCCTGGAATTCTTCATCTGGAAAGTAACCTTAGGTTAAGGAGAAATAGATGAGCAGAGTGAGAATGCCCCAAGCCAAGGTCCCCAGCATGAAACAATCAGTTTAGTGCTCTGGGGCCTGTACAGCAAAGCTGTGCAATGACGGAAACCTGCCGTGTCAGCCAGCCAACCAGATAAAACTGCCTGGGACTCCAACCCGGAGAGGTCAGCTCCTGATAATTAGGGATAATTAGCCATGTGTCTGCTGCTCCAGCACCCAAGTTCTATCCTGGAAGCTCAGGATCACAGCCTCTCCACTGAGGCCCTTGGTCCTTTCCTCTTTTCTACTCCTGTTTCTTAATAGAGAATCCTGTTCACTCCTGCCTTCCTCATCTCTCTTTCCACTTCCTGCTGCCCCTTGCCCTCTCTGCTCTTCCCTCTCGATTGATTTCTCTTTCCATGTTTCCTCACATAGATACATTTTAATAGCTTTCTTTTCTGCACGAATACAAATGGGCTCTTGCTGTAACCATATGTATTAAATTAATAAGCACACATGTATTTATGCCGAGCTTCCCAGTGCTTCCCCCTGGGAGTTTTCTGAGTCCAGAGGCTCTATTCATCCTCACTAAGTGGGCACAGCTTCGGGAAGGAGCACGTAGTCTTGCTTGTGCTCAGCCTTCTGGACTTGAAGCACGTGCCCTCAGGGGGACTTCCTTAGAGGCTAAGGTTAGGAGGAAGGTGGTGAAGACTGCCGCAAAGCAGGGGTCGGGAGGGAGGTGGTATCAGTGAGAAGAACACACAGTTAAAGTGACAGCACTGGGGGCCCACAGGGGCTTCAAGGCCACCTTTTTTTTTTTTTTTACCCAGTTTCCTGTTAGATCATCCTTTAAAAGAGTTGGTGGTTTTTATAACATCTGCTGTTTTACAAAATGTTCATATAAGAAAAATAGAATACAAGGTCAGAAAGATAGAGAAACGGGAGGAAGGAAGAAAGAGAAAGGGAAGGAGGAAAGGAGATGGATAAAGGAACTCAACTGCCCCATACTCTGCGTAATCAAAAGTGTCTACTTTTAAATACTGTAGCAAATCTCTTTACGTACGCCCACTAACAATGTTCATATGCCCATGAGTATTATATGCAAGTGTTAACATGGATATCTCTCTGTTACAGATAGAGAATTTGAAGATGGAAGATGTCATGAGCCAGGAATCTCCCTGTAAGAAGGCCATTTGTAGAGCCATCAAAGAAAAAGAAAGGAGAGTGAATAACCTCCTGTTTCTGGCGAGGCCACTACATCATGTCACCTCAACTCTCACCCCAACCCACAAGAACCTCAGAAAACAATTCACAGCCAGTAGGGGGGCACATTCAAGACATGGATCTAAGAGGCAACTTATGATGATGAGTGACTTCCCTTTCCGACACACATAAATGCTGAAGAAATCTCCAGAATGGAGGACAGACATGTGCTAGGAATTTGCCTTTGTTTTTGCTGGCCACCAGCCATACATATAAGTGAATTAAGGAGACTAAAAAAATATAACCTGAAGATCATTTCACAGTTCAAGTCAGTTAACCTAACTGAGTGTCGGAAAGTGATTAGGCATTTTCCTATGCCCGAACATATCAATGTTCCCGAGCCTGCAGTGTGCTCTCTGCAGCCTGAGATTAGAAATGCTAGCACACACGCAAAGGCAAAAGAGGCCATGCAGCTAAGAATCACATGTCTTCTGTGAGCTTTACTTGAAGCCACAGTGGACCCTAAAACCTGTGCAGGGGCCGCATTCCAATCTGCCTGAGAAGACGTGCCAACTGGTTTCAGTCTGTCAAACTCATCTTCTGTAAGCTTAGAGAGGAGCTGAGTGAGTAGGTTCTGGTGTGCCTGCCATGCCCGTGTGCATCTAGTGGGAGTTGCCTCCAGGAACATCTGCTGCCGACGTTCAACACTAGGCAGGATAGGGATCAGATGAAGGCAGACCCTGGCACATTCTGCTCTTCATGAGGCCAATTTGCATTGTAGATGCCTCTGGCTCCCTGGGGCCAAGGATCGCAAAGCCTTTACAGTCCAATTTGGCTCTGCTGTGCTCACTTTTGAAGGAGAGTTGCACTTAGTTTAATGGCTTGACACGGGGCTCGTGATGTGTGCAAGCACCTGGAAGTTGGAGGGAAGCTGTATTCCAGGATATGTGGAGACAGGCTCCACAGTGCCCACAGCCCTGGGACCAGAGGCTGTCACCAACACAGCAGGGCAGCCACGCCAGTGCCAGCTCAGGGGGCATTTCTAGATATGCTTAGCATTTCCTCTACTTAGGAAATGTCCTTCAAGAAAGTTTTGCTGACAAGTTGATCTTGAGGCAGAATACATTCCATTAGGAACACCAATATGAAAACTAGACTTTCTTTATTGTGTAAGTTGCCAAACCCCTCCATGATATGGAACGTGACCCATCTGAAACACGCAACTTCTTTAGAGAATGTCTTAGCCCACTTAACGGTTGATAATGAGATAGCCAAGGCTTGCTACTGCATGAAGAAGGCACGTTTAATTAGCTACCATTTACGGAGTCTAAAACTCTAAGGTTAAGCAGGCTCAGAGTTTCTGCCTGTGGTAGGCTCCTCTCAGGTTACTTTACTAGGCAGTAGAGACAGGCAGAAGCTTCCATGCACAGGAGAAGCCACACTGTACATCCACCCCCTCCCAAGAGGGCAGATTCATTCTGTATGATCGGCATTTCCCCTTCTAAGAGTTGCACTCCAATGGCTCAACTACCTACCACTAGGCTCCAACCCTTAGAGGCTCTGCTATTTCTCAGTATCACAGCAGTGGACAGAGCTTCTGAAATGTGGAACATATTCGAAACATAGCAAGGCACCTTGCTAGTGTCTCATGTGAAGGGACAATTCTCCCTACATCAGATGCCTTTAGAGCTCACTCCTGAAAGATGAGTAAAGAGCAGTCAAGGAGAAAAAGAACAGAAAGTTTGTATTTCACATAATCCTTTTGCCATCACGTTTGAGATCCAGGGATGGAAGGGTAGGCTTAACAAGACAGGAGGAGGGGCAGTTGAGAGTTAAGGCAAGAGATAGTGAGGAATGCAATTATGTCCCTGGTGGTAGAGACACAGATAGGGTGAGAAGGGGCCACTACCAGACTGGCAGAATGTGGTGAGAAGAAATATGTTTCAAGCATCTAGCCTGTGCTATATAGAATTGATCGCATCACAATCATTCATATTCACTGTATTTTTCACTCCATTTTATTTGGTTACTATGCCTGGCCACAGTAAATAGGAATATTAATTTATTGGACAGGTGTTCACTGGACACAGGCTCCATGGCTGATCCAGTGTAGCTTTACCCAGAGGAGAGACAGTGGTTAGGCATACAGAACAAAGGAGCAGAAGGCCACCGATACCAAGGAGTTAGGTCAGAGGGCAGTGAAGGATGATGTCACTATGAGTTTTCTTTTGTCTGAGTGAGCAATCTCTCCATGGTGGAACACCACTCACCATCAGAATCAATACTGAAATAAAAGGGTGGGGCGGACCAGAGAGAAAGAAGAAAACAGCAACTCAAGTCCATAGAGGTAGGAAAGCTGATCAATGGCCTCGGGAACAATCCATACTAATTATGGTGATAAAAAGCTGTCAGTCAATAGCCTGGATATTAAATTTAGTGGGTTGGAGACAACAGGTCGGCTTTCATTTCCCCCACCATTTTATTTATTGAAACGCTCAAGTACAAATGAGCATTCAGCGCTAAGATTACATTATTGTTTCACCTGCTTTGAACCACAAATGCTTTGATAACTGGATTGAAAAAGGTGTCACATTCCACTCTATGGTTTCTGTGCAGAAGTCTGCCGTCACCATCGGATGGAATCCCATTTTGTAAAGTTTGACAGTGATACTCATCATTGACTCGCAGTTGATAGCTCACCTCACACATACAAACACAGCTAAGAATGTGTGTGTGTGTGTGTGTGTGTGTGTGTGTGTGTGTGTGTGTGTTGTGCTCCGATAAAAGAAAGGAGATTCTTCAGCAACGCGAGAACGCAGACAACACAGCTATTCCCAACAGCGAGGTGGCAGCCCACAGTCAGAAGTTGTGCTTCTGTGAACGCAGTCCTTGGAGATGGTCTGCGGCCAGCTGCCTAGTATAGAAGCAAAGGAAGCAGTGGGTGTCTAAGATGTTCATATGGAACAAAGGCTAGCTTTCACCACCACTTGTGGTTCCAGATAGAGCAGTTCAATCATCCCCAAAGCAGGTGCTGGCGGCACAGCTCACTGGGAGCCTGCATATGCAAACTGAACCTTCGACTGTCTGGGTCTGTACTCTCTTCCGATTTGATTATTTATTCCTCCGCCAGGGACAGATCCTGTAGATGCTGACTAACCCGCCTCTGAATCAATCTCTACTCAGAAAAACAACACTGAAGCGCATATTTTACCCAACCATGCCAATCAATCTTGCACAAGGCACTAAACAAACTCTGTTAGGCCATAGATTGCTTCCTGGAGTGACAGGGAAGAGGCACGTGGGTGTGGTTATCAACTAGGTGGACTTCAATGAAGAAACCCTCTTTTCAGTACCCTAAGACTCTGCCAACACAGGCAGTGGAAACAAAAATGTTACCTTTCTTGGAATACATGTATTTGTAGTTATCATGTCTGTAGGAAAGACTGACAAATGTTGGTGAGTACCAACAGGAGGAGTTGGTCCACTTTGGGGTGGGTAAAGGATTAGGTGGGCAAGGATTGGAAGGTTTGAGGAAGAGCAGCAAGTCTGGGTAGTGTGGCAGCCTTTGCTGCTTTGGTATGGGAATGTAGGGCAGACACGGAGAGGTCATTGTCACCAATATTTCCCCCATGGAAAAGCAATCGCCTGGCTCTCTCCAGAAATCATTTGCGGCATGGCATTTTACATAGGTTCTCAGCCTAGTATCCTGAGAGCAGTGAGGTGCCCTGGGCATCCTGTTCCTTCAGCCTGTCTGTGTTTAGTGTTGAAGACAGTAGACAGGAGTGCTGAGGAAGAGCATAGAGTTGACAGATGTGAGTTTAGGAAGAATGCCCACTGATGACATACTTGAGGCAAATCACTTCACCCTTCAGTTTCAAATTGAAAAACGGAGGACTTAGGTAAGAATGCCTCAAAGTTATCTTCACATTGTGTCTGTAGGGAGTGATGAGATCAATGGTTTAATCAGCAACATAAAAAAAAAATGAAATAAGACAGATGAGAAAATGCCACATATGCTGATCATCAGTAAAATACCTTGTGTTTTATGACATAAAACCATTTGGGCACCACAGGTTTGGAAGTGCTTCAGGTCCTCTTCCGAGTACAACAGTGTGGTTTTATTCTCCCCAAGCTTGGTACACAGCCTCTAGCAAGCCTGCACCCCCACTCCCACCCCCACCCCACTGGCCTTCCAGGCTCCCTACTCTGGTCAACAGTTTGTTCTTTCTCTCTATCTTTCATTTACAATTTGATTTTGTCGTGTTGCTACAATTTCTGTTTCGATAACACGGAGTTAATTAAGACACGATCTCTAAGAAACAGGTGGCCAAAGGAAGATAAGCACTGCATCTTCCAGCTGTAAACAGCGAAGGCCCCTGACCAGCATCCAGGGAGCTGCTGCTGTTACAAAGAAGACATTGCTATCACCTGTAATCAAACATAAATGTAGCGTTCACATGAATATTGAGCAGATTCCAGGCAGGTTGCTCTGGCTATGATCAAAACAACTAAGGATGTGGGAGAGGAAGGGCAACATATATGGGTTGACACATTTCCTTCTGCTTGAGAGTATCTGGCCAAGGACACATGGAGACCAAAATCTAGGGTCATTTACCTGTCAAACTATAAACAATTGTTATAAATTTAACTCTTGGGGGAAATTTGCAAGAAAATGCTATAGAGTCACCAACTTCTGCACTTGCCCAAAAGACAGGAGGTGGGTTTTCTAATTCCTTAGAGGGCTATGAGACCAGGTTTGCCTGGAATTGTAATTAACTATTAAGAAATCAAAGTGAAGGCAAGGCTTTAGAGTCAGGAAAGAGCCATAGCAAGGACCCTCTGAGATGTGTGGCCTAAGACACCGGGTCAGTGCCAGCATCTGCAGTGCCAGCATCTGCATAGGTAACAACTGCAGGCCAAAAAGGTCAAGTGGACAAGTTCAAAATGCATGCAGGCGGCCCCTTCCCAGTGAAAGCAGGCATAGGAAAGGTCAGAATGCTTGTGTGAGTGATATGGTTGTCACACCAAAGGTTTGTCATGTGCTGGTCTCCCCAGGAATGGAGCACCTTCCTGCCATGGAAATACTGTCGGCTTTGTTTTGTGTCCCAGTTTTGTGGAGAACAAGCTAAGCACACAAAGCACAGCATGTTCTTCCATGTACAAGGTTTCACGGTTTCGAGTTGGCATTGCATGAAGCAGGCATTTATCATTTGTAAATTTCGGTAAACCATCAACAAAGCCACTGATGCATTCAGTTACTAAATTTAAGTCAGTCAATTAAAGACTATCCTGGCTGTTTTAACACCCCTCCCCCATCACGCTACCTTTCTAGTGGGATGAATGGATATTAATAATAGCAGGTGTTATAAGAAGGCACTTTCCACATCTTTATTTGCATTTAATTGGACAGAAACAAATTGGCAGAGGGAGCATCTTCGTTTATCATAAAATCTGTGCTACTGTGTAGAGGTCGAAAGGCTTAGGAAGCAAGTTTCTATCCACCACCTCCATCCTTCTCTTCTTCCTTTTCTCCTTCTTGATGGAAGGTCTCATTACATTGGCCTCAAACTTGTGATGTGACTGCCTCAGCATCACCCAGTGCTAACAACCCAGGCCAGTGCTATCTCACCTACCAAAAGTTATCAGAGCCTCACTGAGAGGCACACCCAAAATGCTGGTCACTTTCCATTTGGTTTCTTTTGGGAAGGAAGTTCATACCAATCTCCCAAACAAAACATGCAGGTTTTTTAAAAGAAAACCAATACATTCATGTTATGCATTCTGCCTTCTCTCAGGTGAACAGCATGGCATTTCGTTTCTTTGCAAAACTATACGCACATCCATTCTTAACTGCACAACCTCCCCAGACTGACCTGATCTGACAGCAGTATAAGTGTTTTTCATAGAGTATGTCTTGACTATTCATTTAAGAAAATAGGCATGGAAATTTGAGTACCATAAAGGAAATCCAGGCACATTGAGTACGAGAAAAGAAAAAAGTCATTTCTTTAATATTTCTGATGGTTTAGACCATAGCTCACCATACTAGAAGAGCACCCTGGACATCAGCGCAATGTGGTAAGAATTTTCCTCACAGCCTGGATGATCGGAGACCAATGGTCAAGTGCAACTGACTTCATATCATTGGCCCCCTCTAACTCCAAGGGTCACTCAGACAGCTTAAGCATCAAGCTTCCAAGATGTGGCCCTGGAAGGAAATCCACTTTTCCCAAGGGATTAAGCCATTTCTAAATAGATTCCTGTGCTTTGGGGCAGTACTTCTATTACCACAGCCTAGGGAGCCCAGCTTTCTAAGGACCCTGGCTTTGCAGATCTACTTGACTACAAAGTTCAGTGTAAGCCACTACATATTAACTGAAGCCAAATTGTGGAGCTGGGGTTTGGCCCCAGTTCACAATCACATTTAGGAAAGCTACCACTGTTTTATGCCTACTATGAGTCAGAGGTCAAATGTCTAAGATCCCAGGACTAATATAAAGCAGAGCCTGATAAAACATCAGTTCCTGCCACTTCCTCATCTATTCTGTAAATCAAGTATACAACAAGGTTTCTAGGCTTTGTGCTATTGTGTGTGCATATGAGTATGCAAGTATGTATGTGAGTGCAGGCAGTCGACTGCCATGGCATGCCAACCTCAGTTTCCACCTTGTAGGAGACAGGGTCTTCTGCTGTTCTCTATTGAGTACACTAGGCAAGGTGTCAAGCTTCCAAAGGAGTCTCCTGTCTTGCCTTCTGTCTCTTAATAGGTACACTGGGCCTCGATTTACCTAAACTCTTGGAATTCGAACTCAAGATCTCATTTACTTAACAAGTACTTCACATGGTGAGCCATTTTCCTATAAGGATTCATTTGATTTGTGACTGTAGAGGGCTCAGTGTGTGTGTGTGTGTGTGTGTGTGTGTGTGTGTGTGTGTGTGTGTG
>OU015749.1:87279387-87328014 GCA_907169655.1 Acomys percivali
TGTGTGTGTGTGTGTGTGTGTGTGTGTGTGTGTGTGTGTGTGTGTGTTACATTCAGGTGCATACATACACACACATGTGGTTTTTATATATGAGTTCCCAGTGTTGTATTGTCATTTCAAAATGACCCTTTTCCCGGCATTAATCTACACCTCATTGAGTTGAAAAGCCTAGGTCTAACCCTACCTTCTGGAATATTCTTGTTGACAATAAGCTCTCATTTCAGTGATCACAGCATTTAGAGCTCATGCCAAACCCTTTAGTGTCTACTTATTTATTCTTTATCAGGCATGTGTGACTTCCTCTCCATGAACTTTCTCTTTTGGTGACTGGGAAGACAACAGAGAGATTTGCCTTCAAGCTTTATATTGTTCTGGCATTGGGTTTTGTACCTGTCAAGAGCACAGGTGCTGTCACTTAATTAATTCTTGTTTCCGCTTGCCATAAACTACCCAACCATTAGATCGCCATACAAGCACCCAGAAAAACATCATCTGAAACAAGAACTTTTCACAGCTTTCTGAGATTAAAATCCGAATAGCTGTTTGCAAGAGAAGAAAATTCCATGGAGATGCATTTGAAAAGCTCCAGGGTTAAGTACAAACCTTCCGAGGCTGCCCGGCTCACAGACTGAATAGGCCAGTGAAGCTTAAAAGGCTCCACAGAGTCCATTGGGAATATGGAGATAAAGTGCAGGTAGAAGGTAACTGGACAGATGGCGAGCATCATCAGTGGGCACGACACCCACCTCTGGGTCCAGGCATTTTATAACACCGTCCCACAGCAGGCAGAGCTGCCTGTTGGCCTGAAGGATGAAAACTGCCTTTGTCAAGCAGAGCTGCCCACATTTGTCTGCTGGGGACTGTGTACAAGTACTCAAACCCAGCTATGATCTTTTTGGCATGGGGTTTCGGTATCAGATAAGCCTGTCTGCTCTTTGAAAGGCAGTCCAGCTGAGTGGGCCATGTGGGCACAGCTGGTAGATGCCTTCTGCAGTGACTGCCCATTTAGTCACTTGGCAAATTAAAAGATGTCCCATGCAGGCTGGAAGCTTGCTCTCAGTCGCTTGCCCCATGTGAGGGCTGAAGCCATTGATTTTCTTCAGCAGGCTTTCATGATAAGACTTACCTGAGCCTCACAACGACTCTTCAGGAGGGGGCTCTGAAGGCTTGGAATTTGGGAGCTCAGAATTTAGGTAATGCATGAACAGGATAGCATGAGATAACTTCCAATTTGACCGCTTCTGCACTTAACATCAAAATACACTGCAGAGAATCCATTTCTCCCATTAAATCCGCACTACATTTTCTTAACATGAGAAAGTACTATATTTCAAAATTTTAAAAATCAACTGTAGAAAGATAAAAAATGGAAGGCTGCTTTAAACACAATTTGTATAAGATTTTACATTAGCTGGCATTAATCACAGGTGAATGAAAAGCTCTCAGGTGGTTGCCTAAAAGTAGATAGGGTACCTGGCTGTGTTAATAGAGACATAAAGTAAAAAATGGAAGACTGTGTTTCACACTCCTTCGGCCTGATCTACAACAGTCTAGGATATCACGCTCAGTTTTAATGTGTTCGGGGAAATGTAACCAGGACAGCAAAGGTCAGGAAACAGGTCTATGAGGAATTTGACATTAATCTTGGAAAAAGAGAAGACATTCATAACTGTTTTCAAGTTTGTGAAGATCTATCATGTGGAAAAGGAGGTAGGAAAAAACTATTTCAGAACTATAAGGTAGAATTTATAAAACAGGAGAAAAGTCTATTTCTGTAATTATAGTGCATATAAATAGCTACATCACTAGATGGTGAATGCGCCATCTCTGCAACAATAACAATTAGCAGCAGCAGCAGCAGCAGCAGCAGCAGCAGCAGCAGCAGCAGCAGCAACTGGGAGTAACATCAACTGGAAGCATAATCTAGGGAGTATTAAAGCCCTCCTCTCATAAGCTGAGGTTTATAAATGATGGTTGTTGGACTCAAACCCAGACCCACCGATTCCATATCAGAGACTCCTAGCTATGTGTTTTATTACCCACACAATAATCCTAAGGTTCTGATGTGGATCCCAAAAGAAGATGCACACAAAGAAGCCAGTAGAGGCATGGGTGGCAGAGCTAGTGTCCATGAGTACTGGCTATTGCCACTGCTATCTCCGGGCAGGAGGAGCTAGCCAGCAGCTAACGCTAAGGTTTTTTCGGTTCTCTGTGGTGTGTGCCTCTGAACAGCATCACTTTCTTCCTTGGGTTGCCTCTTAATACCTCACTCTCTGTGCCGAACCCCTGTGATGTGGGTAGCCTGACTCTCATACAGGGGTCAAGTGCCCCTTTGCAAAGCCAGTTCCGATACCCTTGACGTTCTACATTTAATCCTAAAGTTGGACTTTTCTTTATTCAAATCCCATTCAGAATTGGCACAATTCCATTTGCTGATTCAAAAAAGGGAGAGAGGTTTTGAAAAGGCTTATAACAAAGGCTCATAAGCCTTACAGATCAAACAGCTCTTAAAGAACAACATTTTGATGAGTTAAGTGTAAAAGAACCAGAAACATACGGATTAAATTCCCCTTGAAATTTGAATGCATTTAAAAATTAAAGGGAAAAGCACTTGGCAGAATGCACTGGGGTCCTCTACTGAATCTCAAACATTTAGGAAAACGGCTTGAGACATTGGACCCAAATGAAGCCACTTTCTATCTGGCTTCCATTAAGTGCTGCTGCTATTCCCCCCCCTCCACATCTCTTAGGAGACTATTTCAGATCCCCAGCTCCTATTCCTTTCTTTTCCCTTAATAGCTAATTGCTAATTAGCAAGATATTTGTGTGCTGGGAGAAGCAGTTCATTTTCTGAAAAGGCAGGAACCTACTGCTCAGGTCATCCAGAGGCATCCACCCAGATACTCACTGGTAAGCATGTGGCAACAGTGGCCTGTGAAGCTCTGCAGGGGCTGAGCCCCATGCTACCTACCCAGCATCCTCAAAAGGCTGAGTGTGGGATGAAAAGCACACCAATGGCAATGTCAGGTTCTGGGGCCTGAGCTAGCATCACCAGACAACACACACTGTTTCTGGGTTCTCAAAAACCACAGAATGCATGAGCAGGACAAGAACAGAGACTAACGTGGGATTTTGGGGTAAACAAAATATGTTTTTGGCTTGTATGGGTCATCCAGAGTTGTGGTACTGGTGCGAGGCAGGTATCCAGAGATTCCTTCACATTTGGCCATGAAAGTATGGGTCCTGCCATTTTTATTTGTTCTCAGTTCATTGTCTGTAGTTAAGGCTTGATCACGTCCTCATTCTCTCTTAGAATAGAGAACTCATTAACATCAAAAAACACTGTCAATGAGTGAGTGTACATTAGGGGTGATGGCTGAGAGGTTTCTTTTGTTGTGATGATCATTTCATTTTGTAGGATCTGTTTTCATATGAGCAATAAACTCAGAAGCTTTGGCAAAGGTGCAGAGTTCTGACTTGGGGGCCATAGACCAAGGCTTAACTCCTATCTCAGTCCCTTTTCAGCCAGATGAGACTGAGGAAGAGAATTGGTCCCTGAGAGTCTACATGTCCTCTGTCAAATGAGAATTTTACTACCATTGAAGAGAGAGGGCACACAGTGCAAAGGCTTCATTACCTAAGCCAATGGCTGAGCAGAATAACAGAGCATATAGTGTTTCATAAGCAAATATAATTCCGTCTTCGTGGTCTTTTCCTGAAGGGCTAGGCCAGTTCACTCTGTGGATTTGCATGAATTATCAAGTCCATAAAATTGGCTGATGACAATGAGTAAAATGCCAGTAGTGTAGGGATAAAGTGTGGACAATGAACACTGGGTTTGCATAGTCTCCATTCAGTTTTTTTTGTCATGGTAGTACTGAGCACGTGAGGACAGCAATCTTGATTTCTTTCTCCAACCTTGGCACTCTTAGGGGTTGGTAAATCCAGTGATTACTTCAAATCCCATCTACTCATTTTTCCCGTAAGCAGGTATTTTCAGGGAGGCCCCAGCCATCCTATTTGGCTTCAATTTTTCTATCACCGTGTTCCTACTTACAGGACAGAGCAACAATCATCCTAAAATATTTATTATTTTTCCCTTTTCACAAAATTTTTGTGGACCATTAAGTCTGCTAGAAGCAAACAAAAGTCACAGATAAATAAAAGACATATTTAGCAATCAGGGAAGTTGCTGAGAACATGGTCCAACTGTTTCCATAACGCACACTCATTAAGTCAGATTAATGCAGCTCTTTAGCATGAGATATATGAGGTAATCAATACTATTGTGTCTGTGGTTTAAAGAAAATAAATGATGAAAGTATGTCATTGATTACATACCTACCAACACTATCAATATTTACCTTACTCCAGGTAAATGCCAGCGAGATAAAGGTTACCTCTTGCATGAGAAGAATTAGATTTTCAGCCAATTCTCAATCATTCCGAGATAGATTAATAAGAGCTTTGCCAAGCTTTTCCTCCTGAGTTCTGCCTGTAGGCAGTTACACTTTTGCTTGAGACTTCCCGACAAGAGTGGGAAGGAGAGAAAGGAAAGAGCCATACTTTAATCTAGGCGCTTATAAACCTTTCTCCAAAAAGGCGATGTGCTAAAATAAAATTCTTTACGGAAAATGAATAAACACCTTATTTTTAGATTTCTGAGTAGATTGCAATTATCTCTCCTCCCTGGGCTAATAATAGCTCAGAAAATCCAGCGTGGTTTGAAGGTGGCAAGAGCTCTGTTGGTCCCAAGATCATCAGAAATGTTGTTCTATTTAGAAGTGTAACTCATGCATAAAGCCATCAATAAAAGCTAGCTTGCGTGGCTACTGTAAGAGATGCAAAAAATCAACCTGGGGCTCCATCTTGGAAGGCAGTTCTAGAGGAAACGTATGTGGAACTTCTAAGGTTAAGCTGCTAAAAATACTGCTGTGCTTCACTTTTACAAAAATGTTTCCACAGTTTCATACTTCCTTTAAAATTTTTTTTTAATCTTACTGTGGCAAGAACACAATCTGAGAGCTACACGCTGAATGAAACTGTAAGGCTACAGTGTTGTCTGCAATAGGCACTGTGCTGTACAGTAAATGTCCAGATTTACTTATTTTATGTGATGGAACCTGATGCTTGTTGAACTGGGTGTTCTTGTCCCTCCCAGCCTCTGACAGCCATCATGCTAATGTTTGAGTCTATGAATGCTCCTAGTTGATACCATTTTGGATTTTAACTATCCAGTGTTAGCCCTTCTGTGACTGGCTTATTTTATTCACTTACTGTAATGTCCTCGGGATCGTGCATGTAACCACTCAGAGTGGAATGTCTTACTTTCTAAAGGGTGAATAATATCTCTTTACACGTATATATTTCATTTTCTTTATCCACTCTTTATTACCCACTGCTTAAGTCATTTCCCTGTCTAAGCCATAGTGAATGGGAATCTAGAAATGCATCTCACCATATTCATGTAATTTAAAATGAGCTCTGCCTTTCTACTTCTTCCAGATTTACACAATTACTGGCAAATTAAAAAGCACCATATACCAAGAGCACATTGAAATCAAACAAGTATAATTTTTCCCTTGGACCTTACAAATGACAAATGCAATCTATTTCCCATGAAATACTGTCTCAGAAATTAATCCTGGCTGGAGCATACCAGGATTCTGATGGAGGATCCAGTGCTTCCCCATAAGTGCTGACTTCTGAAGTAGAGGTCTGCCAAGCCTCCACAGGATAGTGGGAACACCTTGAGACACCGATACAGCAAGTAAAGCAAAGCCCATGGCCTACAAAACCAAACAGTCTCTAGGCCAGTCAAAACTTCCCTCCCCAGCATCCCCTTGACTTCAAACAGTCTGCCAAGTTCATTCTGAAACAAAGCGACACCTTAGTCTGTGCATTGTTTTCCAAACAAGCCATTATCCAGTGGCCTATTCCGAATTAGTTGAGGGGGACTGTGAGCTGGGAGATAAATCTTTCTGTGACATTTCGAGACTCATCTTCAGCCAATTAGAAGTGCCACTGTGACAGGGGCTTTAGAGCACACATTTCAGCCAGGTACTCCCTCCTCCAAACCTCCTCCCTTAGTGGCCCTGCAGTGCGTTCTGCAGCTGGGAGAAGACAGGAAAGTAGCTGTGGACAGAAATAACAAGAGACTGAAGAAGCCCACGAAGGTGAAAGGGCAGACATGAGGATGTTTTCACAGAAGGCTGGCTTTCAGCCACTGCACTTCCTTTGGTCCCTAGATGCAACCTTGGGCCACACAGGCCACACCAATGTACTGCCCAGGAGATGAGTTGCTGCCGCCCCTCACTACTGTTGTTGCTTATAAGAACTGACTTGACTGGTTTGCTTAGGAAGTTTCACCATGTGGTTTTGACCTGTGCTTGGAGAGCATGGCTTCAAGTCAGGCCATACTGAAGCAGCTCCCATGTTATATAAATGCCCCCCTAGACTCCTCAATTAGCTTTCTGGAGAAAATGTGAAGTCACATATCTCCTCTTACAGTATTCATTGCTTGTCAGTCCCAAAGTTCACTTTTATGGAGGAGCCAGGTACTTTTCACCCTGATATAAGGCAGTGGTTAGACCTTTGCCATCACTAAGACCCACATGGCTTCCTGCAGTCATATGACATGTGTGAGGATAAGCAAGTATGCCATTTTTATGGCTGGAAAACTGAGACCCAGAGAAAATAACACTTATACTGCAAGTCTCTAAAAGAAAACGAAAATCCCTTATTTTCTTTCCGAGTAAAGGAATAAAGTACCTCCTTGTATTATTTCAGAATGCCGCCAGATCTGGAATCTCTTAATCTAGAGCCCTGATGAATTTCATCCTCTTGGGCCAATGTCATGAAGCTTCACTGGCTTTCAGGACATGACAGAGCCAACCATGAGGCTTTGGGGGACGGCGGTGTTCTTCAGGCTGTATACAAGCCAGACTCATGATCCAGAAATAACACCAATGTCATATCTGCTCAAATATGCCAATGGAGTAACTTTCAGCAAGTATTCGTCTGAAATGTGTTCTCTCTGGTATTTCCCAAGAGAAAACCCTCGCTTCCACTCCACAGTAAAACACAAAGCCCCTTCCTTCCCCATGACACAAACTCCCTGTGGCGATAAGCAACAGCGACCTTGAAAGGACGAGTTCAAGACCACGGAGATGGCTGTGCGTCTCTTCTGGAGAGGTGGCAGGGGGATCTGTGCACACAGTACTCTCATTGACTGAGGCCTCCTGTCTTCTGTAAAACTAAAAATAAGGAGGATAACACGAAAGATTTATCTGGGTCTGAAAGGAAGTTCTGACATTACCAGAATGGCATGTCTCCAGAAAGTCTGTTCTTCCCTTCCCATTCACATCTCTGCTTAGTATTTCTCTGAGAAAGAAGAAAAAAAAGTATAGCTAAAGGGGAAGACGGTTCACAACAATAAGATCACCCAAGCTAGCCCACACTCCTGCAAAACTTGGCTGGTTAATTACTCACCATCAGAAACACCAAAGCAACAATCAGTGTCATATGTGTTTGAGGACTCTTATTGTTCTAAGAGACTCCTAATTATATGTTTCCTCTTGTGTGTATCCTTTACCCCTCCCTACTTCCCTACGGGAGATGGAGGAACACAATCAAAGAGGATTCTAAAGAGGCTTGTCATATCCTGGGGTTTACAAGACATGGCATTCAAAAGGCAGTGATGTTAATATTGTTTTACAGTATGCTGACTTGCTTGGGGGTTGCAGCCATCTGGGAGTGTTAACCCCTTTCAAAGACAGAGGAAGGGTGGGGGTTGGCTCACTCATGCAGGCGCAATGCCTGTCTTACCTCTCAGGCCCTATGCGGCCCTCAATTTGTGTCTAGCTAGTTTCTTTCCTTCTTTCTCACATTTCTTCCTCCCTCCCTTCCATTCTTTCTTTCTTATGGGAAACATACCTTAGTTTTTATGGAATAGAAACCTAGTGAACCTCCTCACTATAGGAGCCGTTATTAGAATTATCCTGAATTCTTCAAGAGTTGGGTTTAACATATACAAATGGTTGATAATTGTGAGCACAGCTTAATGCAGCCACATTTCTACTGTCTTAGCCAGGGTTTCTGTTGCTGTGATGAAATACCAAGACCAAAAGAAACTTGGGAAGGAAAGGGCTTATTTGGCTTACATATCCTGAACCACAGTCCATTGAGGGGAAGCAGGGAGCTGATGCAGAGGCCATTGGGAGTTTTGCTTGCTGATTTGCTCCTAGTGCCTTGCTTTGCCTGCTTTCCTATGGCAACCCAAGGGCAGCAGCACCCACCGTGGGCTGGGCCCTCACATGAATAGCTAATTAAGAAAATATCCTCCAGGTTTGTCGACAGTCAGATCTTATGGAGGCAATTTCTCAACTAAAGTTCCCTCCTTTCAGGTGACTCTAGCTTGTGTCCAGTTGATGTAAACCTAGCAAGCGCAGAGGCCTTGCATGCCATGTAAATGAGGTTGTATTTCCATGTATGTCAAATGTCAAAAAAAAAAATTTGTGAATTTGATGAAAGGTATGGACTCTAATTCTAGAAAATGATCTAGTTACTTTGTAGTTCTTTCTCTTTCTCTCTCGTACACACAGGCATGTATGCATGTCTGGGAGATTCCTGAACTCTTTGAAGGTGACTTGGCCCCAGGCTAGAAGAGCTCACTTTAGTAATTATTTAGCTTCTAAATACTTAGTATGACTCTCCTATAGTCTGTATGACCATGTGTAATAGATTTTAAGGAGCATCTTATATCTTTTTTTTCAATCAAACACTTTCCTCAGTGGTATGAATCAGTCCACTAATACACTGGTTAATTTTAATCCAGATATGTGCTCTGGGGACACTTTATAGGAAGGTACTGATACAGCCTATGATGGTCTAGTTTGTGTACAAATGTGCCTGGACTGTGACTTTCAATAATTCAAATGCTGACCCACTATTGCTGTCACTATATTTTGTGACATTCAAAATCAAACTGACCTGAAATAAAGAGAGTTACCCTGGATGACGGGGCAGCTCCAACAGATCAACTGAAAAGCCCTTAGGGGTAGAAGTGAGACCTCTGGGAAAAATCAATAGTATCTGTTGACAGCTACTCCAGCTTCTGTTGTCACAGATGCTGCTTCTAATGACTGCCCCATACATTCAATGTGCCCATCTAGGGTTCACATCCTGTAGGCAGTACTCCTCACTAAGTACTCCAAGTTGTCTTCTCTGGTTAAACCCTTGGTGATATGGATTTTGTATAGGGTAGTACAGCACTGCTGAAAGAAATACCCCAAAAGATATCATTTTTTGTCCTTGGAGAAGACTAAGTCTTCCTCTCTCAGCAGCCATTACTTGTCTATAGCTCTTCATTCAGAATTGAGGCCTTAAGAGATTTCTCCAACCACATTGGCATGGCAACTAGTGTGTTGAACTGGGATCCTTTTACATGTATGTAGAAAATTCCAGAATATCATTCACAGAATACTCAGAGAGAAATTTCTGTTGATATGTCCAATATTGTTTAGGAGCATGCTATTAATATTTGCTGTAAGAGAGTTTCTTCTATATATGCCAGGAAAGCTACACTCATAAAATCTCAACAGTATGCCACCTAAAATGGACTTGCACAATGACAACACCAATTTACATGCCATGTGGAGGGGAAGATATCATAAGGCCCAACTCTAAAGAGGAGCTATAGTCAATTAATGGCCATAAGAGGACAACTCAGTCTTCTCCAAGGACAAGCCCCTCTAAGGTTATATAATCCAAAGGAGTCATCTCTAAGCAAGTATATATAAGCAGCATTAACTGGGCTCAGCAAGTTATATGCTTATCTACATATGTGTATATATTTATGTATATTGTATATGAAATGATAATAATTAAAAAAGAGGTCATAAATCTGACAGGGACTGGAGTATGCAGGAGAGGTTAAAAGGAAATGATATCAATGCAGTACTCACGTATGAAATTCTCAAGAGCAATAATAAAAATTAAATTTAAACAAGGATTATATAGTATCCGAAAACTTAGCTACATTGTACCCTACAGTGGGTAGAAAGAAAAACATGTAAGCATGAATATGGATGTTTAGCAGAGGAGATTTCCAAGCAATGTGTTAAAGGTGTTGCCTGGGTTTTACATTCTATTTATAATAAAATGTGTGAGAGAGAAAAGATAAAGTGAAGAACTGTTAAGTAAAAATGACCTTGCCTTTGATGATTTGGGAAATTCTGTGTCTATGTAAGTTGTGAAACATACTAAAATTAGGATGCCCTGTTGTTAACAAAAATGTGCCCTGGAGAAAAGACAGGCAATGAAGCTAAAGATATTGTGTAGGAGTCAGAAATAGAGATGTAATTACCCAAAAATGGTCTGTAGGGAGCCCTATAGCCTGTCCAATAGCTCGAGTCCCTGTGACATACATAAAGGCATTGAAAGATTTGAGAATGTAATGTCAGTAGAAACATGACAAGCAGGCTGAAAGAGATGACGACACTGCAAAATCCAGCTAGGCTGTTGGACTCACAAGTCCTACAGGAAGAAACCAGGTTGACAAAACAGCTAAGTTACAAATGCCCACTGTCACTCAAGTAAACAAAAAAGGAAAGGTGACTCCATTTGTTCAGCATTGATCCCAGAAGCCAGACTGCACCAAAAGGCTGAGTGATAGTACCACAATGCAGGGATCTGAGGCAGAGCAACATTCTCCCGCCTTGCAGCCCAATGGGACCTTCCCGGTGGGATGTTGAAAGTCCTTAGAACTCCTACTCTCCACCCGTGTTCCTTGTTTCTCTTCCTTTTAAAAGGAGCTTTTATAACAGTTTATAATGAATGGAGCAGAGAGACAGAAAATGCAAAATCTTGGGGAGCGGAGTGATGCAGTCATGGGTCAAGGCTATTTGAAGCTTCCAGAAGCAGGAAGAGATGACGAGACACTTCTCTGGTGGAGCTCCTGAAGGTGGGGGCCAGCTCACACATTGCTTCAGGTTATTACATTGATTTCAGATGTCTAGAGAAGTAGGAGAGAGTCTATTCTCTTTGCTTTAGGATAAACATTACAGTAGCTGCAGTAACACAACAGAAGATCACACAGGAAAGTGAAAAAGTCACCAGTCTTCTGCCTTCACACATGAATCGACCAGTGGAAGGACCTGATGGGTACCCTGGTATCTCTAATACAGGATGCCAATGATGAAAAGGCCTTGGAACCCTTCTTTGGATGTAGAAAACAGGATTTCCAGAGAGAGGAGGATGTAGAAGGATTACAGTCATGAAATTAACTGGCATGTTTTGAGATGAGTTTGAATGGAGGAACCCTTAGATTTCGCAGTGGGAAAAAAAGGCTAAAGGAGCATTGGCAGTGACCAATGTTAAAGTAGAGTTTATGAGCAGATATTCATTGAGTTGGATTTCAGAATGTTTCAAACAACTGCTCTTCCTATAAGGTGTGGAGAATTATAAAAATACTGAGTACAACTGGTCTGGTCTCACCCACCCACCCACCCACACGCATACACACACACTCACACAAACCTGCCAAAGACAGGCAGCAGAGGTAACGAAAGGCAATATATCCAGAAGCTTACAACACAGGCGCTGGCAATTGGTACCTGCTCACTGATAACGTCTTCACTTTCTTAGTTCAGTGGAAAGACTGAAGATAAGACTTGTGACATGACATTTTCATAAGCATCTGCCACACGCTAGATAGTTAACTTAATAATACCAGTAATGTGCGGAAAGCCAGTATTACAACCTAGTATTTCTCATCTTTAATTTTTCCACTAGGAGGCTAGAGAAATTAGGTCGCACACAGAGCGTTAAAGTCTTGAATGGCATTCCAAGGGTTTTGACATCTATGGGACACTTATAAAATATGGGACAACATAACCTTATGTTCTGGACAAGATCATTATCTGGTGTTGAAGTTATACAAAAGGTCACAGATGAGTCAGAAGAGAGGCAGTGTCGTATTTGCTGGAGCAGGTTCCCGGAACAAGAGGCCAAGGCTCTGATTAAGGACAGTACAAGATGCACTTTTCAAATCCAGGGCACCAGAGTTCATGTCAGAGGCAGTCCCCATTCCCCCGACAACCATGGAAAATGAGCTGCACATTGGTTATATCTGAACAGAGAGTCTAGGTTTATTACATGCATTATCCTGCATCAGTTTGTGCAGAACCCCTGGGTCTAGATCCACCAGCCTTGATGGTCTCCTTGTGGGCAAACAGAGGAAGGGGATGCAGGCTATCCAGAAGAGACCTGTTAGGCTGTGGTCATATGGTAGGGGAGGAGGTCCCCTTCTGTCAGAAGTCCAGGGGAGAGCAATAGGGAGGAGGGAGGGGGAACAGGAAGATACAAAAGAAGGGATAACAATTGACATGTAATCTGAATAAATTACAATAAATTTAAAAACTTTTTAAAAAGATGAACTTGTCAATGATTGTTCCCATCAAGGCTGAGGCCATGTTTGTGGAGGCAGGAAAGTAGCTGGCCATATATGCCTTCTCAGTTATGGGACACCACATAAGTATGGTGGTGAGGAGTTGCAGAGCTTTGTTTTGCACAGCTATCCCAGAAAGGGCATCGAAGTTTGGCATCTCTTCTAAGGGAGCTTTTTATAAAATGTCACAGTGTTTAGTGGCTGACAAAGTATTTCCATACATGTGCTTACTAAGCTTGCCTTTCATGATTCCTAATGATCCTATTGGCCAGCTGCGTATCTTTTTCCAGGAGTTATATCTCTTGCACTCTTGTGCACAGATAGGCCAGTGGAGTACGTATTTTCCAGTCTTTTCCTCCAAGAGCAGCAACAATGCATTGCTCAAAGTTTAGCATAGTGCACATCCGTGCAAGTGTGTGATGAATCTATAATCTTGTCCTGGTTCTCACTATGCTTCTTAGCAGAGATGCAGAATCATGTACAACAAACCATGTTCTGCAAAACCCAAGGGGACGGTGTTTTTTTTATAAGACATCCATCTATTGTAACTCAAGGTGGTGGCCACTTAAGCATCCCTCCCTTTGGGAGATACATCTGGCAAGCTGGGAAATCAAACGAAGAACACCATGGCTCAAGAATGCAGAGCTGGTGGTCTTCTTGCCTGCTCCTCCAGCTATTTTTGAGTTGGCTCCCTGCACTGTGTTATCCAGGGATTTGGTGAGCCTCATTGTAAATCATCCAGAAATCCATGGGCTTCAAATCCTTTCTTTTAAAGAAGCTACAATGAGGAAGTCCCCCTCAGTCACAGTCATAGTGGAGGGAAGTAAGGGGAAAATGGGAGGGAGGGAGGGAGGGAGGAATGGGAGGATACAAAGGATGGGATAACAATTGAGATGTAATATGAATAAATTAATAAAATATATTTTTAAAAAAAGAAGCTACAATGTGGTTGGAGGGCTTCACCATTACCTCTTCATTCCTGGCAGTCACCCTTGAGTTTGTCTTTGCTCCTCCCTCTTTCACAATTCATTGTTAAACTTTCTTTTTGTTTCTTTTTGGGTAATGAAGGGCTGTGTTTGAGATATTAAAAGGTGGTGTTCCCCTTTGTGTACTTCTACCTAACTCAACTAAAATTGACACAGACACACACTCACATTCTCTCTCTCTCTCTCTCTCTCTCTCTCTCTCTCTCTCTCTCTCTCTCTCTCTCTTTCACACACACACACACACACACACACACACACACACACACACACGGTTTCACAAGACTTCAGTTATGAAGATCAGTATATTTCAATACAAGGTTCAAAGATGCAAGTTGGAGTCTCACAAAATGGTGTCTCCAGAGTTTCTTATCCCTGGTTCCTACAGAAAGGGCACTTTAGGAAGAACAGGTGCCTTTCCAGCCCCCACCACTGAGCCTCTTTCCACCTCTCCCTCAAGTTTCCCATAAACATGTTCTGCCATATTCCAAGGTTTCTCCTTAGCAGATTTTGCACCCCTCCTGCCATAGACTTACGAACCCACAACATTCTTGTGTTTAAATTTGACTCTTGTTCTGAGCATATTTGAGGTGGGGTCCTCAGTGCATGCTTAAGTCATGAAAATGGAGTCTTTCTAGAGGCTCCCAGGGACAGAACAGTGTCATATCAATGAGGTCATGGGGGTAAAGCGAACAAGTATTCAACACACATGGAACCTGCCAGAACATCCACCCTTGACTTTCCAGACCCCAAAACTGACGGTTAGAACTAAATGCATGCTGTTTGAGTCCAGTGTCTACGTTTGTCATGTGGTAACTTGAACGGACTGAGGCAGCTACAACTGCTCCTTTCTCTTCAGCCCGAAGCATTCTTATCCAAAGCTCAGTCCATTCAACGCAGCATCCCCTTCCGGAAACACACAAAGCACCAAGAGTTTCAGCCTTCTGCTTCTTCGTATAATCCATGGAGTTTTTCCTATTCAATACAGGACTTCATTTCTATTGACTTGTAAAGACCACACACTTCAAGTGCCGCCAAAACAAATCAATGTCACATGAGCCAAGTAAATCCTTCTAACTACTCCAAAGGACAAGTGATTGTGAAATCGTGATGTCTGTATTTTGTTTAGGACTTGTAGGTTCTACACAACGCCCGGCAGGCCTACCATGCTAAGATGCCACAAAGAATGGTGACACTGTGCATACTCATTGGAGGGAGAAGTCTCTGCAGAGGGCCTCCTTACCACAATAATCCTTGGTTCACTCTGTGTTCCACAGAAAAATTCAGGCTCTTCCGTCATAGTTTAGGGCAACTGGTTTGTTTTCTTTCCTTCTTTTTGTTTATTTGTTTTGTTTTCCAGACAGAGTTTCTCTGTGTATCCTGGCTGTCCTGGACTTACTTTGTAGACCAGGCTGACCTCCCTCAAACTCACAGAGATCCGCCTGCCTCTGCCAACTGGGTGCTGGGATTACAGGCATGCACCACCACCACGCCCTATGCAACCAGTTATTTAAGAAAAGTTAGCTGCTCTACAAAGTTTAAATTTGGTGAACAATCAGTACTAGAATTTTGGAGCAGTTACTGTTAATTAGTCTGGGGTATTTTCACTTGGCTATTTGGAACTGGCTGGGTTGGCACCTGCCAGATCTGTTCTTGGCTCTGGTTGGTGTAGTTTGCCCCCTACTATCCCAAGCTGAAATATATAAAAACAAACATACAGAGATTATCATGTTACACTACCTCTCTCATACTCTGCTAGAACATCTTGAGGGAGGTTTATGCTTACTGACCTCAGGGTAATTTTTTTTTTTTTATTTGTGCACCTGGGTGGTAAATTACTTTCAGGTGAGGCAAAGCCAGATGGCCCAAACTTTCCTGGAGTTGATTAAAATGATTGTACCTGCTTCAGAAACCAACCAATCAAGTACCACAGTTGGATTTGCTATGGTAACGTCTCAGCCAGTGGCTTCTACACTGTTAATAGAAGACGTTGACTCTACCAATTAAAACCAGCAAATGATACCCCCCATCTGATACATACACACACACACACACACACACACACACACACACACATACTCACACATCACTTCATCCTAAATGCTTTTACAGAGCCAGCTGCTGGTGAACAAAAAGGAAATTGAAAAAAAAAAAAGCAGTTCTTTTCAAAGTGGAGCTCCTGTTTAGAATAATAACATATAGAATAATAACACAGGTCTCAAACACCTCTGGCACAACCCACCACCACATAAATGCAGAAGATTCTTGAACTCTGTAATTGCCTGGAATCTCATGGGACATTTGTCTGCACTTGGCAAATATGCCCAAGAACAGGGGTAGAGGACAATTTTCACATCCATGTGGTATCAAATATCTCCTAAGTCAGCCATATGAATCCCAACACTGTTATTTTCAGATGCTATTAGATAGCCATGCATTTTCACTTTCTGGTTTATAATTCAATACAATTCAATTTATTCCTGTTCAATTCAATTGGATTCAATCTAACTCAGTTTAATTTAACACATCCATTAGCCACATATTCTATTAGGTATAGACTGTATGAAAATTAGTTGAACACAACCCTCCCTCACATAAGGCCCAACATAATTTATCAGTAAGGGTTTGATGGACCTGTATAATTGCCAAACAAAGGACACTAAACACCCGGAGTGTAGCACCTAGGGTGTCAATAAGGGCATTTAGGTGACTTTGATATATTGGCTATTCTCTTAAAAACTACACAGAAAATATGCCAATGGTGAGAAAATGTTCTAGTTAATGTTGCAAATAGGATGGGTATTTTTAAAATACAAGACAAAGGGAATTTAAAAAAAAATAACATGGCCCCACACCACAGCCCTCTCTTCAGCGCAGCAGTGAGTGTAAGACAAATCGGGAGCCAGCACCAGTTCAATACACAGACTACCATCTCAAAATCACTTAGAGCCTCAGTATTTTTTCAACATAGCTGAGTGTTTGCCTTTGCAGATGCTCAACACAAACATCCGCATTTAGAGCAATAAAAATAGCAATCGTTTGCAGTTATGACCATTAACACCATGTGTAGACACATAAAAATTAAAAAGAAAAAAGAAAACTGATTGTACCACATGAGGCAGAAAATACACCACTTTCTAAATTTTTCTGCAACCTCAGGTCTAGAAGCAAGCTCGAAACAAAACACCAACAGTTCACAACTGCATAGGTTGCCCATTCCTCAGGAAATTCCATAAACTTCATTATTTCTGGGGTTTGAAATGAAGTCTTTGGTTTCCAGCAAGAACTTTGGATATGGTGGGATGGTGGCTGCGTTGCTGCAAATGTCACCGTTCCCTTTACAGTGGTGCATAGCTATCTGCCTGGTGTCAGAAGAAGAGACTGGGTCAAATATTTCCTTTCTCCTCTTTTCTGAGTGCTGCTAATGTGGACATGACCTTCAACCCCAGCACATTAACCTTTGGAATCCATACTGCCCCTCCTCTAAGGAAGACTTGCTTAAGGAAACATGACGTTTCTCAGAAGTCAATAGCAAATCCCCTGTGCTTGCTTAGGTCATGCAACCTGAGTGTATCTGGTAGACTAGGTCCCTCACAGTGCCACCTGTCCATCTGCTAATCAGAGGGAGGCTTGGAACAAGGCACTCAGCTCTAGGAAGCTCACTACATGAAGAACAGTGAGCTACAGTTACTGGGAAAAGTATAACTTCTGGAGGAAGGTTAGCAACCAAAGAATATTTTCCTGAAAATCAGCAAGCCTGGGCATTAGCCTGTGGAAGGCGCTCTCTCTGCTGCCTCACCAGGGCCAGCCTCAGAAGATGGGGCAAGCCCTTTCTGCACCTGTACTGCTAGAGCTATGGGCCTTTCTACAGGGAGCCTGGAAGAGGAAGGAGAGCTCCTGCCCCGACCTTGGAAGACTATAGTTATCTAGAGGATAGGAGAGCCTTGACTTGGAGAAAGTACTGTGCCCACCTCACAGTGTCTCAGGGGCATTCCTGAGAACCCAGTGCAGGAAGGGAATAGAAGTGAAGCAGGAACAATACCTTAATGAAATAAACCCGACACAGAGACTGTAGTAATGTTTTTCAGAGGACCCCATGGACTCTGAAAAGGGTTCCTGTGGGCATGTGTCATAGGTGCCTGCACTGGGATGCATTAGATGTCATGGCAAGTAATCTGGCTTAAGAAACCAAATTCGGATGAACAAGTTACAGGACTAGTAACTATACTATACAAACTCTAGTCTGATTAGTGCTACCAAGGTGCTCTCAAAGTCATTTTGGTGAATCTGACATCAATTTCTCCACATCAAGAAGGTTGTAAATTCCTGGTCAACCTTAATTGTCAACCTGATAAAGTTGATCTGGCAGATTGCCTAGGTCGGGTACATTTGTAGGTATTTTTCTGTGAGGAACTGTCTTGGTTATTAATTGATAGAGGAAGGCCTATAGCACCGAGGGTATCCTCGTTCCTCAGGCAGGTAGTCCTATACTGCATTAAATTCCAAGTGAGCATGAATAATGGACAGTCAGTGGGTGAACTACTGACCAGCATTCCTCCCTAGTTCCTGCCTCAAGTTCTTCCTTGGACTTCTCTCAATAGTGGATTCTGATCTTGAAATATAAGCCAAATACATCCTTTCCTCCCCAAGTTGCTTTTGGAGAAAACATTTAGAAAGAAACCAGACATGCATAGAAAAGAATGTATGCACGACTGCTGAGGCCTTTTCCTTCTTGGTCTGAGTTATTCTCTGTGCTAAGCACCCCAAAAGCTGATCCTCAGTCACCATAGAAGGGCCCCAGGCCTCTACAGCCATCGGTTCTTCCAGGAATCGAATGCTGAGTTTCAGAGGCAGCCATGAAAACAGGGAAGGAGAATCCGAGGGTCCTATGAGTTCAGGCAGATGGACTTCTTGGCCTACAACCTGATGTATCGGGCAAAAAAAGGAAAGAACTAGACAAGGATCCATAGCAACCAAGAGGGATGGCAGAGGGTAAAGGCTGACTTCAGAGCACACGGACTATGAAGAACAACTAAAGACATGAAAGTTGGAATGATTAATTTTGATTGTTGTTAAGCTAGAATCAGTCATTTTAAAGCTTTAGCCCAGCAGAAAGGAGTACTAAGGAGTTTCTGCTGCTGTTATCACCAGCACAATTATCTCTCTCTCATTTTTACTCCATTTCGAGTCCTCAGAAGATCTGTCATACTAACTGTGAATAATATTGGCTGTATTCTATCTGCTGTGGAGCAGGTATCCCCTGTGAAGCCTTGCCTCCTTCAAGTGAAATGCACAGGTTTTGAAAATACGACATGACATGATAGGGTACCAAGGAAGTGAATTAGGCACTGTCTGTAACACTTGGTTTCCTGAGCTCTGTGGGTCACCCTGTTTCAGAATCAGGGAAGAAAATGATGATTTCTTGAGTTAGATGGGGGACTATAGGGCCCACCTTTTGCCTGAACCTCCTGCCCCAGTGTGCCACAGAAAATGAGATTTCCCAGCAACAAGAATTTGAAAAATCTTTGACAGACACAAGGTACAGAGAAGTCACTGCAGCAAGTGTAGGTGATAAAAGGTGATAGAAAGTCTAGAGAAGTGGGGAACCAATTTGGCATTGGGCACTTCACTGTACTAGAGGCCCCCAGAAAGGCTTAAATCTCTGTATCAGTGAGGCATAGAGTGTCCTCCTACAGAAGGTCAGGAGAAAGACTGAGTCCATTAAGAGCGACAGATCTCTCTAGGAGAATTGTGGAGAGCCCTTCATGGTGGCATATGCCTAATCCCTGGGGCACTTGGGAAACTAAGGTAGAAAAAGCTTATGAATAAAGGCCAGGATGGACTGCTCAGTGATACCAGACAAATGTGGGCTAAACAATGTATCTATGTGTCAAAAAGAAAGGAAAATATTAATCAACTCCTGCCAAGGTAAACGTATTCCCTTCCTACTAGGAACCCCAAATGAAGCACGTTCTACGACTGGCTCCTGCAACCTACCTCCTTCATCAGAGTACACAAAAAAGCAAGCATCGGACAGCTGACTGGATCACAATGGTGCATTCAAATAAGACTCACCCTGCATTCCACAAACATCAGCTCCATGAAAACCGAATCAAGAAGCAACATAAAAGCACCTCAACAGGCAGAATCATCAGAGCTGACAGAGCAAGAACAACAGCAAGCAACATCAGACATAGGAATAAGACATTAAAAGTAACTTTCACTTGTAGCGAAATGGAAACAGTGTATTCATAAAGGAGAACAGGAGTTATTTAATAAGCATAGATAGTTGGCACAATGTAGGCACTATTAGAGATCTTGGGAATGAGAAACTACTACACAGTGTCATAAGGCGATTTGCCAAATGACTCCAAGATTTGAGGAAGGAAGATGAAATGAAATAAGGAAATGATAACACTAAAGCATATCCATGGAAGTTTTTGTTTGTTTGGTTGGCTGGTTTATTTTTCAAGACAGCATTTCTCTGGGTAGCCTTGGCTGTCCTGGGCTTACTTTGTAGACCAGGCTAGCCTCAAACTCACAGAGTTCCGCCTGCCTTTGCCTCCTGAGCGGGACCCAGGAATTTTGAGAAAGGGTTTGAGAAAGAAAATGGGGATAATATGATAGCCCAGGAGAAAAGTCACCTGAATTCCCAGGATCTCCTTGAAATGCCTGGTTGTCCTGGAAAATGTCTGTATCAGAGGTCCCCTCCAGAGCAAATCCAGAGGAAGAGGAAGTCATGGGTTACTCAAGGAGAGAAGTGGGGTTGATGACAAGGCTGGAGAAAGCAGAATACATAGTGATAGGCTTGGTGTTTGGAGAAACTGAAGAAATGGTAAGCATTTTTTCCAAGAACACTGTCCTAAAATCGAAACATTTGAGAGGGTGTTACTAAAACAATCCTTGAAAGTATAAATACACAGTTTAGCCTTAACTGACAAAGAAGAACAAGAAAACCATGAAAGAGATTCTTGCTCTACAACGTAACATTGCTAAAAACACATCCAAGAACAGAGAGAAAGAGATTTATAGCTGAATTCCTAGAAACTCAAGTCTGGTGTAACTCCAAATACACCATATATTTTAGACTCCATCTTTTTACAATATTTATGGCATTGTCTATTTTCTTTTATTCTTTTCTTTTTGTGTGATGTTGCATACACAGCCCAGTAGCTGTACCATGACAAGCACCAGGCTGAGCCTCTCCATCTGCCCTTTCCTGTACCCGGAAGGTGCCCATCTTCCAGCTAGTGTGCTTTAGGTTTATGAATGCTATATGTCTTGTAGTTGCTAGCAGCACTTTTGTCTTTCTGCGGGGGACTGAATGTACCAAAATATGCAAATAATCCAACAAATATTGCTGCACCAACAAAGCAGGTGATGCTTCTGAAACCAAGTAGATGGCTGGTTGGCAGCTTTTATTAGGTGCTAGCTCACTCATCGGTGTAGCACACACGAGAGCTCACTCATCAGGGCATCTGTGTGTGCATCCACAGCATTGGCACAGTGGCCTTGCGCTGGGGTACTAGAAGGGATATGAGGCAAACAAGGCAAAGGGTCACTTGAGTATATGTAAGACGTAAATAATGATGCCAGAGGCTTGGCAAATGAACAAATGACAAAATGTATTGGTTGACTCTCTGCCCTCCCCTCCCCTCCTCTTCCATCTCCTCTCCTCTCCCCTTCACATTTCTCCTCTCTCCTAATCTCTTCATTCATTCTTACATTCATAAGTGCATTTATTCATCGTATATGCTTAGGGTCCCCTACTCTAGTTCCTGATAGATTTTACAGTGTGAGGGGATACCACAGCCGACTGTTAGTGGCTAAGCATTTTAGGCAGTGGAATCTCACTGCCAACAAAACCTTTCACTGAGCGTTCATCAGTGTAGAAAAACTGAGCAGCTCAGTTGGGGACAAGGACGGGAGGATTGTATGTCAGGGTTCATTCTCATAGCTATTCACAGCCGCTGTCTCTACACTTCTGATTGCCAAAGTTTGGGGCAAGAGTATGCTCATACACTAGTACTTACTTAATAAAAATACACAGTTCTAATCATAATTGTATAAGAGAAGGGGGTTTATATCTCTCTACCTGCTGCGAAAATGAATATTGGTAAGTCAAGATCTCTTCTTTACAGCTTCTCAGTGCCACACCTCTCTGCTCTTTTTCTGGAAACAGCCACTTTTGTACTGAGGAAACCCAGAAGATGGACTGTGGCCTTTCAGAAAAGTAATGAGGACCAGAATTTATCGAGCACTTTCTGTCTGCCGAGTCCTGCATCCGATGCAAAAACAGATCCTCTGTGATCGGAATTTATAGCCCTTCCTCAATCTGCCCCTGGGGTACATCCTGATACACTCATCCCAAACTGGAGATATTGTAAAGTGAAAGTGTGCTGATCATAACAAGCCTATTGCGTCATAGTTTTGCCTCCTGTACCCTTCAGGACACTTGGCCATATCTGGGCAAAATCATCTGACACAAAACCTAAGTTATAACAGAAAGATGACCATCTCATATGCCTTGACAGCATGGCGGAGCAGAAGCCAGAACACCCCAAACCACTGGCAGCATCCATTGTGATGGCAAGCCCTGTGGCCGCTGTTTGTTGTCATGAGTAACTGCATATCAGAAGTGAAGGAAAAGATTCAAATTCAAACACTTAAAACTGGTTTCAATTTTAATGTTTAAAGATCAGAGGTCAAGGTGTGTTATGTTAGGGACTGTCAGTACAGGCCTAGCAAAGACAGATAATGAAATGCCTCTCTAGAAAATGAGAGCATCTTTGCAGGCTGTAGCAGGGGACTGCAGCTACTTGTATAGCCTTGTCGTAAGACCAGTCCTCCTCTATTCAGCAGGTACCAGAAGGAAAAGAGGGAAGGGAAATTGCAGTTTGGATGTAATATACAAGAGAAGAATAAACAAACAAATAATTTTTTTAATTGAAGTAAAGACTCAAAAATATTAAGTAAATGATCAGGCCCCCAACTCCTGAAAGACAGGAGACTCAAACACACACACAGACACATACACATGCACACATACATGAACACACATGCATACACACTGAGACACACAAACACATACATACATATACACACACATGCGTGTAAGCATGTACACTTACACACACACACACACACACACACACACATGTTCTTCTTTCCTAAGTGTTTTGAAATACATGTTTACTTTCCTTCCCTGCAAGCGTATTGTCCCAGGCAGCAGCTGCTGTTCTAATGCCATGGTGCTAGGTGCCAAAAAAGCTGTTTTCTTTCACTCTAATAAACATGTTTCTATTCATTTGTGAAATGGTGTGTTTGTTTATCTAATCGGCTTCTGCCGTGTGAGTCTGGCCAGATAGTATGTTAACCCATCCCAGGACAAGGCCTAAAGCCCGGGCTCTGCTCAGGTGACTGAGCTACACTGAGAAGTAAGTGGATGGGTGAGGGGCATAAACGGAACAGCTGCTTCATTATCCTAAGACAAATTTAGAGCCAATAAAAGGTGTTCAAGTGAGAAGGCTGGAGAATGAAGACTGACAGTCATAGAAGCAGCCTCTTTGGGTTTAGCCTCTGCACTGGCCCCATCCTTTGCAATGTGGCTTTCTTAATTCCAAAGCACAGCCCAGAACTCAGAGCCCTGCCTGAGACTCGATTCTCTGAGATGCTGTTGGTATCAAATCTTAGCATGGCATTGCTTGCACTGTCTCCAGTGCTTATATCTAGTAGCTCATTGAACCTTCATGCAAATGCTATAGGTGGACCATACTTAGTCCCCTTTTATAGAGCAGGAAACTGAGGCACAGAAGTGTGATTGACCTGACCAATAACACATCTAGTGAGTGGCTGATTGGAGATATGAACCCAGGGAGGGAACCACCACATCATGCAGGTTTCTGGCAAAAGGGCTTTTGGATGTGTGCTAGTATTTTCAGCCAGGCAGTTTCACGTCTAGACAACTTAAGAAGAAAAGCTTGGTGCAGTGGCTGATGACACAGAAACTTTGCCTCTTCATTTTTCTGCTGTGTGGCCTGGGATGAGTTGAGTCTCTGAGAGTCTTTGTGTGTTAAATGGGATGCTTAAAATACACTGTAAGAGGAGGCAGGGACTAGGCAAAGCCGCAGACAGAGGGACTGGAGCATGCAGTGTGCAGCCAGTGACACCTAAAGTCTTACATTGTGTTTGTAGCCATCACTGAGTATACAATGACCTTGACACAAACTTTTATGGGACACAGGGAAAAAAAATCTAACCCAAACAAAAGTAAACATATGTAACATAGTCATTTGTTATGGATTACAACTCTCAAAAAAAATCATTACAGTTGTGCTGGCAGTAAGAGGCTGATAACTAAATAGTCACAGTAGTTAGGGTGCTTAAAGGAGCATTCCTGGACCCTGGGAAGTGCACCATAATGCTATCATCAGAGTTGTTAGGGTCAGGCACTGGGCCTTGCCAGCCAAACAAACTAGGCTCACCTACCGTCCCTGAGGACACCAATTAAAGAGACAAGTTACAAACAAAAGCAGAGAGAGGAGGTTCATCCAATTTGGTCACATTATATTTAAAAAAAAAAAACATAAAGATGTTTGGGTATTCAGTCCATCTTCAGAGTCCTAACATGAAGTTTAGGTTTAGCTAGACAATAAGAGGGCTACAGATTTGGGTCAGTCAGTGGGTGAAGCTCTTTCTATGCAAGCATAAATACCTGAGCTGAGATCCCCCAGAACGTGCATAAAAGCTAGATGCAGTAGCCCACATCTGTAATTCAAGTGCTCTTACGGGGAGATGAGAGATAGAGACAGAATCCCACAAGCTTGTGAGCTGACTGCCTTTGCATACACAGTAGCAAATAATAGACTTTGTTTCAGACAATGTGGAAAGCAAGTGTTGATATGCAGAGCTGTAGTCCATCTCCATACACGGAATTATAACATACACATACTTGCACATGAGCACACACAGATAACCACTAACTAATGAGCTAGTTAATTCATTTGCACATAAGTAAATAAGAGGTATTTAAGAAATCCTGGTCAAGGTCTAGCCACTTGCCGGTTGTTATTTTACTTTCTCCAACATAGTAGGTTGACAAGCTATCAGAACCGTGAGACGTTTCTTCCCGAGAGATAAACTCCTCTGCCTGGTAAAGATTGCAGCCTTTCTCTTCTCCCAATGTGTGATTCCTGGGGAAACTTCAACTTATTTTGAAGTCTATCGTTTCAATTCTCTATTAGCCAAAAGGAAGGCCATAAGTATCTGCCTTCAAACTTGACTCGTGCTAGGAAGAAGATGACAATGTACTCCCTGCTACCTAGCAGCTGGAAGGGTGCAATGGGAGAATTGAGCGGCAGCTCTGGCCACAGGAGCACCGCCTTTTTCTGAGGAGGCACTCTACTGAGACACCATGTGTGAGGCCCTAGCTAACAGACTGCCAGGTGTTACCTGGGTGAGTGGATTTCGATCAGAGGCGATACTGGTAGTCACACACCCTGTGCCCACCCTCTCCCCTGCCACCTGCCTGGGAAGCAAACAACCTAGCTGCAGGATTGTGCTGTGAAAACACTCTCATCCTCAAAAAGGAGCAAGAGGCTCCCACTTCTGCCAGGTGAGCCACCCTGATCTTTTCTTTGCAGCGCTCCCCGCCGGACCTCCAGGTTCTCTACCTCTGAGTCTAGGACCTAAACTCTCCTCAGACTCTCCATCCCACATAGAGCCCTGTAAACAGTCTCTTGGGCAGCCCTGTGCTGGGCTCCCTGAATGTCCCATCAATAACAACACAAATACTTGGGGTAGCTTTTGGAAGGCCACTGGTAATGTATGAAGCAATTAATCTTTCCCCATTCAAGGTAGCTTTGACAATGCTTTACATCTTAGGCTAGTGAATTTGTGTATATTGGCCCTTCCTTGTCCTCCTCCTCCTCCTCTAGGGTCTAGGTTGACTATCTTCTGTTCAGTCTGTTTTCTGGCCACCAAGATAATAAAAAAAAAGTTGCTGATGCTCCTCAAACACATTGCAAGGTAAGTAAATGTGCCTGCGTGCACTTGCTTCTTTCTATAATGGAAATGACCAGTGTCACATTCCCGTCTTCAAGGAAATCTTTTCAGTAGAAATGATATAATAAATGCAAAGTTGCACACAGCTCTTCAGAAAATGGGGATCTCACATCAAAGTGTATTGAAAATTAGTTGTCTATTTTCAAAAAATAGGACTGCAAATCGAATCATCTGTGTCCATCCAGTAGAAAGTGTAGACAAATGGTTTTGCGCCTTTGGAACTAAATCTAGCTTGGTTTAAAGGGGAAACAGGGAAGGCTATAAGGTACTAGCCCTCTGTCTTCTGTGGAGTACATATATCTATGTATCAAGTCCCAGGCCTTTTGTACAGCAGGAGGCAGAGGCCTTGCTGTGGAAACAGTGTTTTGTGCTGAGTTTTTTCCCTTTAGCTTTTGTTCAGTTTCTTGTTGGACAACCACTGCATTTGCCACTGTAAATAGACCCTCCGTGCAGCACAGCTTCCCTCGTAGGAATCTGGCAGCTGGCGTCAGAAGGGAATCCATCAATTAGGGTCTTCAGCTCAAGGGAAAGAAAGAGCACATATTAAGCACCGTCTGTCTCAGAAGACACCTGGGCAGCTTGAGAGATGACTGATCCTCCATTTGAGCCTTTGAAGCACACACTTAGATAAATTTTCACGAATTGTAATTGACAGGTTGGGTAGTGGAAATGGAGAGAGTAGTGCACCTTCACACACACACAGACAGA
The DNA here is from genome assembly GCA_907169655.1 of Acomys percivali. Classification (NCBI taxonomy): domain Eukaryota; kingdom Metazoa; phylum Chordata; class Mammalia; order Rodentia; family Muridae; genus Acomys; species Acomys percivali. The sequence continues at coordinate 87,305,590 of OU015749.1, forward strand.
CAGACAGACACACACACACACACACACACACACACACATGCACGGCACACATGCACGCATACTTGGTCTCAAGGAAACAGCTACTGGCTTGTTCTATAAATCTATAATCCATTCCTGCTGCAATCAGAGAGCACCTAGTGCATATCCAGGAGGATTCTTTTTGGTGATTAGATGCTATTTACTATTTGCCCTTGCTCATGGCAGTGTAAGAAGAGGAACTGTAAGAATTGACAAGAATCCTATGCCTGGAAACATTCCTTCATCTATCTGTGACCTTAACAAATCAATGGCTTTATTTCCATCATCTGGACCATATACTAAGAATAGGTCCCGGGGTCAGAAATGCTTAGAATCAAACTGTATTTCCCCACCTTTCAGACAGTTAATCTCTGTTATCCCAAATGTCTTCACTGGTGAAGTCAAGAACAATGATAATTATGCCTTCACAAGACTCCTGCAAGCCTTCATCATGCTTGCCCAGGGTGCAGGTGCTTACTGTTCTCGTTATCGTTGCTACATGGCTGCAGCTGAGTCTTGACCCAGTGCAATGCAAATGTTGCTGAAAGCTATGGCACATGCACAAATACCAAAGCCAGCATTAGAGTGACCTTATTGTTGTTTAGCTCTTCCTGTAGGCCTATGTTAGACGCGACAAGAGATACTAAAAAAAAAAAAGAAGAAATCACAGGCTCTTTCTTTTGCTTTTGAAGAGCTTTGACATTGCTAATACAGTTGAGAAGCACACATTTGTGAAGCATTAGTAAGGCATTTAAATGAGGACTTACACAAGCACAGTGAGCCTGGGAAATATGACTATGAAGAGAAATAATTAATTCAGCTATTCTGTCTGTCTCATATAGGGAAGAACCGTAGAGGAGGAGGGAGCCTCCAAATCAAATAACATTCCCTTCAAATATGAACTTGGAGTGAATAAGAGAGTGACTTTTCCATTTGGTGCCTTAATTCCTGTCCGTCAGGCTTCCTGCTGCTTCCAGCCTGGAGATGTGATTATCTATCACTCTTCTGGAATGCATGGGACCAGGTGCACCCCTGAGCGTCTCTGCTCTCTCCCTCGCCTGCGCACTGATAAGCAGGGCAGAGCTGGGGGCCCCTGGCAAGATTCACATTTTCAACTGATGAAGTGCCATTTACACTTGGAGTGCAGAAGGCAGAGGTAGGGTGTGGGGTTCAAACATCACAGTCTAAGGGAAAACAGACCAGGGCTCCTACCCCTAGGGAGAATGATGAGACTCAACCCCCACCTCTACACCCAACACACTTTTTTTGTTTTGTTTGTTTTGTTAAAGGAACTGAGAAAAAGATGAAAGAAATCAGGATAAAGAGGGCCAGCTCCAAATGCCATTTTCATCAGTTCTCAAGGTTAAAACTGTCAGACCACAGCTTTGTGTATTAAGAATTATCAGTAAGTCTGGCCTCATGAATGGTCTTTCTCTAGATATGTGCCTATTAGGGATTTAAGAAAAATCTTCTAAATCAATTGGACACAGAGGTCAATATTTTTATTTTCTTTAATTTAAATTCCTCCATTAAAAAGCATGACTTATTTACTTCACTTTTAAAGGTGAAGATTTTCACCTTCCGATTCATTTAATCCTCTTCCTTCTAACACACATCTGGCCTGGGACACCTGGGAGATGAGGCCTGGACCAACCTGTGCAATCAGCGAATGACCCCCCCTGGCTAGTTCAGGTCCATTATTCCACAGCCTGCCTAGCACTGAATCCAATCTTCAGGGATCACGGTGCAATAAGCCCCAGTGTTGAAGGTTTCCCCACAATCATTCCTGAAATAGGCTTCCCACTTGAGGAAGCTGAGCATGTCCTTGCTCCCCACCTACACAAGAGCTGAGAGAGGGACAGGGTAGGGGAAAGCGACTTGGGCAAATGAATAAAGGTACATATTCTTTTTATTTTCCTACCATTGTGACCAAGACATGAAGAGGTTAAGTTACCTGGCCAAAGCTGCCGGGCTAGGATTCTAACTGGCATATATCTGACTCCAGAGGGAAGACTCCTAAGTAGGAAACAAGATGGCTCTCTTGATCAAGGCCAGCCATCCGGCCAGCCAGCTGGCACCAAGATAGCCTTCCCACCCCCAGCCACACAGCAAGGCTCAGAAGTCATCAAGTCCTATTTATGGAGTTCCTGATACCAGGCAGTCATGGTTATGCAAAAGAGAGAGAGAAGGAAAAAAAAAAAAAAAACAGGCTGTTTAATGCATCCCAGGGGAGGCGACACACATAAAGATGAAAAGGAAACAACAGAAGCAGGTGAACAAAGCCGGGAGAGGAGAGCCACTTGACAGCCCCACCAGCTCCTCCGTCCTGCCTTAGTGGCCTCACTAGTGCCTGTGAGCTCGGCTGCTTCTGTTTCAGTAGCTTTTACCCACTCACAAGCAAATCTCAACGATGATCACTTCGCCCACCCACCCCTTCTTCCTCCTTGAGCTTCTAGACACCACCACTTAAGCTTAGTCTCCATGCACCCTCTCCCAGTGCACACTTTTCTTCTGAAGCACAGATATCAAGTGTAGGCAATTACTTGTGCAGTCACATGCTTATGCCCATTCCCTCCCCCTACTTGTACTAAGGACCATAAAGGTGGGGCCATTTCTTTCTGGCGTCAACTGTGAGCATGATGCTGTTAGCAGACAAACACATCATCACTAGATATGTCTCTCCCAGAAGGCAATTTGCCCAGCAGCTTCCCTTGTTTCTATGCTACCTGCCTATTTTAGGAATCTTCGCAGCTCTGAAATCCCTACAGGAATATGCTTGTCTGCAATGGCTGGAAGGCTCAACTGTGGAATAAATGTTGCTTCTCCAAAGAGGAGCGGAGCTGATAAAGCTGGGGTTCTGATAACGCATGATCATGAAAACCCAGTTGTAGATGTGGGTTTTACTGTTCCTTCCCATTTGGCTGACTTGGGTCGTGGCTCCCCAACTGTCACCTTGTCCCAAATGTCACAGAGCATTGCTGGAAAGAGATGACCAAGGCCCTCACCCTATCATTTTACCTACCCTACTGCTCTGCCAGTCACCCACTGTGTCACATGGTCAGGGGCCTCAGTTAGTTAAATACACTGAACTGATTCCTAATTAATTTGGGGAGAGTCTCACTCAGCAACTCGGGGGGGTGGGGGTGGGGGAGGGGGAAGTGCATTGCAGGTGGGAGAGAGGTGCTGCATATTACAGAATGCTCTAGTGATGAGATTAGAGACTCCTGTGGATCAAACCTGACCAAGGGTAACAAAGAAAGATATTCTGAGAAGGGCAGTGTCCATTTTCCCTTAGTAGTGCCTTCCCTGTTGATTGAAAGATATGTCCAAGGCAAAGGCACCATGGTTGCTTTCCTAACTGAGCTAAACTGAAATGCATGCCCTTTCTCAAAGTGCCTCTTTCTGCCCAGGAATTTTCTGCCCTGCCTTCCTGACTGAGGAGAGCATTGGCCTGTTCTCCAGATGAGTCATATGCCACCAGACACACCAGAACATAAGTAAAACCTACACTAGGCAGAGGTGATGGAAGCCATAAACATTGCCAATGGTGCTGATAACTATGGAGGTCACAGACAAGGGCATGTTCCCTCAAATTGCTTGCTTTGAGAGACTCTCAGGATTCTAGAAAGAATGTCCGGCATGTTGTCTCTTGTCTCTGATTCTGCTTTCCCATCTCCATTCCTGTCCCACCATGATCTTCACAAGAGCACTCTGCTAACCTCATCAAATACAACCAGCTACAACAGGGCTCCGTTCCTTCTCCCTTTACCTTGGAAATGCCCTGTGCACACAGAGGTGAGTCTCATGTCTGGGTCATCTGATGATGACTTTCTCTAGGGGTCACTTAGAACAGGCAGCTGATAGTGATGTATCTTTAGTCCCACATTTCCCTCCCTTTTGCAGCTGTGTCTGAGATGGCCTTTGCTTCCTGATAGTATGTATCTCAAGCAAATGGCCTTCAAGTCAAAAGGCTAGATCTCTCTCCAATTATATTTTCCTTCAATTCCATTTCCTTTGACCTGGTCATTTCTGAAAGACCAAACATCCTCTTAACATCTTTTTTTCTGGGCTCACAATGAACAGCAAATGAAAAAGAAAAGTCTCATGTGGCAGCGCAGAAGTTCTTCTTTGGAGACATCAACTTTGACTCTCAATAGGACAAGGGCTTCTTCTTCCAATGCCACTCACCTTAGAGGTGTGAGCATGGAGGCATCCACTGAAAATTAGTGGAGTACAGGATTTCTGAGTTGTGTTTGTTGTTGCTGCTGCTGGAGTTGGCTTTGTTTATTTTGAGGATGTCATGATGCTAACACTGTGCTCAAAACAGCCAACATTTCTTAGCTCCTGGGTCCTGAGTCACTGTGCTTGCCACTTGAACCCAACTGTCTATGTATGTTAGTCACGTTCACACTACTTTCTCATCCAAAGCTTTCAGAGGACTTTGGAATCAGGGCCAGGAATGTAGAATTGTGTGCTCCAAATGGATCTGCTCACTTTTATCCCCCTAATCATTCCTAGAAATCAACATTGCCCTCTTCCTGTTAAAAAGTAAAACTGGCCACGGGGTATAGGAGTATGTTTGTGGCATGGACCCCAGGGAGAGCTTTACAAAGTTGAAAGATACCTCCATCTTCTTTCTTTACCTGATACTTTTGAGCTTTGTGTTGGAGGAGGAGAGAAATGAAAGAGACCGAGCATGTTTGTGTGATGCTCATTGCTATTCAACAATGCATGCCTTCAGCCATGGGATGTGGCTGTACAAGCCTAGCATCGGAGACATGAAGGCCATTTAGCACACAAACATCCACCTGCAGGGACACAGAACTGTCAAATACTCATAGGTCTAAAGATGAATCATATTCTAAACAATCACAGGAAATGGAGACATTGGGGGCTATCAGGACAATCCTGCCTCTCATCTAACACTTCACAGCCTCTGTTGATGAACTACGGCCTTAGCAGCTGGCGATGCACACATCAGGCATGCAACACCATCATGAGACTAGTCACCAGCAAAGACAGTGAGGGCTCTCTTGTCTATGCCTCAGAACAGCTAAGGAGGGGATGAGGCTCACAAGGAAGGAGCTGTGGAAGACATACTTAGCAGAACTTGCACGCTGCCCTTTGCAGTCACTGAAGCCAAGAACAGGACCAGAGCCCAGGGAGATGTCTCAGTCAGTAAGATACCTGCTGCACAAGCATGGGCACCTGAGCTCAGTTTCCCCGCCCATGGTCAAAAGCCAGGTGCTCACGTGAAAAAGGCAGAGCATGGCCGCTGAGGTCTACAGCTCTGTGAAACAGGGGAGGTGGCACGCAAAAGCCTGGAACTCCCTGACCAGCTAAATCAGATGAATTGAGAACGCCAGTTTCACTGAGAAGCTTGTCTTAAAGCATTAAGTGAAGTGATTGGGAAGATACTCTGGCCCGTACACATGCAGGTACACAAAATATCTATTAAACATGCCTGTACACGTGAACACACAGAACAAGGCTGGTCCTTGGGAAAACTAAGGTGTTTGGGTTCTCAAAGACACTTTTCGTTTGTACAATGGGAATTTGATGTTACAATATCTAAATGATTTTTCTTCAAAAATGAATGACAGGAATTGTGACCAAGCGTTTAAACGAAAACAGTCTTATCAAGGATAGAATCACAGTTGAAACACTTCTGAGGCAAACTTCCAGAATATATCTGGGCATTGTTATCAAGCTGGCCTGAACCCCTTTTTAAAAAATTTGACCTTGGCATCCAAAGACTTTTTAGTTGATGGATAAGGCTCAGCATCTGAATCCTCCTCACCTCAGACAGTGACTGATATCCACATCAGATCCCAGGCTGTAAGAGCACAGAAACAGGACGTGGACCAAGAAAGGTAAAGCTAAACTTAACAACAAATGTACACCTGAGTTCCACTTCCAGATCCGTCACTTGTCAACACAGCCATGGACAGACAGCAATACACAATGGCCCAGGGTCCCATAGGTAAACTGTTATGATCCTGTGAACCTCTAAACATTACAACTCCATTTAAACAAACACGATTCCAGTGTCATCTCTAATGTCATAAATCCTCAGTATGACTGGACATGGGGAACTGATATACACTTGATTGGTATGTAAGAAGAAGAATCCAGTGCCCAGCTGCCTCTGGGCTTTTTGTTGTTGTTAATGGTAGTTTTTTTTTTTCATGCCATAAACCCCGCCCCTTTCTCTAAAGTTCATCTTGTATCCATTCTACGTGATGGCGAGGATGACATGGGGAACCAGGGGAGTTCCTTGGGAATGATCTATTATCCGTACTCAGCATGTTCCTGGAAACCTGCTGTCCCCAAGAGAGCAGGTGAAAGCCTGACACTGTCAGAAAGTGGGGAAAGTACTCCGCTTAATATTTTATTAATGGTATTAAAATTTCTTTGCATAAGTCATTAATCATTAGGTCATACGAAAGGCTTATGTTTATTCAGGGAGTATAATACATCATCACCCTAAGGACTCTGATTTTTTTTTTCCCCACTGGCCAATAGAAATGATGGTTTGCTGTACAAAGGAATAATCTTTTTCTTTCTTTGTTTGGTTTTTGTTGTTGTTGTTGTTGTTTTGTTCTTCTGTTAAATTTCTTATTTATTTCAACCCAGGACAGTTGGCTGTTTTAATAAACACTTATTGAATGCATTTGACAAAAACAAATACAATCGATCTCTCCCTCAGGAAGCTCACAGTGACAGCACTAATGACAAAGCAGCAAGAATCACCAACATTCCTTGGGCACTCACTCGGCACCAGCCCTGTGTTGAGCGCTTTGCACTCATTCTCTCCATTGTTTTATTTAATCCTCATCACCACCTTACAAAGTGTACACTAGTATATTTTGCAGAAATTGAGCTTTGAATCTGAGTAACTCACCAAGGGTTAAGGGTTAGGATGGGTCTAGTCTAGCAAGAAAGTCACACATAACAATTCCATTTTAGATTCTTAACTTCATATAGGCAACTGTATTTCTATGCACAACCTGTGAGAGCCGGGACAGAGGTTGCCACTCCTCTTTCATTCCCTGTCACAGTTCTGATGGATTTCTATAGATAGCAGAACCGTGGAGAGCGCTTAGGGGAAGGAACTACAACAACAAAGCCCGCAATTCACAAAGCTCACCAGTTCCTGGGACAGTCAGCTGGCTAACCCGAGCCCCGAAGTCTGTTGAAGCTACATTATGCTATCTCTACAGAACCATCCTGAGGACCTGGCTGAAGGAAACTCTCATCTGCATTCACAACCCTCAAATCTGGGAGTGAGCTTCACTCTGTACCTTTGTTGTTGAATTGTATTTGTGAAATAGAAGAGAAGTCACAGAGAACACAAAAACAAAATTACCAACATTAGGTATCAGGAAAAGAAGTATTGACATAGGAAACTGTAACAGTATGGTTGCAAAACATAGGTAATATCCCAGGTGCTTCTTTAGTAATTAGCACCTAATAATTGTACAAAATAATGAAATTCATTAAGATTCTTGTTCATTTATTTTTAGTTTTTTTAAATCTGTGGACAAATTAATTGGTTTCGTGATAGCGTTATCACAGAAATATATTACTTTACTTATGTTTGAAGAAGCTCCCACTAACCTCCTGTAATAGATGATCTCCATTGTCAATTTGAGGAGATCTAGAATCAACTCAAAGAGAACCTCTAGGCATGCTTGTCTTGATTAGGCTAAATGAGGTAGGAGGATCCAGCCACTATGGATGGCACCATTCCTTAGGCTAGGATTCTAGACTGCATTCAAAAAACGAGGGGCCTTAGTTTGAGCAGGACCCCTTGGCCAAAATCTGCCTATCATAACGTTCTACTTGTAGGTTTCTAGGACCCACTGGATCCTTCTACATTGCTATTCTCACATGGTTCTCTCATCTAGAGTCCCAATAGGGTGTCCTCCCCTCTGTCCCAGTTTCCTGGTAAGTGAAGGCTTTCGTGGGACATGCCCCTTGGGCTAGTATGCAGATATAAGTGAGTATATACCATTTAAGTCTTTCTGCTTCTGGGTTAACTCACTCATTATGATCATTTCTAGCTCAATCCATTTATCCACAAATTTCAGGAATTCCTTGTTTTTAATAGCTGAGTAGTATTCCATAGGGTATATGTACCACAGTTTCTTTATCCATTCTTCTACTGAAGGACCCTAAGGCACCAGCCAAGGACAAGACAGGCAGTAAACTTTAACCCCCTACTCAGATCTAGCCAATGGTCAGAACAGTCTCCACACTTGAGTGGAGAGTGGGATATGACTTTCTCACATAACCTGGTGCCTCACATTTGACCATGTCCCCTGGAGGGGGAGACCTGGTGGCACTTAGAGGAAGGACAGCAGGTCACCGAGAAGAGACTTGATACCCTATGAGCATATACAGGGGGAGGTAATCCCCCTCAGGAACAGTCATAGGGGAGGGGAATAAGGGGAAAATGGGAGGGAGCGAAGAATGGGAGGATACAAGGGATGGGATAACCATTGAGATGTAACAAGAATAAATTAATTAAAAAAAAAAAAACAAGGGGCAGGGGAGATAGCTGAATGCATGCAAACAATTTTGTTCTGTGTTCCCTGACTGTGAGGTCCGAAGCTCCTTCGCACTTCTACTGCCAAGACTTTCCCACGATGACAGACCATAGCATAGAACTGTAAGTTAAAATAAACACCTTCTCGTTTAAGTTGTTCTAGCCAGGGTATATTATCATAGCAACAGGAGAGTAACTTAACACCGCCTACCACAGCTTCCTGTCCCACTGCTCCCTTTATTCCATTCAGATGAACTTCACGTATATTAAAGGGTACGTATATTAAAATCTAGATATGAGAAAAGTGTAATATTGTATCTCTTTCCCATTACCCTTTTTTTTTGTTCCTTTGACTCCTTTATCACATAATCACCCTCAATTTCCATGTCCTGTATGACTGTATATTTAAATCTAGAGTCCATATATGAGATATGAGAGAAAAGATGTAATCTTTGTCTTTCTGGTTCTTTTTACTATAATAATCTCCACTCCTGTCAGTTTTTTTTCTGCCAATGTCACAAAACTCTTTTCTATAGATACACGCATGTGCTTGTGTTGTATGAGTTTGTGTGTCTATGTGCAGATAGACAAACAGACAGATTGATGGGCCGCAGATCACACTTGCTTCATGGATTCATCTGTTGATAGGCTGCAAAGCTGCTTCCGTTTCCTGGCTGTTGTGACTAGTGCTGAAATAGATATAGATGTGCAAACATATCTGTGACATATTCCTTCAGGTGTACATCCAGGAGGGGTGCAGCTGGACCACATGGTAGTTTACTTTCAGGAACCTCCATTCTGATTTCCACAGAGGAGGAATTTACATTCATAGCAGCAACGCATGTGTGTTCTGCTTTCCCTACAGCATTCACTGTTGTTTGTTTTCTTGATGGTGCACAATGTGATTAATGTGAGATAGAATCTCAGTGTAGGAGATTCTTAGCTTTATCTTTATTTATTTCTCATTTTGAGACAGCTGAGGCTGGCCTAAATTTACCAGGTGTGCAGTTCAAGATGGCCTTGAACCCACAGTGCTAGTCCCAAGAGACTTCAAGTATTGAGCCAACTTCAGGCACAAGCCAACACACCTGATTCGGTGTAGTTTTAATTCAGATCTCTGGATAGATATGGATATTGAACAGTTTACATTTATTTCTTGGGCAACTTTATTCCTCCTCTTTATTTATGATATAAGAATGCACACCAGAGCACCCACATGGAAGCCGGTGGACTTTGTGACATTGTTTCTCTCCTTCTACGTTTAAATGAGTTCTGATGATGGAAGTCATTACCAGCTTTGCACAGCAAGAGCATTTACTCATGCTGATCCATCTGTCCAGCCTGTCTGGTGAGACAACAGTGATGTCAGAATTCCCCTGTCCCAAACAGACTATGATGCTAATATCATTTGTTTTCCAACCAAGCTATGTGGTGGGGGAGGGGGTAGGGGTGGAGTGTTACTGAGTCACATGCTTGAACTTACCCAGAAAGTAGTTTCCTTCAGAAACTATAAATGAGGCCATGTTCTTTTTTCTTTGGGCAAAGCAACTAACTAGAATCTCCACTGGTTGGAGAAGGAATAGTTCAGTTAACTCTTAAAGTTGAGCCACTTAAGCTCCTTAGTGGCCATGCAAAAGTCTGGGTTGCTATAAACTGAAGCAAAGTCGTGGCAAGGACATGAGGCTGAGTGCAGGAATCCTTCCAACCACCAAGGGTCCTAGAGTGATGTAACATGACTCCCTAGCCATGCTTTGCAGGTCACAGCATCCACAGAGCTGGTCCTCCTCTAGCATTCTCCACTTCATCCTGGTCTCCACCTAGTTCCACTTACATGGCAGAAGTATAAATCGATAGTATGTGAATAAGCTCAGTGAATTAAATATTGCTTAAGAATATGTATTCTGAGCATCAGTTTTATGTTAGGCAGGATCCTAGGTACTAGGGCTAAAGGGGAAATTAGAACCATGGCTCTTGTCCTTGTGAAGATTTGGTACCCTGGGAATGATATGATATGTTTAATGTGAAAGCAGATATGTTATCAATAGCTGATGGACTGAAAGACTACAGAATGATATCTAGTACACATCAGGAAACATAACTTGGTCAAGATTCCTCCTCCAATGCACAGTCTGGACACTTTTTTTTTCTGGAGCAGACCTACACACTTTCCTTGCCCACGGGGGTCTAATGTGTAGCCTGTGGTGACATATCCTGAGATGAATAACCTATTTTGCATCACGTTGTAGAAATAAACTGTGAACTATGACAAAGAGTTTCTTAAATCAGGGGCCCTCTCATGTAGCGTTGTGTCCCAGCTCTAACTTAAACACTGTTCATTTTGAAAAAGAGCATACTTTTTTCTCCTGGGTATGGACAATGGGAGCGCCTGAGCACAAGGCCCAGAAGCCTCTGCTCTGACAGTCTCCAATACATTAAAATTATCCACTGAGAAGAAAGACTAACATTCTGGGACAGAGACAAGGTCAGTGATGCTCATAGATCACATCAGATTTATTAAAGGGGTGTAGGAGAGGATGTCAAATTGTCTTTTGCTAGCAGAAAGCAACACAAAGCTACACATACAGAGTCACCTCAGAGGTATGATTGTCTATCTCAAAATTTTAAGCATCCCTTGGGTACAGTTTTTAGTGCAAGAGGCCACATTTGTTCTTGTGTGCAGGCCATGGCTCTCTCGCACAGAACAGTGAGGAGAGGTGTGCTATGTGACTCTTAAGGTCAAAGGGAAGCCCGCTATGCTAGACTCAACTGGATTCTCTATTCTTATGTAGACTAAAATGTGCGGCTGCACACCCGCCGCTAGAGTTACGAAATCAAAGTCACGCTGTGAGCAATTTATTAATGCTGCCAACAGAGACTTGAACATTGTCCACGGGGGGGGGGGGGGGGGGGGGGGAGGGGAGTTGATGGTAGCAGAGGAGTCCTGGACCTTTTCTTCAGTTGACAACCAGCAGCAAATAACACAGCAGTGCCTCATCGGTCAATCTGCTGATGGTTGTGACTTCCTTGATCTTCTCTATGTGATAATGTCCCCATTTTTCGGATGAAAGAGGCAAGCCTTGGGGTAGGCAGTACTTTATCCAAAGTCCAGCTGATAATTGATGAGAGAGACAGAATTTGCCTCTACTCTGAATCCCACAGAGCAGGGGACATGTTCACCTCAGAAGCCTATGCAGGACAAGCTCCTGCTGCTGCGGTGGTTTCCACAGAGCATTGAGACTCTTAAATCGTGGGTTTGCAAATGGCTGCACATTCATACCCGCCGAGAGACAGAAATGGATCTCAGGGAATTATAGTCTAATAATCTCACGCCTCAGTGCATTAAGAATAACCAGAGACAAAAATAAAACACGTGACCGTCTAGGTATGTCTAAGGTTATCCTGGATGCATTTGAGGGCATTGGATGAACAAAAGTCCTTCACTGTCACCATGTGAGAATGACTGCATCCTTCATTGCCACGTTCCTCTTCAGCCAATTCTCCTCCTCAAACGTGGCTGCTCTGCAGTTTGCTGCAATCCCTTTGCTTATACATTTAATAGTCAAAACCATAGAGACAGGAAGCTCTTCTCCAAACAAACACCTCTTTGGTTTTTTATTCCTTTGTCACACATACACATACATACACGTGTACACAATTAAAATGATAGAAAATATAACAGAGACACAGACTGCTGTGTGTTTCATAAAGAGAACAGTTTCAATCTAAGCAAACATAGAGGGAACTGCTCTTTTAAAGAGCTGACTATGGAAGAACACAAGGAGCTTAATTTTTACAAGTACCATCATTTACTGGGGACCTACCATGTGACTTCCACCCACACAAACTTGTTTAGTGTCAGTGCAGCCAGTGTGAACCATTCACCTCTTTACACACTGACAAGGAAGTCCAGTGCCTGTGTGATATTATTACAGCTGGCAATGGTGAGGCAAAACCCGTATCTGGCAACAGCACAGGTACATATAGAAGTCTACTTCGCTCTCTCAAGACCTGAGCTGAGTTAGGTCACACACTGACAGAAAAAAAAAAATCTTTTCACAGAGGTTGAAAAACAACTTGTCCACAGAATAATTGGGATTCTCAAATTGTAATTTTAAGGGCTTGACTGTCCCTCTCCTTACTGCTTGTCCAGCAGGGTGGGTGAGTGGTACAGAACCAGCCACTTCAGTGTGAGGTGTTAGCAGAGAACCCTTGTTGGAAAGGACAGCGCACAGCCCTTGGGGCCGGTCGGCCTCACCAAAATTCCCAACACTTTGTGTGCTGTGCTATTCCTGATCTCAGGGAACGCCCCAGTGTCTTAGGGTTTCTATTTCTGTGATGAATCCCATGACCAAAGCAACTTGGGGAGGGTTTATTTCAGCTAATAAGTCTCAGGTCACACTGCCTCACTAAAGAGAGTCAGAGCCGGCACTCAAAATGGAAACTGAAGCAACAAAAGAATGCTGCTTGCTGCCTTGCTCCTCACGGCTTCCTCAGCCTCTTACAGCACTGAAGGCCACCAGCTTAGCATGAGGCAGGCACAGCCCACAATAAAGCAGGCCCTTTCATATAACCCATCAATCAAGAAAATGCCCCCATGGACTTGGACACAGGCCACTTATTTTATCAATTGAAGCTCTCTCTTCCCAAGTGACTCAAAATTTTGTCAAGTTGGCATTAAACTAGACAGCACACTCCAAATACTTCACAGCCAGTAAAGGAAGGATATTCTTCTAGAAAGTACCCCAAATGGGTTCCTTTTTTTTTTTTTTTCAGTGCAGGCACCTCCTATACTAACCATGCCTGTGAGCTGTTTGTGGGAGTACTTAGCCTCTGGTCTTTGAAGTCAGTCCATCTTACCCACGTTCTCTTGTTCTGCAGGTTCAGGAAAACCTACAATGAAGCATTAGACTCACAGCCCTACTGAATGCTTCTACTTCCCAGCACTATTCCTTTTGTTTTGCTTATTAAGATAGTTATTTTTATGTTTTGCCCATCTGAGTATGCTGTACATGTGTGTTCACATGTGTAGGGATGTATTTGTGTGGAAGCCAGAGATTGACATCAATTATCTTTTGTGCTCACACTTTCACTTTATATATTGTGGCAGGGACCCTTACTTGAATCCAGAGATCACCCATTTGGCTACTTTAGGTAGCCAGCTTGCTTAGGGGATTTAGGCTCCTGCTATCTCCCCTTTGCCATTTATCTCTGCTTCCATCAGTTCAAGCACCATTCACTGAGACTCAGTATCCTCAAATCCACGAGCTCTCTCTGATCCCTCAGAGTTTGCTTTCTCTGGCAGCATCTGCTGAAGATTTTTCTGACATGTTTCCTGGACCCCAAATCTTCTGCTTCATCTGTCTTCCAGTGACATATGCAGAGCAACCAAGATAGAAATCTGTGACAAAAATCCACAAGAGACCATCCCAGTATTAGCCATGGACTAAGGCCCTCAACAGCCCCAGCTAACAAAGACACTGCTGTCAAGGAGATCGTCTCACTGAGGGTGGAGCAACACACCTAGGGATACAGAAGTCAAATGTACAAAGCCTCAGAAAGACATTGCAGCTATGCAAGGAAGAGAGAAGACTTTACAAGGCAAAGGCCATTGCAGCCACAGACTATTGATGACAAACCAGGCAAGGTGTTAAAAGATTCACTTAAAGTCCCACTCAATCCTCCCAAGAGCCCAGGGAGGAGAAGAGTCCATCATCAGTCCTGCTTTACAACTTAGAAAACTGCACTCTGAGAAGTAAAGTGACTTGCCTGCACTGAGCCAGGTCACAAAGGCCCCTGCTCCAAAAGAGCTTGCAGACCTCAGAACTTGACCAATCACCAAGTCAGAGACCATGCTCCTCAATCCACGCCCCATCCTTTCTTGCTGGAAAACCATCGCAGCATATTCAATGAGAGCCAGAGTCCACCATGTCTGGAAAAGATCAGCCAAGGAACTCATGCACTTAGCACAAGAAAAATCAAAGAAGATGGATTGATTGACATAAGCACCCCCCCACACCCCTGGATCCTAGTGAATGCAGATCCCAGTTCCTTCAGCCTTCTGGGTTTCAGACACAAACTTGGAATTGCTTATGCTAGCCATGAGTTTGAAGGCTCCAAGAAATTAAGAAGAGCAGAGCAAGGCATATGTGCAAAGTATTCCCACAGACCAGAAGCACTTCCACTCCACCCCTGTGTGTGCACGCACACACGTTACTATTTTGTTTGCAAATCTGCCTATTTACATAGTTAATGTGGGGATCTGTTTGCAAACACAAATTAGTTTGGTGCAATTACTTTATGCACGGACATGGACTTATCTGCTTCAGTAGCTTAACAGCATCAGAAGAGACTGCGTAGCAGCATATGGTGGTCTCTCTCTCTCTCTCTCTCTCTATATATATATATATATATATATACATATATATATGTATGTATATACATATATATATGTATATATATATACATATATAAAATCACAGTATTACCTGCACACATTAGTTACATAGATGTTACATTATAATTAGTACCATTCTGGCGTCTCTGGAAAGGGGGAAAAGGTATTCTAATTAAATCAGCAAGGTGTTTTGATGGGAAGGTGTGACAATGAGTCACAGCACTCCATCAACTGAAATATGACATCTTTGAGCCACCCCCTCCGTGCTAGGGGGAAGCTATTAGGTAACAACTCTGAGCATTATCATCCTGTGACCTCGTGTTTCCCTGCCTTAAAGACAGTGCTGCTTTCTGAGTCTCCTCTGCAGCTTGAGTAGTCATCAGTGGCATTCAACTGGAAAAGACCACAGTGACAGTCTGGTCCATGTGACAACTGACCAGAGAAGTAAAAGCAGTAGATTCTGTTTCATGATACTTAGTGGGAAACTCAGGATCAGGACCACTGTCCCAGCCTTGAGATCTATCTAGTGCTAGCTCCCATACCCTTTGCCATCACGATGGGGCTGTTACTTTCTTAGCTGCAACCAACATGTTTCACTCTGTCCATTTTCCCTAAGGTTAAGAATTAATTCATAATGAGTTCCTCAGAAGGTGAACGGGTGCCACACTTCCTAATTTATTCATAACCAATAAAACCAAACTCTCCTAGGTCATTGAGCAAATAGAAGCTAGTATTTAGACATCTTCACGTGGCTTCAAGGACTCATGCAATTACAAGTATGCTGCCTCCTGAGGATGCAATTCACTTAAACTCATTTGGATGAACCTAGCCAGGCTGGGCCATATGAGTTCCAGACACACCATTTGCTGGGTGACATTGGACCTTCTCCTGATTCCTCCATGATACTGAATTATACACTTAAGTGCTTTCCTCTCCTTTTTCATTACAAAAACAAAAACAAAAACAACAAAAAAAGAATTTTTCTTTTGACAGGCACTGTGTTAACATGAGCCTCAAATTACAACAGGCAGTGAGTGACATCATCTTAGGGTTGATATTGCTGTTGTGGCTCTGGGTACAATGGGTCAGAATATTCCTTACACCCAATTTCTCCCATGCTGCCGAGTGCAATATTGCCTCCATCCTCTTTTATGGAGGAAATGTGAACTTGGAGCCTAGGGGAGGGAAGCCACAGGATGCTGTCATTATCACCAGGCCAATTGAGGAGAACAAATAGCATCACAGCATAATCAGTGTCTTATTCCAAATCGCCTGTCCTTCCTCCCCACTACACCATTTAACACCCTATGCAGAAGAAACTAAACATTCTTTATAGCATAAGATGGGAAACAGACCACAGAAGAACAGGATAAGAGATCGCTGGTGTCCATCAGGAACAAATGACCATGTAATAACTCTGTAATTACATGGTAACTAGAACTGATTGAGCCTGTAAATTATATCCTTGTCACCCCTGGGTAATGATGCAGCTCTATCTCCCATCTACAGAGAGCTGCAGCACATGTCCACAGACACTGTGAGATAAGGGAATTCAGGGCTGTTAAAGCAGATTTGCTGCTGCTGATAGGTGGCAAAGAGACAGGCTGAAATCTGGGATTTAATGATCTTCCAGTTGAGGCATTACCGTCTCACCAGCCGTAGCAACACATCCATTACCCAGCCAGTACCCATCATCCTTTTAGAGGGATTTATTAAGACTCCCAAAATTAAAGATGAAATAAATAGGGCCATGATCATGTGCACACAAATATAGCATGCCTGTGGGCGGGGACACACACATACACGTGCACACACACGCATACACACACACACACATACACACCACAGACAATTTGTACTCCCTGAAACATTTAATTTTCAAACCTCTGAAATATCACTATTGTGGCATTTCACCAAATATTTTCGTACTAGGAAGAATATTGTCTATTTCTATGCAACATCCTCTCTGGGACCATTATGCAGAAACATTAAGAAATTCTGCCTGGTAGATCATTCGGCAAATATTGTTTGACAGCCGACTGTGCACACAGCGTTCTTTTAGGTGTTAGAGGAAACAAAGAAGCATAACACTCAATTCTCTCCCTCAAGGATATGTGCCCACTTACATAGATAATATAAATACATAAAGCAAAGCGCTGAATTATAATGCCACAAGGCAGTATATAATTAACTGCCAAATGACTGGTGTGGATAATGAGAGACACAGAGTAGAAAGGAAACCTACTCTACTTGCGTACAATTGTAAATAAAGCATCTTAGAGATGAACATAAACATCTACAAGAGCCCCGATATCAGTTTCATTTAACATCTATCTGGAAGGGGACACATCAAATTTCTCTCTGTTTACAGGCCTCTTGCTTTCCCAAAAGCAAACAACAACAACAACAACAGAAAAATATATGTAAATAAAATGGATTGTTCAGAAATAAAAAAACTACAGAAAGAAAAGTATCAGAGAAATATCAACACAAGTTTAAAATTGCCTGTAGCCAAGATAGTAGGCAAGTGGAAATGTCTTAGTGATGTCTGTATCCTTCAGCGTAGTGTTTGTGAGTGGGGTGCAGATGAAGGTTAACTGTCCAAAGTTATGTGAACATTTGCTAATCAACACAGGATTAGTAAGAAGACCAAAGTCAGGAAAACATAGCCCAATCACCAACTTAAGAAATTACAAAGTTGGTGCTGGAGAGATGGTTTAGAGGTTAAGAGCACTGATTGCTCCTCCAGAGGTCCTGAGTTCAATTCCTAGCAACCACATGGTGGCTTATAACCATCTATAATGTGATCTGATGCCTTCTTCTGTTGTGCAGATGTACATGCAGGCAGAGCACTATATACATAATAAATAAATAAAAATTCAAAAAAAAAAAAGAAATACAAAATATTTCCCCAAACAACAGCCAAGGTGGATCAAGTTGGGAGAAAAGCCACTGGGGATCAATAGGGTCATTTCTCTGAGACATGACAAAGGGGAAATAATGTTCTCGGTACTCCAGATTCTCTGCCCAACCTTTGGATGTTGTTTAAAACAGGTTAATGCTGGTGTAAAGCTACTTCCAAGGGTCAATAAGAAGGGACACTGGGGTCCTATCTGGATTGGGTAGAAAACCATTTTCTATCACTCTCTAGCCCATTTGAGAAATCGTCTTATACCCTAGTTTTTTAAATCACAGATCCCCCAACATCCTACCAATGCTCTCACTGATGTATAATGTGTACAGACCTCTCCTGGTATATACCCTGAGGTTAGTCATGATGAATTTCAGGACCCTCATGAGACCTAGTCAAAAGACAAACTTAGGTAATATCCAGGAGGAGCTGGTCATACTAGTTGGTCTCTGTATAAGGAATAAGAAAGAAAAAGTACCATGTTGCCTGCATTTATCCATGGAAACTCTATAAATTTATGAGCCCTAGCCTCCAAATAATGATAGAACTAGCAGTTTCCAGACCTTTAAACATTTGTAAGTTATCAGGGAAGTTTTTATTCTTCTATAACAAATGTTAATTTTTTCTCAAGGAAAATATCTTTGCATTAATACAATCACTAGGGTTTGAATAAAGTCAGTAAGAGACATATACATCTTGATAATGCCACAAAAATATCCAAATTAACAAGGGACTCTGTGGGGCATTGGTTCCTTGCCCCCAAAAATAAAAATAGGAAGACTACATGGCATGGCCATTACGAGCCTCCCTGAACTCAATTTCCAAAATCTGGAAGCCTATAATGACTCGTTCTTTAAAAGCTAGTTAGGAGTGATTGAATCCTCTCTCTCAAGTTGCAGACAAAGGTTAAGCCACTTCTGCGTTGACTAACCAGTAATTGGAAAAAATGCCCGGAATCCCGAACTCCTACCTATCTCTTAAACATTCTCTTTCTGGAAGAGCCACTCTGTACCTGAGAGACTGCCCTGGGACCAGTTTGCCTGATTTTGAGAGGCCTTCACAGGCCGAAGCTGGAATCTTGATCTGTAAAAGACCATACCCATGAAGCCCCGGATTCCCATGTAAATTCCGACAAGAAGATATCTGACAAAAGCAACCTAATGGAGGAAAGATGTATTTTTCCTTATGGTTCAGAGGGTTGTAGTCCATCAGGGAGGTGAGGGTGTGGCACAGCGGCTGAGTGCATGTCAGGAGCCTGTAAGAAAGGCTGTTCACATGGCAGTGGTCCCGGAAGCAAGGAACCAGAAGCTGGGTCAAAACCTTTAAATGCATGATTTGGGTGATCTCTGTCCTCCAATGAAGCCTCCCCTCCCAAAGCTTCCAGAACTTTCTCAAACATTGCCATCAACTGCATAACAAACATTCAAAGAATGAACATGTGAGAGTCATTTTAGATCCAAACCATAATATTTCCTCCAGTGACAGAGCTGGAGGAGACATTGAATTGCTTCTAATACTCCAGGCTTCCACTGATGTCAGGAAACTGCCTCTCGTGCTGCCCACGTCTCGATGGTGCTGGCAGGCTGGGTTCCTCTGTACACCTGCACTTTTCCTTTTATTTACAGGGGCCATACAAGATCGATATTTGCTCCCCTGGAAACAAAGCTTCCTCCTTTGCATTGGAATTTATTTTCAATTGCTGCTGGAAACCATTATCACACAATAATGTTCATTCGCCACTTACGTTATCTCTTCAGCTAGGCAGATTGCCAGGTATTTGACTGCCTGACACCAAGTCCATTTGGTGCATGACAAAAATAAAGCCTCAAAATGCCTGGCAATAACAGGAGACATACTTATCATCCAGCCATGGATGATCCTCTCTAGTTGTCAGAACTCATGTAAATCACCCTGTGCTTCTTGCCTGCAGCCATGGGTCCACTCTCACTATGTGTGAACAGTGACTGGGAAGAAAATGCTTTCAAATGAGTCAGACTTACTACAACCTACCTTACTATGAAGACTAGTAAGGTCTGCTGCTATCACTGGGTCATGTTTTACTTAAGTTGGATTCATTGGATCACATGATATTACTGTGATGTTGGAAAGTGTTGACTGAAATCCTCCTTGGTGCCAAAATAGATACTTGAGATTCATTGGGAAATAACTACATCTGTTTGAGAGAAGTTTGCTTTAGAAAGGCAGATCAAACGTACATACAACGTAAACATACTAGGACACATGTAAAAATGGTGTTGGCACAAGTAACCAAATACTGTATCCTGTATATAAATAAAGGGGCGGCTTCTTCAATCAAGTACCATTTGAGTCAAATGTCTTAACTACCGTGTCAATAGAAACATAGGTAATGATGTTATGGAGAACAAAGGACTGTAAGTCAACCCAGTGGGAAGCCCATGCTGAGGGGAGGACAACTTAGTAAGCATCACACTTATAATCAGGTAAAAAGTAAAGATCCAGGCTTAAAGGATACACCTAAACCTTTCTGATCCCTAGAGGATAGCTCATTTCAGACATATTGATTTCAAAGTAGTCAGAGGAACAGGGCCTCAGTTAAAGTCAAAGTCAGAAGTGATCAAATAGACAGGCCCTGACTACAGACAAGAGCCAAGGCCCAGAAAGTGAATGAGGCTTACACTGAGAATGTTTCAACTCGACCATGAATGAAGCTACTGTTTATGGGGCCGATACAGTCCAGGAGGAAGAGAACATGCAAGGAAACAAGGTGACAACAGTCCAGAGCAGTGACAGTAAGGCAGGTGACAGGGTAACACTGTAAAACACAAACAAACAAACAAACAAACAAACAAACCACCACTACCACCACCACAACAGCAACAACAAACCATCATGGAAGACGTCACCGCCGAGTTGGTGGTGAACAAGGCGGGTGAGGCTGTGCACTTGGGAGCTTGGGCTGCTGGTGCACATGTGTGAGCGGCACACCTGAGCTTGGCATTTCAGTGAATTCCTGTACCCAGCACCTGTGAGACTAGCAGGATGACCACAAGTTCTATGTGAACCTAAGAGTTCTATGTGAGCTAAGAATTAAGGTCCAGGCGAATGTGGGATACATAGTGAGACATTGCTGTCTCTCCAAACCAATAGCTTATGGAGCGCAGGGGTAAAAAAGTTGCTTTTTAAAGACATGTGTAAGGTTGTACTATTAATGTTTATTATTGCAGAGAGGATGCAGGAGGAAAGGGGGAGAAAAAAAAGAATGGAGCAAAGAAAAGTTTATTGTATCTGTGAACAGTTTGGGAGTTTTGATCAATGCAGTTTTAATAAAAATAATAGAGTATATCCATTCGGTTAAGAAATGAATGGGAAGGAAAATGAGAAGTGTTTCTTCAGAAATGTCAATTAAGGAAAAATACAAAAGTAGACAAAGAGAAAGACGAAACTAGGAAGGATGGTAGCATGGTAAGTTTTAGAAGAAAACCTGGTAGAAAACAATAGGGTTGGAGAGTCCCACGCAGAAAAGATTACAGAAGAAAGTCTAAGCAACTATTATTTCCAATACCAAACACAAATGTCTGTCTGAGTCTGTCTCCTGCAAGTCTACCCTGGTCTGCTCTTTGCTGAGTGGTATGGTGTGTATGTCCTGTGGCTTTCTGGTATCTCCATCTGAAAGCTAAGCCTATCCATGTGAGCAGGACTGAACATAGACCTGACTCTGCCCAGATTTCCCTACTGGCTATCTCAGGTCCTTTAACCAAAGCCTCTGTGGATTTTTCTTGATCCCTCTTTTTACCTCACTACCAGCCTCTCAACTAGTCTTGTAAGCTTCACCTATAAAGCAGACCCAGAGTATTCCTACCTCACAGTCTCTGCCTATAGATTGTAATCCCAGCCACTGTTGCTGTGCCACAGTTGCTTCTCTGCAATGTGTTCTCCCAAATGGTCTTGCTCTCCGGTGCCCAGAATGATTCTTTTACAATCAGAAGTCAGAACAAATCATTTCTCATCTCAATAGGCATCTTTTTAAAATTATTCTCTTTAAGTTAGTATATAATGGGTTTTCTTTTTCATTAATTTATTTTTTAATCAGGATTATGCCTGCATGTATGCCTAGGTACCAGAAGAGGACACCAGATATCACTATAGATGGTTACAAGCCACGATGACGTTGCTGGGAATTCAACTCAGGACCTTTGGAAGAACAATCACTGCTCTTCACCGCTGAGACATCTCTCCAGCCCCAGTAACGGGTTTTCTTCTGGTGTTCTCATACTTCATTCTCATTGGTCCTCTTTGTCTTGCCCTGTCACTGTCTCCTCTATCCCTCTTTCTGCTGATCCCACTCCTTCCCCTAAAGAGCTTCCTGTCTGCTGTCACGTCTCACGTATTTCATGCCTGCCTTTTGTTGTCCCATCCTCCCTTAAGATCTCTTCTCCTCCTCCTATGGTCTTCTGTCAATTTTCAACCACACACATATATGAAAATTAAAATCTAGGCTCTACCTAGGAGAGAAAATGTGCCTTCTCTCTCTCTCTCTCTCTCTCTCTCTCTCTCTCTCTCTCTCTCTCT
>OU015749.1:87328024-87346585 GCA_907169655.1 Acomys percivali
TCTCTCTCTCTCTCTCTCTCTCTCTCTCTCTCTCTCTCTCTCTCTCTGAGTCTGGTTTACATTGGTATACATGACAGTTTCCAGTTTCATCCATTTCCCCCACAAATGTCTTTCTTGACTTCCTTTTACACAATGCATAAAACCTTGACTTTTCCTCAGAGCAGGGCACAGTAGCCATGCTCCCCTCCCTGCCATGTGTGCATGGTATGTGTAGGGGAGCTCTGATCACTAGTCCCAGGTGTTTATGCCTTTCTGCTCCACCTAGGCAGGTTTCTCCTTCCCGTGTCTGCTTGGGCTTAGTCCTTGTGACCTACTTTGGCCACAGGCTGCTTGCAGAGCAGTGTGGACAAGCTGGAGTCCTGTCATGATATATCACATTGCTCTCTGATTTCCTTTGAGAACACAGTTGTCTTCTCTGGACAGGTGGGTGCTGTCTCTTTAGCCTCAAACACAGCATAATACCATGTGGATGATCCTGAGGCCAGAATACAGGCTACAGTAATCTTAGCCAATCCACAAATGGAGAAATGTGAAGAAAAAAAGAGTCTGCCTTGTGTATTTATAAGAGATTTTAAATTCAGCATTACTGTGGTTGGTAATGTGGTTGGTACTGTGGTAGCACATGGTTAAGTTCATGTGTTAATTCCCTGCTGTCTCGTGGCTCCTAGACTGTTTTGTTTTCATCTTCCTCACTTTGCCCAAACCGTATCTGCCCCTTACCTTTCCCACTGTCAATCATCATCTTGACACAGGGCCTTCACATATGCAGCTTTCTCTTGAAAGGTTTTTCCTCTTACAAATCTAGTATCTAAACAGGTCTCTTTCCTCATCTCCTTCACATTACCTCAGCATTGGCACTTCCAGGACGACCTCTCCTTTACAGTTTCATTATTTCCTCTTTGCCTAGGAATATTTCTTACATAATACACACTGTATATTTATTTATACACAGATTGTAAATTAAATAACAATGTGTACTTATATGTAAGTACATATAATTAATTTGTTCAACGTGGTTTATTTTCGACCTTACATACCAGCACTCTACTTGTGTGTACCGTTTCCTTAGTAATTGAATAAACAAAACCCCAGTTTCAGCTTCCTTGTCCCATAACAAGACATCTTACAACTGTGTGTGTAACATGAAGTGGTCTGGTAGAGTTTGCTTTATTTTAGTAGGTAGAAGGTAGGCAAGAATTTTCAAAGTAGCTCTGTGGTAAGGAGGGTGGGGTGCAGTAAGCTTTAGAGGGACAGGCAGGCCATGAGTTGGTGAAAGTGGTCCTACTTACCTCTAGAGCCCTCGATGACTGCTCAACCCAAGGCCATAGCCACTTGTGACTGATATTTACTATTATGGCCAGAGGAACAAAGCAAGATAAATGATCATTTCTATGATTTGCTCAATAAGACAGAGCAATAATATATTTTAGAGAAGGAAGTCTATCAAAAAGGATTGTAACGTTTTCAGATCAATTTAAAGGATGACAGCTTAGTGATATGACAAACTCACTCATGTGGGACACTGGTAGTGCTTTATAAATAATACCTTCCTATACAAATATAAGGATTTGTAATGAATTTGCTGATTATTCTTTCCCCATGAATAATACACAGGATTGATGTTATGCCCACGTTCCTCTCTGATCATGGCCTCGCTCCTTTGAATGGTTTTTCTTTGTCTTTAAAACATCCGTTAAAACACTTAGCTGTAGCTATCAGTGAATGGTG
The DNA here is from genome assembly GCA_907169655.1 of Acomys percivali. NCBI lineage: Eukaryota > Metazoa > Chordata > Mammalia > Rodentia > Muridae > Acomys > Acomys percivali. Next base: position 87,329,753 of record OU015749.1, read on the forward strand.
GCTCTCAGCTCTGTTTCTTTACCACTAAAGGCCCACATGGCTTTTTCCACTAATGGAATTCACAAACTAAGTTTGTTAAGCAAAAGTCACCATTACAAACAACTTCACGTTTTATATGACATTCCAAGAACCTTTGTACAACCAGTACAAGTAGAGCAAACTGAGTCTCCAGTTGGTCTCGGGGTCCTCAGTATACACTAGGAGCAAACCAGTGGACCTGAGAACAGGAGCTCAGCAGAAAACCCAAAACCAGTGTAAGGAGACTCAATGGCATGTGGTATGCCACCATAAGCTCAGCATATACAAAAGAGAGAGAGAGATGGAACTCCAGAAGGTTCCAGCTTTCGGAGGCCCTGACTTTCGTACATTTTGTCTCTATGAGCTCTACTAGATTTGTAGGTTTTTATCATTAAGAATAGAAAACCTTTTCCATATGTTTCCAGCAAAGGTGGCCAACTGGAAACATGTCTGGGGTATTCTGTTCTTACCAAGGCCTGCCCCATGAGAGAAATCATTTTACTAGAGCCTAGGAACTAGGGAAAGGGAGCTAGCCAACTCCAGCCCCAACTAGCCCTCTGGACTCCCCTGCAGGAGCAGAATGCATACACACAAACTGAATCATGCTTATGAATGTCACAGTCCATGGAAACAAGGCCAACAAAATATAGAGAATGGCAGCACAGGCTCCGGCAGCATGGTCACAATATTGGGGCATGTGTGAAAAACGAGAATTGTGTAACTCCGATAAGTTGTGACAGAAACAGAGAAAACATAAAAAAGGAGGGAGGAATGAAAGGTGAAGATGGAAACGTGGATGCTTTGAAGGAGAGGCTGAGGGCCAAAAGCATCAGAGCCAACGTGGAGCACACCACTGATGATGCATGGGTTGCTATGGTGGGTGACACATGGGATAACCTACAAAAATATCAGTAGGATTTTCCTAAACCAAAGTGGACTGAGGACAGAGGAAGGGAAGAGAAGAAACAACTATCCTACAACCATATGGTATGGGGTTCAACTACAACAGGATGGATCAGTGCCTATAGTTGAAATAGAGAATGCCACATCTTTATGACCAGGAAATTGAAGTCAGGGCAAACAGGAACAGTGGTTCTTTGACTGCAAACTCTATCTGAAAGCTGTCTGTTTACTCCATTTGTTTCTTGCCTGCTTCTTCTAAGATGATTCTCTAATCCCCAATAGCATTTTCTTCTCAAGAAAGGAAAAGGTAGAAACAACTGCCTTCGCAAGCCCCACCCCCCCAATCAAAATCCAAGCTAAAACCAAACAACACAAAGCCACAGCAAAAATAATTGCCTTGTTCTTACCACCAATTGCCATTGATAATATCTGTGAATTGTCAGCATTGGAACCTAATAACGCTCCCCAACACACAAGAGGATTTTCCTCAGCACAGTCCGTACCATATGAAAGCAGATGACAAAGTTCCTGCAGATAAAAGCCAACAGAAATTTTTTTTTTCTTTTTCAAAAAAGTATCTGATGAATATACAAGAAAGAACAAGATGACCTCCAATTTGTGCACTCTTTTCACCCAAAGAAGAGCTTTTGTGACATCAGCTGACAGTGGCCTCAGAGTCAGGCATGTCTCATAGAAGGGACCCCAGAACAGTGTACATATATGACCATTTATGCCCCTGGTGGATGACACTTTCCTGGGAGGTGGAGAGCAACGGGCATTTAACAGCTGCTTAGCAAGACTCCTGGAGATTGTGGGGCAAGATATTAACCCAAAGGACACTCCAAGCTCTTGCTGCAAGGGCAATGTATTACAAGTAGCAATCTTATTGATATTAGCAATAATTATAATAATTATGAGCATGTACACAGCACTTCTGTGTCTGCAAATGTTCTGCATTCATCCGAGTGATTGCCATTTGTACAGTACTTCTTATTTCCTAAACGCTCTGTCATTAATTAGATAATGGCAGCGACATCTGTGGACAAGGGCCTTAGCGTCCCTATTACAGGCACAGGACGAGGGGAAACTGATTGCCTTGCCTCAGGCCATGTGATCATTCAGGGATAGAACTAGAATTCTAGTTCCAAGTGCCCCAATGGCTATTTAGTCTGTACTATGCGTGCAAAGCTAGGTGGCTGCTTCTCACTGAACGGGATGTGCCTAGAGAACAAAAGTCCATCACCATCACAGCCCCTGAGTGATTATTAAGTACCACTGGCACCGTGTGAAATTTGTTTTCATGGAGAACTTCAGGGGTGCAAGGTATTCCCTCCAAAAAAAAAATCACTATAGCAAAATTCCAGGTTCTCATCCTTGGTTCAGCTCACACCTATGATTCAATCAGTCTGGTCTGGGTGTGAACTTAGCTTTTTAGGTGATGTTAATGGGAGCCAACAGGAGTGAGAATAGCTGCTTTACACAGGGGCTCTCAACCTCCAGGAGCATCAAAGGACTTCCTTTCAAAGACTGTGTGTTCCCACCCCAAAGACTGCCCACCAGACTGGACTAGAATGAGGCCTGAAAAAGTACACCCGTGACAACTATCCCAGTGACATTTATTACTGGGTCCAATCCCACACGGTGTGAAGAACTGAAGAAAGCCTCTTAATCTCAGCTCATCCCATGCTATTTTTAAGAGGTGGGTGGGGTGGGGCGGGGAGGGTGTTCTTTTTATGCAGCCCAGGTTGGACAGTAATGTAAAGATCCTCCAGCCTCAGGCTCCAAAACACTGAGATTACACATGTGTGCCACAAGACTCAGCAACCAAGGGTATCATACATACAGAGAGAAGAGCTGCTAAAATGTTTACATTTTAATTGCAGAAAGCCCTTCAAGGGTTATCACTTAGCTTTCAAATAACTGATAGACTGATACGAGCTTCTATGTTTGGCAGAGGCTGGACCAAACCCAGGCCCCCCACAAACACTTCTACTCTCCATGAAGCTGGCAGCAGTGGGATGGCTGCCTGAAATGGGGAAGGTAGGAATAGAAAGGTTTCACCCGGGCCCAGCTGTAACGTCTTGTCCAGTCTTCCATGCTGTCACATGGCTCAGCCTCCCAGCCTCACTCCCTTTCCTCTGTGGCTACAACAGCCAAGGAAAGCCTACCTTAGGTAAGCAGCTAGTGACAAGGCACCCTGGTGTGTCTATGGAACCTGTTCCTGAGGGTTAAGGGAAGTAAGAAATTACATCATCGCCTTGAGTCAAGTTCTAGTTTCATTTTTGTTGCTGTGGTAGGAATACCATGACCAAAAGCAATTTGAGTAGAACATTTATTTCATCTTACACGTTCAGGAAGGAGCTCAACACTGAGAAGAGTTGTGTCAAGAACTCAAAGCAGGAATCTAAGATGAAACCATGGAGAAGGACTGATGGGCACCTTGCTTTTCTGCTAGCTGGTGCTCAGTGGCTTCCTAATACAGCCCACACCCACCTGCCTAGGGATGTAGTACCCACAACGGGATGGACTTATACATCAATTATCAGTCGAGAAAATGCCCCCCAGACATACCCATAGCCCAGTGTGATCTAGGTTACCTGTCACCTGAGGTTTCTGCTTCCCAGATGACCCTAATTTATGTCAAAAAACTAACAGGAACGACTACTAAGAAGTCAGGACATACTCATTTCTACCGCAAGACTTAAACACGTGAGGCCTCATGATCTTTTTGGTTACCTTAATCATCCGGAAAGACTGACTAAATTTGGTAAGCAGGTGAGAAAGAAGCCCAGGGCATCTTTAAAAGGCACTGACAATCACCCATCTCGGCGCTCACAAAAGTGATTGAGCAAGGAAGCGATAAATGTGGAAGGACCTAAAATATACCCATCGCAGCTCCAATGCAATCAGCTTCTATCAGAGCTCCCTGGAAGTGTATATTACACACGGAAAAGTGCTGCCCTGTGCCTAGCTAAACTAACCTTCCACGAATAGCTTGGCAGGAACAGCATGGCCAGAAATGACCACTGAACCATACTGACAGCAGAGGGAACAGCCTGAAGCTCTGTGTGACATGCCGAGATGAAAGAGTAGCACACAGAAGCAAACCAAACCCATGCTGTCTCCCTCTCCTTCAATTCCAGCTCTCCCTGTGAGGTTGTTCCCTCCAGAAAGAGCCCATAATCCAGAGGCACTCCTGGCAAGCAGACCCCTGGAGTTTGGAGACCGAGAGTGTCTAGTGACTGAATGAGGTAAAGCGGTTCTGGAACAGTTCAGATAGCGAGTCGCTCAAGATGCTTGTCCCTTGACCAGTCTTGAGCAAGTGCATCACCTTGCCAGGGCGTCTGTCCTCCTCACAGGCTCAGCTGTGACCAGAGGACTCAATTCCACAGCTGCTCAGCTGCATGCTGTGCCTGCTTCCCAGCTGTAACGCCATATTACTTCTGCTTGTTTGCCATCGGCTTTAATTAAGAGAGGTTTAATTTTCCAGCATTATCTTGGCTCCTCCTTCCCAAACACTCACATCAAGAGATGCAGTTGTTTTCCATGCAGGCTCAACTCGGGCATATACCCAGCAATGTTGTTGAAAACACCCTCCGGCGACTCACAGGATGGAGCACGCAGAGGAGCTCATGACAGGGTCTGCAGCGGGTGAGACTGCTGTACGTCAGGGTTCCTGATGAGAGCAAACCCTGCCTTTGGCAGAGGCAGAGTTCTCTTTTAGTCTCCATGGTGAGTTTTCTTTTTAAGTCTTCCCACGAGCTTCATGTGGAGCCAGCCTAAGGAACTCAAACTTGATTCCAATCTGATTATCCAACATGGCCCTATCAGATGAGACAGCAACATTTATCACATTAATAGGAAGGATGGAAGAAAACTGGGATCCCATCCAACAGGAGCATTTTTATCACATGTTGCACTGTCTTACAAATCCAATTATCACCAGCTGAAGGTCTTAGCAGCCCTTGGATTGCAGCTTTCAAATCTTAAAGGAGCACTACGCACATTTCCTAAGATTCTTTGCACTGTTCTTTATTCCTGGCACTTAGAGATGCTCAACCCACAAGACAGCTTCAGAGCTAAAGCTGCTGATGAAATACTTGTCTTGAGTTGAACCACTGAGTTCAAGAGAAACTTAGACTAAGGATGCCATGTGACCACTGGCCTCAACAATGTGTGCGGAAATGTACCTCATAGTCAGAGGTAAGATCCTAGGCCCTAAACCTAAGAGGGCTTGAAGGTAAGATCATGGTGGCTGATAAAGTAAGGCAGTATTTTTTGTATGCCATGCGGCTCTCCAAATTTACTAATACATTTAGAAGCTAATACCAGATACCTTGTAGCTTAGAGGAAGCATCCCCCAAAGCGATGAGTACAAATGTCTCACAAACATGTTACATAGAGCCCACTGGCATCTGCTACAGCCACAAAAAAAGAGACCAGCAAATAGGTGCACAGAAAGTCTCAAGAGAAGTTTATCAAAAGTGACAGCCAAACATGGTGAAGCACAATCGCCAAACAAGGGAAGAAAGTGACCAGAGAGTGATATATCCATGTGGAATGAACCAGTAAGTCTAGTACTGAGCCACCAACCTAGTCACTGTGAAGGTTTTCCCCAGGGTAATTCAGACCCTGAAGATTTCAAACTCTAGGCCTTTATCTAGGGACTCGCTTGATTAGGAACACTGGGCGATGGCTTGCCTAGGAGGGTTGTTGGCAGGAATAATGCCCTCACAGACTTCTAGGTTGGTCCAAAGACTGCTTAGATGGCTGTTCAGGGTGTACACAGTCAATGAGGGGCTCAGGTCAGACCTACCTCTGCACGTTATTGACTCAGGTTGTTAAGTGGAGCAGCAAGAACATGAAAGACACCCAGAGAAGGCAAATGAAAGGCAGGCCCTAAGGTGACTTAACCTTCTAGTAGACTCCATACCAAGATGAAAATGTACTAGAGGAAGTATATCTGCACTGGTTTGAGTATAAATCCTGTTTAACTGTTGGCTGAGAGCTCAACCATGGAGACCCCAAGAGAAAGCTATAAGAAGCTAGGCTTTCTAACTAATGGTAACACAGTGACAATTTGGGACTGCAATACAGTACACTAAATATCCACTTAAAATATTACAATGAAGTAGGAGATTGTGACCCACAATTGGGCGCTAAGAATTTTGGGTTTGTTCCAAGATGTTGAATATAGCAGCCAAAACTTCATTCAAGGCATTTCTTTTTAATGCATTTAAAGAACTACTGGAAACTATGCTTTAAAACTAAAATAAAAAAAAATCATGCACAAACAATAAATGCATACACAAAGCATCTCAACAAGGACACAGAAATTATATTTTTAAAAATAAACCAAGTACAAATTCTAGAGATAAAAGGTAGAAGGAAAAAAATGTCTTACTAAAGACTCAACAGCCAATTTGAGATGACAAACGAAAAAGTGCATGAACTTAAAAATCATGAGAAATTATCCAATCAAAAAATAGAAGAAAGAGGATAAAAGAAGGATGAACAATGTTTCATCACATACAATAATGGGACTTGATAAAAGGAAGAGATACACAAAGAGGGGCAGAGATCACATGCAAAGCAAGGGAGCAAAATAATCCAAAATGTTATAAAAACAAATATGTGTTTATACAGCTACAAAGTTCTACAGTTCCAAATCACTACAACTCTGCAGCAATGCACACCAATTTCAAATACTTGAAATCAAAGAAAAAGAGACAAACATGTCAGTTGTAAGAGGAAAGTTATCGGGGAGCGGTGATGTGCCTGATAATTTGCCTTTGTACCTGAAATAACAGAGGACTAAAAACTAGAGTGACACATTCAAATATCTAGGGGTAACAAGACCATTGGGTAACAGAATTTCCCTTCAAGCATGGAGGTAAATGCAGTCCACCCCAGACAATGCATTGCTGGTTGACCTATCTTGAAAATACTCTTGAAAATCTATCAGGAAGGCAAGAGTACAGCCAGAGGGTGACCTGAATTCAAAGGAAGAAAGAAAAAGCACTAGAAACATCAACATGAGAGTTCACATAAAACTCCCTCAATGAGTCTCTTCTTTCTTATCCTGTCACCTTTAAACAAAAGTCTGTGAGTTACAGTTAAGCTACTGCACTCCTACATTCATCATCTATATGGTGTAATGCATCCAGAAGAAACAGACTAAAAAAGAATGGGCAGGAATATACTAGAAACATTCCTCTTTATGTTTTACCAGAATTTCCTTGATATTAGTAATTAAGTCAATGGTGAGAGGCTAAAATGAACCATTACAATCACTAGAGATATTACTAAAGTATATCTTAAGCATACATGTAAGATGTCAATATAAGAATTGGAAATGAGGTGGGAGATCTGGTTCAGCAGCTAAGAACACTATGTGTGTACACACATGCATGTGAGCACATGAACATGTGAGCACACACACACACACACTGAGAGAGTATGTGTGTTTAAAATGGTAGAATGTCATAAAATATATTTAATGAAACAGTAGGCAATATAGACAACAGAGCAGTTAAAAGGCATGACTTTCTCTTTCATTGACACACATATCACAAATATAAAAACATAAAATGAAAATCCATGCATGAAAAGAATGTCTGTTAAATATGTATAAAATAAAGCTGGGCAAGGTGGTACATGCCTGTAATCCCAGCATCCAGTAGTCAGAGGCAGGGGAAGGTCTTTGTGAGTTCAAGGTCAGTCTGGTCTACAAAGCAAGTCCAGCACAGCCAAAGCTACACAGAGAATCCCTGCCTCAAAAAAATAAAATAAAATAAAACAAAAATATAAAGACCATAATTAAGAGTCAGACCATCACAATGTGTACTAAAGTGAATTTCCATTATAAATTATTAAATATAAAGAATATTACCGTAACCAAAATCATGGAAACTCATGGTTTTTAATTACAATTAAATTACAAATCAGACAGAAAACTAGAAAATCCTCAGATTTTCAGAAATTAATATGATTATTAATGATATCTGTGTCAAAAAGAAATAACCAGAATAAATTAAAATATGTGTTTAGCTGAATAGAGATCAAACCCCAATAGATCAGAATTCATGGAATGCAGTAAAAAAGGTGTTTGAGTTACTTACAGTTGGAAACATCGATCACAGAACTGATGAAAATCTTAGTAGCCTAATATGCTACCTTAATTAAATAGAAAAGTAGAGAAAATCAACTCAAAACCAGCAGATTAGAGGTGATAACAAGTAGGGGGAAGAAATGAAGTAGAATGAAATGATATTATAGGAAGTCAAGTGAGCTAAGTTCATTCCTAAAAGATTAACAAAGTTAACAAATTTAATTAGAGTAACTAAAAAAAGAAAATTGTTGGAGTTGAATAACAGTGGAGACATGCTGATACAAGCCCTAATATTTTCAGAGTATAAATGGTCTAGAATGAAGTCTTATTAACAACTTATGCCAACCAATTAGAGAACTTAGATGAAAAGGGGCCAATTCTAAAAGTGACACAAATTACTGACACTGACATAGGAAGAAGGACAACATTTGAATAAAAGAGAAGCCAATATTCATATTCACCATTGACAGGTAAAGCCAAATCCACTAGGCTTCACAAAACTTTGTCAATCAGAAAAACATGAAACATAAATCCTGCACGAATTCCTTCACTATATATAAATGCAGCTTATTCTATGGGTTTACCAGTTTTGGTGGCCAGCCGAAGAAAGTGTAAGAAAAATAAGCTACATATTACTATCCTTAACGAACATAGGTACAGCATGCTATAATAAACAATAATACATGGAAACTAGAAATGCCTAAGAAGTATTGCACACTAATGCTCAGGGGGCCATGTTATACATGGATAACTTGATTTGGCATCTGAGAGTGAACTAAATACAACATAAAATAGAGTTAAAATAAAGCTGCATGCCCATCTGAAGAGATTAAGAAAACCATTTGCCAAAATTTCACACGTATTCAAAAAAAAAAAAAAAAACAGGCAGGAGCATTAAAATCAGACTCTACAAAAGCTATGTATAAAAACCCATAGTTAGTTAACTCCCTACAACAATGAGAAAAGACTGAATATTTTCACTCTGGGAGCAGGAATGCTCAATGTTGACACTTCTAGTCAACATAAAAGTAGTGCTTGTATCCAACGTAACAACAACAACAGTAATGCAGAGAGAAAGGAAGGCAACATACAGATGGAAAAATAAGGGGAAAATAATGGCATTTAGACTGAAAGGGGAGAGATTAAACTTTATTTCAGCCAACACAGGCTTGAAGGATGAAAATCCCCAGATGATTAAAATGAAAGCAGTTCAGCAAAGTTGCAGGAAAGAGTATCAGCACACAAAAGCCAATTATGTTTCTATAAATCAACAAATCTGAAACCGTGCTAACAATTTCATTCACAAAATCATCAAAAAGAATTAAATACTTAATAATAAATGTCTACACTGAAATCCATATAACAGTGTGGAAGTGAAATTAAAAATGTGTCTAAATAAATGGAGAGGCATTCCATGTTCATGGATTGAAGGCTCAGTATTGTCAAGATGGCAGTTTCTCCCAAATTGATCTATAAATTAAAATGAGGTCTCCATTAAAATCTCAGCAGGGTGGTATAAATTGACAATCTGTTGCTCAACTACTTATGAAAATGCAAAGGAGGTAGAAAAGCCAAAACAATTTCAGAAGAGATTAATGCCACGTGACAATGCTACCTGGTTTCAAGCCTTCTATAATGTTATAGCATGAAGAATGTGTGTGTACAATGCCCGATGTTTGCATCAGTGCAACAGAACTGGATTTCTAGGTGCAAATCCCATTCACAGGAGCAAATGGAGACCTGTCTCTCCTACTTCTGGCCAACTGAACTTTCACAGACGTCCTAGAAACAAAGCTTGTTTTCAACACACTGGTCTAGAGCAGTCAAATATCCGTATGGCTAAAATAAAAATAAACCAACAGGTCTATGTGAAGACCACTGATGTGAGGCTGCTTCTAGGAGAAACTGTTCATGCCCTGTCATTGGGTGAAATGTTGTTAGGTAAAAGACAGGAAGGAAAGAAGGAAGGAAAGAAGGAAGGAAGGAAGGAAGGAAGGAAGACAGATTTAATAAAAACATAATTAATTGGGCTTTATCGAATTTGAAAACTTTTTGACTCAAAATCATCATTAAGGCCATAAAAAGGCATGCCACATACGAGAGAAAATACTTGTAAATCATGTGTCTAATAAAAGCCTTGTATCAAGAAAATATAAATAATTCTTACAACTGAGGAAAATAAGCAATTCAATTATGAAACTGACAAAAGCTTTGAGCCGACTCCTCCACCACAAAGATGTACGAATAGCAATAATCACGAAGAAAGGCACTGAGCGTCATTAGTCAGTAAGGAACTGCAAAGAGACGCCACGTGAAGATAACCTCTGTTCATAGAGGTGTGTTTATAGCCCAAATCTGAAAACCACCAACTATTAAATTAAATTTAAAGATGTCACATCTCTGTAATTGTGGACTATTGTCCAATAAAGAAATTGAGATGAGTGCATGCCAACACATGGATGATGAAGAAATTCATATGCAAAACCTGCACATTGTATATCATTTCAATTAAATCAGATTCCCCCAAAAAGGGAACTTAGTAGACAGAGAGACAGATTAATGGTTGCTTAAGTCTGGAAGGAAACTCAGAGATGAGATAAGACCACGGACATTTTTTTGGAGACCTGATCATCTTTCTCAATGGAGTGTGGTGATGGTTACTCAACTGTGTGATTTACTTTCTAAAAGGAAAAATAACTTAGTTATACACTTCATGTGGATAAATGTTAAGGTATATAAGTGATGCCTTGGCAAAGCATTAAAATATGAAAGTGATCTGGATGAACCCCTCAGCCCCGTTATCTTGGAGCCATAAGAGTTTATGTGTACCTCATTATTCTCCAGATGGGATGATGGAGCCTGACCAAGATGAACCTCGTTATCATCTTTCTGTGTCGCACTGATCCCTTGACAGGATGGATTCCTTGATCCCAAAATTCCATAGGAACTAAATCTTTCTCTGACTATGACTTGAAAGAACAGTCAGTGATAAGTGTGGCTGCCTCATCTCTAAGCAGCTCCAGGGAGACTTTGTTTCCTACAGAATGGTCAGCCTACCGTCACTGGCGAAAGCTCGTGCACAGTAGCTCATAGACCCCCATCGGTCCTTATGTCATAGGCCCTGCTTCACAGTCCTTCCTCCATCCTCCTGAACAGCATCCCCCATGAGCTTCCCTGGGCTCTCGGGGCACCGTCTCTTAAAGCGACTTGTCAGATAAACTCGACTGATCTTAACCTTAAAAGTTTTATGTGCCTTTCTGTGTCAAATTCTACACCTACTTTACATGTTCTCCCCTTTGTAAAATGCCTCTCTCTTTCGCCAGTGTGTACAGCATCAGTTAGCCATGTGACCTCAATCCTTCAGCTTTAGCTCCGTAGGTCAATTACTGTCTGAATAACTAATTACATGTTTCATAAACACCCCAAGTACAGTAATCCCCACATTAAACTCTAACGTGTGTTCTCCACTTCTTTCCAAGCCAAGCAGGAAGTCTGAAAGCCTTTTGAAGTTCCTGTTCCCACTCCAGCCTGTGGATGAGCCCTAACCTGATACTTCCATGTGGTCCGATCTATCTTCCTTCCTAGCCTTGGCTTCTGGCTTCATCTTATGACTACATTGCTTTGGTATTCTAACACTGGCACTTTAAGTCCTCCTTTTTAATGAATGAATCAATGAATGAACCACTCAAGCAAAAGAAAAAAGTAAAAAAGAATGTAATGTTCTAAGCAAATGTGCAGTCAGTGTAATAAATATAGACCTGTATTGGTGTTAACCTTTGTGGAAGCCCTTGTTAGTACTCATTTAGAAAGGGAAGCATGCTTAGATATGCCCCGTGCCTTCCTTTTATATATGTGCTTTCATCTTTAGATTTCCATCTAAAATATATAAAATACTTCATTATTTCAGATTAGGCTTATTAAAAATTTTCAGTAATTTGGCTATGGGCTGGGCTTAGGTCCATTTTTGCATTTATGAAAAAAGTGTTGATTAATTACAGTGAGAATGACAAGACAGCTACTTGACAACATATTGTTAGCCATTAATTAACTTAACTTTATGTTCTTGAAAGTAATAAAATTGCATTTCTTTTTAAAGGTTTTATAATTAGGCTGAACCACACAATTTAGCACTTAATTATATACTGTCTTCTATTGTTTTTTAATTCCTTTCTTTCTTCCTTTCTCTCCCACTCCTTTCTTTCTGACCTCATCTTCCACAGCAATGTAGAGGGACCAACCACACCGTGCATTTACTGTTCCAGTCATTCTTAAACGATACATATGAACTAAAAACCCTTAGTTCTGCCCTCAAGAAGCTTCCTATGAGGAAAGATGGAACTGGCAGATAATGTACTATATTACATGGGTGAAAGTAATTAACTATTCATGAGCTTGAGATACATCTAACATGCGGAGAGAATTCACAAGAAAGCAGTTATTGCTTTCAAACTGGTGGGGGAATATGGGCTTGAGGACAAAAAGGGACACATTTAGAGACACAAAAGCTACGTGATTGTAGATGAGAAAGCACAAACACAGAAGTGGGAAAAGGTGTGGTACAGATTAGCGCCACATGGAATGTACTGGAAAGAGCCTAAACTCCAGAACCAGCCCTTCCTCCACTCATTGTGACCTTGCTAACTTAATGGCACCTAGAGTTGTTGACCTTTTCCTTTCCATTTAAGTCATACATTACAGTGTCCAACTCATGGGACCATTATGATAAATAGCAGAAATAATACTCATAAAGCTCAGACACACAGTAGCTATCAAATGGTGAGTCCCAAGTGCATATGCTCCTTTGTTTCAAGAGAAATTGAGAGGGCTAGATGCAAACACCTTTTCCGAGGAAAGCAGACAACAAATGTTAGGCCACCACTCAGTTGAGTCATTGGCTTAATTGGCTTCTCTGCTGTCAGCTGTTTTGTGTTCTTAGCAGAGACACAGGACTCCTTTCACCCTCGAGCTCTGCAAGTCTTTAGATGATTTTAAAGAGACAACAAAGTACTAAACACCACTTATTCATACTTCAGGATAAAAGTGGGAAGAAGAGCAGCAAGTGTTATCCTGGAGCTCCCCATCTTACTTTGTCTTTCTGAATCACATTGTGTCATTAGAGTTCGTACTAAAGGTGATTTTATTCAGATCCTCAATGCCATATTTATGATACCAATTTTGCAGGTCGATATAGTAAGAAATGGTTTCAGGCTTGCTGAGGATGATGACAAAACACTTATACAAACAACTCAGTGCCAGAGAGTTTGCATCGTGAGGTCTATGCCTATCAGGTAACTTCCTAACGCAAACTTAGGAAGCTGCATAAGCCAACGCAGGGGCAAGTCTCTGAAATCGGAGGAGTCTAAGTGTCTTCCTCAAGCACTAAGCATGAGACTCCAGTCATCTAGAAACAAACAGATGATATGTGGCACTTCTTAAGAGAGAAGGCATACAGCTATTCATTAAAAAGTCAGACCACTATGAGAAGCAAACATGAAAGAAGGAAAATTGTCCTAGAAAGATACCAGCAACTTCCCCATACAGGGAAAATGCAAAAGACCTCTTCACGGTAGCTAGTCAAAACATACAGTACCCAAGAAGAATAATTCATCTAGGAATTCAGTGGAAGATACATTCCTTCAGGTAGAAACAGGTTCCTTAATAAAGAACCTTAAATCCTGGGATAAGACAGGAATAGCCACTAGAGAGAAAACGCATTCATTTTTCTCAAGTAGAGAGAGAATATTGTGTGATAAAAGAATACTTCCAGCACAAAGAAAGTCATCAGAATGCAGAGCACTGCCTGAGGCCACTGGTGAGGAAGCTCCTGGGTGGAGCACTTGAGTCAGGATGCATCGTGGAGAGCAGCGGAGATCCTGGAGAGAACTGACAGACAGACCCATCACCCTGAAACTCAGCGTCTAGACATGAACTGTCTCATCCCAGGCACAGACCCCCTTAACCTTGTTTTCTTTCAACACTCACGGAACCAATGGGAGCTAGAAGTTGGGTTGCGACTACTGTTTCTCATGAACTGAGTTTCCAAGAATCGGTTGTATTTTTGCCATGTAGATGGGGGGTTGAGGGGTAGCTACTTGTGAGATATTTAGTTCCAAATGGACAACAAGTATAAAGTGAATTATTAGAACAAACAGCCCATTGGATAGATCAGAACATCTCTGGTGAGAGGCAGCATTTAGATTGCCTAAGACTCCCAGAATGTTCCATAGTAACCTCCACTACCCAATCTCCATTTTTAGGCATTAGTCTATGCACCTCCTTCATTCTTGCCATTCAAGACCAGTCTGCTCAGTAAGCATACATAGCTATATGAGCCAGGAGGTCAGCTGTGAACGTAAGAAGGTTCCCTGAATATCAAAACATGCTTTCTCTTCTCCATCCTCCTTTTCCTCTGAGAATCCATGTCATGATCACCTCCCAACAAAACTGAAAAGCTAAACACACCGATGACGGATTTCTTTAATCACAAATGTAATAACCCATGATGTCTTGTGAAGAAGGAAGAGGACAACAGGGAGGCAATTTGGTCCTTGAGTTTAATAAAAGCGTGCTTTCCTCAAAAGGAGTCTCATAATGCTAGCTTCCAAGTGTAGAGCGCAAAACAGAACGCAATGAGCCAGATCTGGGGTTCTAAAGATGTCACCGGGTGCTAGTGCTCTGTTCCCAGGATAGCTTGCTCATCAGGAGAGCAGCACCACAAGAGACTGAGTGCAGCATCTGCACTGCAAGGAGGTCTCCTCCCATGTTACACTCTGCAAATATTTGCTTCTCTTCCTACTTACAGACTTTCTCTTGGTCGCAGCTTACTTTCCATCAGCACATGCATATGCATCTCACAGACCCCTGTGGGATTTGCTGGTCCAATCCCAAGCTGTAGGTGCCTTTAAAGACAGTCAGGTATACACTGAGGAGTAGGTCAGTGAAAGTTGAGGGAAACTGGGACACTTCCCTGGGTGGCAAGAATTAACTTGTGGGACTCTTGCAGGCACAAGCGGTTTCAGGGAACACACTGCGTGTTTTAAAATGCTTGACAATGGCAAGCTTCCAATGGAAGCTTTTCCTAACAAAAGACAGGGGGACTTTCGCCAGAGGTAAAGCTTCCAGGCTGGTGGGCATAGGGAGGACTGGGCAATAAAACAGCAGGATGCAGAGGGAGTGTAGGACACCTTCCCCACTGCGCTGATTTGGTGTCTGTGAGCCTTTCTTTCAGGATGTGGATTTCTGCCTTGATGCCCTGCTGGTGAATTCTCTCCAGTTATAAAACATTTTGTTACCTTTCATTCGCTCTTAATTAAAACGAAAAGCAAACTCCTAGGGTTCTGACAACAGGAAGAAAAAAAAAGTACAGGAAGAAAGAAAAGGAAAGGAAAACAAGAAAGAAAGGGGAGAGCTGTTTGAAATGTCGGAAGCAAAAGGTTAGACTACCTGAGGTGGCAAGGAAGAAAGTATAAAAAAATGAACTCACTGAAATGGGTTTAATCTTTCTGAGCAGTGAGGATTCTGGGAAATATTTTCAGGGGTACATTGAGTGTATTTGTAATGGGAGAAGAAAGTGGTTTCCGTTCTCAGTACTCACATCTGGCTAGCAACACCTTCCTGCAGGCTCTTTGGACAGCTAGACGGCTCGTTCTCTCAACAATTATCTATCTACCAAAGGCCACCGCGGACTCACACGGTAGCAGTCAGGATGTTAAAAAGAAAATAAAGTCAACAATATGGATAGTTTTAATTTTCTGAGCTCTACCTGAGGTCATCTGTGATATTAGGACCTTGACATTTTGGTCGTCACATTGGTCCAGCAAAGAGGGATCGTGGTCTTCATCATCGTGGTGGAAAACAGAGGCTCTAAAAGACTACGATTCCCATAGTAAAGTACCGCCTGTGCCCTAACTGGTATATTCAGTAAAGGGGCGAAGCTGAAGGTCTCCCTGTCTCAACCTACAGACTCTCCACTGTTTTGAGACTTCTTGTTGGAAGCAATGAGAAACAAAGCAAATTTGGTTTTCTGATCCCTTACTTGATGTGTATATTCAGATGTGCTCCCTTGCATTGCTTCATGGAAGCCTCAAGAGAAATGTACATATACTGCTGCAGTTTTTTTTTGGCGGGGAGGGAGGTTGTTTTCTTCTTTTGTTTGTTTTATTTTGGGGTCTTGGTTTTTTGTGACAGGAATTCTTTGTATAGCTGTCAGGGACTCACTTTGTAGACCAGGCTGGTCTTGAACTCACAGAGATCCACCTGCCACTGTCTCCCAAAATGTTGAGATTACAGGCGTGTACCACTGTACCCAGCTCATATACTCCTCCGGATTTCTTCTTTGCATTGGTAAGCCTACCCTAAAATTTAAGCTTGCTCAATTCAATGTTTACTTTCCTTCTCTCCATATTCGATGCCGTCTATAAAATGCACCTTGCCCAAGTTTTGTATTCTCCTATTCTACTTTGTAGCACCATGTTTAAGCTGTAGATTTTAAAACTATTTTTGGGGGGCTGAAGAGATGACTCAGAGATTAAGAGCAGTGATTGCTCTTCTAGAGAGCCCCGGTTCATTTCCTAGCACAGACATACACACAGACACGCATGCACTCCCTAACAACCACTCCAATTTCATATGACCCAATGCTTTCTTCTGGCATCTGCAGGCAATGAACACAAATGATGCAAAAGACATACATGCAGACAAAACACTCATATATATAAAATAAAAGTCAATGAATCTTCAAAAACTTTTGGAGTTTGTGTGTGTGTGTGTGTGTGTGTGTGTGTGTGTGTGTGTGTGTGTGT
>OU015749.1:87361125-87383001 GCA_907169655.1 Acomys percivali
CACACACACACACACACACACACACACACACACACACACACACACACGTCTTTAAATATCATTTGCAAATAATGACGACAAAAGTGTTAGCGCTGGCTCAAAACCTCCAAATACACAACTTCTGGGATTTGCAGAATTGGAGGCCCGGTAGGCATTTCAAAAAACAAGATGTCAAAATTCAGCTCATCATCTCCTACCACAAACCCCTCTTCTCCTCTCCCAGCTAATTACCTCATTATCCGAGCCAAAGATATGGAAGCTGTTCCAGGTGCATTGCTTGTCCCCCACCGTAATAGACAACAAACTGCGTGTTCTACCTTCTAATTACTACTGCTCTTTATTTGTATTGCTCAGGCCTCCAAGTGCAGTTCTGATCCCTCCTGAAGGGATGTTATTGGCTCCTGGAAGTCATTCCACTCAATGACTCTCATTCCCAAACTCTACCCCCACTGGGCATAGCATCCCAACACATCTCACCATTTCCTCCTTCACACACGAGGGGTCCTTCTTCAAGACAGAAGTTCTCCATACAATGCTTTCCCACATGTATTGCATCTTAAATATCAAGTTCCTGGATCCTACCCCAAATCTACGCAAGAGAATACTTGGTGGGCTAACTCTTGAAGTATGCTGGGTATGTTTCAAACTTCTAGAAGTTCTTATGATACACCTTGTGTGTAGCTGGCAGTTGGAGCCCTGTTTATAATAGTGGAAGCCTCCTGTCTTCTCTGGTAAGACCTAGTGCAAGTATCACTCTTCTGTCTCCTGGCCGCAGAAGTACTCATATAGCATACCTCACTGCTGGCCACTGTTCAAGTAGTTCATGTGCAGGCACCTAGACCCAAACTACACAAATATAGCTCCTTGCATAGAGAATCTGTAAGCGGAACATGAAGAGCCCGGTCTTTCCAGATGGCTGCACGGCTCTTGTCTGTCGTATTCTACTGTGTGGATAAGAGGGGTAGAGTAAGCGATTCAGCATAATGAAAAGAACAGAAGCCATGAAAGGAACAGCAGAGCCTACTCGCTGGTGCTATCCTTGTCCTTGGTACCAGTCTATCACTCTTTTTGCTTGTTTGTTTTTGCAGTTCTGGGACCAAATCCAGGGCTACACGCATGATGGGCAGACACTCTATCACGGTGCTAGATTGCCAGTCCCAGGCTATTCCTGAAGCCAAGCTATAGCCCTACATTTACAGTCTAGGAAATCATAACATGTTTTTTTTTAAGGAAGCTCTTTTCTTGCCTGAGAAATATTGAATGGCTTTCATGCAGGCTTCTAAAATTAAGCAGATTAATAAACAGCAGATAAACACCAGCAAGTGCCTCCACTCTAACTTTCCTGCTGCTGACTACAGCCTTTTCACTCCTACCGCATGCCACACACTTCCACCGTTCATCATGCCTTAGAGTGCCCATTTGTCCCTGATCACTCTTGTTTCTTGCCTGTCTTCCTCTTTATATATTTTTTACAAGGTACAGCTTCTTCATTGTGTGGCCGGATAATGAGCATCCTCATCTCTGAAGGGTCATTTCAAGTTCTATTCCCCTTGGATCCCTCCCCAGGCCTTTAGTGTAGAAATGTATTCTCCCCCGTGTTTTAAAGCAGTTTGTGTTGAAAACCTGACATGGCCTTTGTCACATGGCACTAAAATCATTGGCTGCTTCCCACATCTCCCCGTGAACCTCAGGGTGAAGGGGCAGAGCTCTGCTCTTGGTATCTTTGATTCTCTACCCTTTGACCTAGTGGTAAATGTATAGAATGGCCTCATCAATGTTTGTAATGGGAAAGACTGACTTATCAGCCAGTGAATGAATCACCTATTAATTACTAATTAATCGGAAGCTGTCAGAGGAAGTGAAAGGAAAGCGACTGTCTGTAGCTTAGAATGTTCAGCCTCTGGCTTCCAAAGGAAACCCACTTGTTACAGGACTGCTGTGACCAACTCCGCAGCGCAGCAGGTGGATGGTTGTTACGTCTCTTACATTTTTTTCCCCATACAAAGAGAAGAAAGAAGGTCATGAGGGTGGGGAGGCTCCTACCAACCCTGCTGAAAGAGATTCTGTTCAATATTGTCTAACATATCTCCTCAGCATGAGATCCTCAGGAGCTGGAAGGGTGCTGTATCTTCTTTATAGTGCACACTACGTTGCTAACTGCACAGCAAACATCAACCAAGATGTATGTCATCCGGCCTACTTAGTGTGTAGCACTGCCTCCTCTTTACCTCGAGTCAACATTCTCATCCAGATTACAGAGTGTGTGCATCACAGTCACAGGGCAATCTGTCAGTTAACTGGGGTCACAGCCCCCTCAGTCCCTCACTGATTAAGATTCAAATTGATATAGCCCCCGCCTCCTCTGTTGCAGGAGTGTGGAAAAATAGTTTATAAGCTCCCATCCTGCATCACAGGAGAAGAAAATGTGATCCTTTGCAAGCTCAGACCAAACCCTCCATGCTACATTAGCCTTGATAGCAAATTTCGTCCTTGCAAGCTTTTATCAAAACTATATCTGAAATCTTAATAATGCAGGAAGGTGGATAAAATCTCTCTTCTGTTCAGGTTTACATCAACAGAAACAGAACTAATTCCTGATTTGAAACTGCACCTTTGGCAGGATCTACAGTAGAATATGGAAAGCCCTAAAGAAGATGGAAAGAACCTAAGCTACACACACACACACACACACTCCTGAATGAAATTCTTAAGGTTATAATTAGGTTTGTATTCATGAACAACAAGAAGTGCCTTTAATTTTCAATATCAGCCACCTTAAAGAACATAAAATAGGGCTGGAAAGTTAGTAAAGTATTTGCCTTGCACCATGAGGCCCCAAGTTTGGTCACCAGCTTCCATTAAAAAAAAAAAAAAAGCTGTGTGTGCTACCATGAACCTGTAACCTGAGTGCTGTAAAATCAGACACAGGGCTTGCTGACTCATGAGCTCCAGCGTCAGTGAGTGTCTCAAAAAACCCAGGTAGGGACTAGACATACATATCTGTGGTAGAAGGCCTGCCTAGTATGCAAGAAATTCTAGGTTCAAATCCCAAGCCCCCAAAATAAAACAAAAACGAAGCGGAGAGTTCAAAAGGGAGATGCCTAACAACAACCTCTGAACTCCACATGCACACCATCACACACACACGTGCAAACTCCCTGACACACACACACGTGCACACACATACACACACACACACACACACACACACACACACACACACACACGAGAACATGTTCATGTGCACACAAAGGATATAAATGAAAATGTAAAGCTAGAGCCTTTCCATTGTTCATGCAGCTTCCTGGCCTCATATATACACACGTAATTCACATTAAGGAGAGTGTCAGATTTGTATTTAAGTTACGAAGAAGAAAGATTTACCCTTTCTGTTCAAATCTACAATTTTCTTGTCACTGGCTAGCCGACTTGAAATTTTAAAAAAAAGTATTTTTGCCTTTATGCTTTCCTTGTCTTCAAAATGCAGTGAATAAAATCTATTCTGTTAAACTTACTGGTTGCTTTTGAGGGTCAAAATCAATAAGATTGATTCCTCTACCCCAGCTTCCAGCATTCTAGCTACACATAATAGCACTATGGGGCATATTGTTTTCTTGTTCCAAATATTTTCAGCTTCTCTTCAGGAAAGGATTATAGTATTTGGTGTATTGACATCCATTCTGGTCATCTGACTTGCTGTGGCCATCTCAAAAAGAACAGAAATCTCACGTGTTACTATAAAATGGCAGCGTTTGGAGCAGTTATGTGGGCCTGCTGTTCTTTTGTCTCTGGAGCAGGACTCTGGGTCTTAACTCTAACCTACAGCTTCGAGCTTCAAGCTAGAAATTAAATAAATAGGCTGTGTTTGTGTCTGTATATGTGTGAAGAGGCATGAGATGAGTGTATAAGCCACATCAGCCATTGGGGTATTGAAAGTACTTGTTATTGCAGCAACATGTAGCCAAAGCTGACTGATTCACATGAGAAACTCGCAAGCAACTTCAATTTTCACTTAAGTGTCCCTTAGGATTAACTGATCCAGTTTCCTTGAAAACATACTCCTCCTGCCCCCCGCCCAAGAAATAGTTGCTAGACTCTTACTACATTATCCATGTATCTTAAATAAATAATTATTTTAACCATTTATTTTATGCCACATATAGCTACCATGATTCTGTGATTTAAGAAGAGAAATAATTTGAAATAATTTGTTAAAGACAAACCAGAAAATAAAATACCTTGAAGTTTTAAAGAACATAATGACATCCATATAAAAAGGTTTTCATAAAATAAATATATATTAGTTGATACTAATTTACTCAATTAGTATATTTTTGTGAAGTTGATAACTTATTAGGCTCAGGATTGTCTAAAACATATAGCATAGAATGATCTAGAAGGCCTTCCTTAGTATTTTAAAGGGACTCGTAAGCAGTGTGTTCAGAAGAAACACAACCCAATGCTTGAGTGTAATTCCAATAAACTTTTCAGTGTCAAGTGTTTTAAGAAATAACATGTTCGTTATTTATGCATACATGTGTGTCTGTGTGTAAGCATGCATTCCTTTGTGCAGGTGCCAGGGCAAGCTGCAGGAGGGCATCAGATGCCCTGAAGCCAAAATTACAAGTGATCGCGAGCCACCTGACATATGTGCTAGAAAATGAACTCTAGTCCTCTGCAAGAGCAGCATGCCCTCTCAACCACTGAGCCATCTCTCTAGGCTCACAACTCTATCAATTAAATTAAATATTTTTTAAAAATGAAGACACACTATTCCAGACACCCTAGAGCTATAGTTACAGATAATATGACTTAGTTTGACTGTTTACCAAATCCACAATAACAGGTCCCTTACTATAGAGGCTTAGCATAAAGAAATGAAATAGTAATATCCATCATATTATACTGGAGTCATTTAAACCTTATTTAAATGGCGAATCCCTCTGATTAGACACCTTCTTGTCACAGACTTTTTTTTTAAATCATCTCAGCAATGTTTCTCGCTTTTTCAGCAATCAGTACACCAAGCCCAGAAATCTGTCAAAATGATGGCACCTGCTCTTGCACCCATACGTATCAATCTCTCTAGAGAACTCCTGGTTGAACTGAGTGTGGCAATGTCCATTTCCTTCACTTGGAGAAAAACCTCATCTCAGCCAAAAGAGGCGATGACACAACCCATAAGGCTATCCCACCATGCCTACCCCAGTCATTCACAGGGAATGCAGCACAAAGACAACCTGCCACTGCCAGTCAGTGGATTTGTTTTTACTTACATATCCAATTTCAGGAGAGAATCCAATGCCGTGTCACCAAGTTGCCCTGCTACAGTCATCGAAGAAGAACACCCGTTCCTTGGGGAATGTTTGTAGAGTAAATTAGCCCCAGGCAAAGGGAAACTTGGAAAGTCAGTCCATGGAGACCTTGGAGTGAAGTACAAATGTCATGCCTCAAATAGCTTTTTACCCCAAAAGTCATACACCAACACCTAATCACTAAGATGCCAGTATCAGAAAATGTTTTTTGAGGGTGTGAGTGGGGACTAGTCATGGGTAGGACTAATATCCATATGAAACGTAACCAGAAATTTGGGCCATCCTTTCTACTATGTACAGACTCAAGAAGCATCTATATGAAAAAGTAGGTCTTTAATCAGACTCTAAATTAGCCAAGGTCTTGATCATATATTGCTGAGCCTCCAGATTATGAGAAGTAGTTGTTTGCTATTTATACGGTTGAGTCTGTAGTATCCTGTTACAGAGGCCTGTATAGATTAAGACAACAAACATGTCCCCAGGCACAGACATTCATGTGACTCAAGTGTTTCCAGTGTGTATCCCACTCACATTTCCTCAGAAAAATGACTAACCGTCAACTGAGTGACTGTCCAAGTGAACAACACAGCATATTTGAACACAGTGATTTGCTTTCAGTAGCACCATAGAATATCAAATGACTGAATTATTTGACAGAAGGATAAATTATATGAGTGTAGCTGTTTGAAAAAGCAAACATTTTAATAGCAGTAACAATTTTCCTCTCTTGGTAGCCACGATGCAGGGCCTACCTGACACACACTTTTTCCATCAAGCTAACATGCATCTTTTCTCAGTCTGTGGGTCTCAGGTACTTTCAACATGATGTCAAGAGCAAATATTTTTCAGTGTCTCTTTTGCAAGTCATTTGTTTGTTTTGTTGTAAAGTCAGTTCAAAGAGAGAAAGTCAAATTAAAATAAAGAATAGGTTGTGAGTGAGTAGGATCGAATATTAGTTTTCCACATAGTAAATAATCCAGTCTGTATTTACGGTGGCTTACATGCACAATGTGCATGTGTATATGCTTGTCTGTCCTGTGATAATTAAAATATGGATATTTATGAGTGGATATACAATATTTGGAAATCATTAGTATAGACAAAAAAAATCTAGGCAGACCTAATGAATACAAGCCTCCCACTTGTTAGCTATTCAGCTTTGAACAAATGACTCTGCTATTTAGAACACTGTTTTTTTAATCTACAAAATCAAATTATTTGTGTTAAAATTTCAATAAAATAATGTAAAAGTAATGTTTATTTGGAATGAAAGATTTCTACAAAAATAATTTTCTTTTCCCCTTTTATCTGTTTGGTTAACACAGAGATAGTTTAGAATAATATAACCTCCATTGCCTCATAATTATATTGGTAGCCATCAGATTTCCCCTAATAGAAATTATGCTCCTTAGGAATAAGGATGAAAGATCAGTTACTCACTCTCAGAATACTTATTGGAATCTTTTTAAAACCAATGCAGACAAATCTTTAAACAGTAGCAATGGGTAACCCTGGGCTTCATGAAGCTTACATTCCAGATAAAGAGGGCCATTAAAAGCCAATGAGCCAGGACTAGACTGAAGAGTTTAGGCAAATATTAACACATGGGTGTATGAGACAAAGTGCTGGGTGGAGAGAGCTGAGACTGTACATAGGAAGCTTGGAAGTCTCATTCTGGTGTACTTATGTATAAGTGTGCCACACACATCAGGTGACATGATAAATAGGGCTTAATAAATTAAGATGTGTAAAATGGATGGAGGGAAAAGCAAGTAGATTTGATAATTATGTGATGAGATGGAATAGAGCAGCTCCTTCTTAATTCTTTCTGTATCTGTAAAGTAACTAGGATTCCTGAGACAAGGCTGGGGAGGGGGCTCAAGCTTTCGTGGGAGTCCGCTTTAAAATCAGGTTTGTTTGAATAGGCTGTAAATTTCAGAACAGTCAATGACTGTCATCCAGTCTGAGCAGTGCTGTTCCATGCTAATTGTCAGCACAGACATGTCCCCAGAGGCAGCATCTTTCGTGGCCAAAGGACCTGTCAAGGTTGATGTTTCAACTTTGAAACAGTGTCCAATAGACCAGATGGAGTTCTTTGGAAACACTAGAGAGGTTCCCTGAGAGATAGTTTCAGTGCTAAGGAAAAGCAGACAACAGAGACATAACATAGCTCAATCCAGAACAGGGTGAGATGTCAAAGATCTCCAGTTCAGAGGCCTGGGATATTGATGGCATTTATTCTGGGTTTGCTACATGTATATTGGGTACTCTAGTGCTGTCTATGTTAACAAAGGGAGGGACAAAAATAATGAACATTTATCAAGTACTCAGGCATTTTCTATTTCTGATGAGGTTGTTTCTCAACAAACCCATCTTAAGTTGAAAACATCAACAAATGAATTTCACATATTGAACCTATCAAACCCCATCACTTAGTGTGGCCTGGGTTAAGTGTGCTCCCAAAATTACAGCTACATGTAATTTGTCAAAACCGTTTAACACAAATGATATTATATAGCAAAGTGCTGAGTGTTGTGTAATGTGTTAAATATTGTATTTAAAGTAAAACCGTAGATAGTTGTATGGTGATTTTTATAGTGTTACAAAGTATGAAACACTTGAGTAGGTCCATCCTAAATCAAGAGCTCTGTTCTTGTCCTCATGGCATCATATGGACCCATCCCACTCCTGAAACATAAGTGGGGGTATTTATAAAACACGAACACTCACTATTCAGCAACACTTGTCTTATCTCTTTAGATACCATATTGACAGCCATTGTCCAGCCCATCTTGCCATTACATGTCACTTGATAATAATTTGGACCAATGGAATGGGTGTCAAGTGTCAAGGTTACACACATAACCACATAAGTCTGATCCTTTAATGGTCTCTGCATCTACTGATTGACACTTTCTGCTACTCCTGCAAGATGGCACGCTGGGCAACCTTGGAAACCTCATGTGGAAGGTAAGGAACCGTCCTGGAGACTCCATCTCTGAATGAGGCCTGAGGAAGAGTATGGTGCCATGGACAACCATAGAACCATCCTGAAGTGGAAGAAGTGACTGATCAATAGCTATTACTTACCACAAAGATTGGGTGGTTTGTTTGTTATGCAAGCTACTTTTCCTCTAGTTTTTAATCATGAATAAGTGACTGGCAAATTAAGCCAAAAATATGTTGTGCTTAGCGGTGACTAAAATGGATTAGAAAGATAGAGATCCCTGATACAAAATAGCAAAATATTCAGTAAAAATGTCACTCTTGATGACTTTCAAAGCAAAGCAAATGTCCATGATTGTTCCTCTGTTTACACCAGTTATTGTAAGAAAGAAATGGGCTCAAAAAATACATTCTATTTTCCAGGAAAATGAGGAAGAAAAACAAACAAACAACAACAAAAACAGCCCAGCAGGCTGAGGCTTCCCCTAATAGAAAAAGCTAGCCGAATCTAGGCCTCACATATCATAAAGATGACAGTTAATGGACCTACGTAGAAAGAACCATTGACCATTCTCAGTTGTACAAAAGCTCACCTTTGGGGAAGTTACAGACTCATGGCCATTCCCTTCCTCACAATGGTGCCACACTGAGAGTTGTGAGAGCATACAAAGGAGGAAACAATGCAAGCCTCACAGTTGATCTATGACAACCTTCTGTGTGTTTTTGCACATGGCAAATGATGTCTGTGTATTGTTTGAAACACTTTGTAGCCAAATGAAACACAAATTTACTTTCACAAGGCCAGTGACTTTGAATCCAAGGATACACACTCCAACTTGAAAAAGCAGACAGTGGGCTGCATAATTTATCCGGCCCCAAGGGGATTTTGGTCAACAACAATCATACAAGATGTGGCCATCGAAGATAGTGAACTAATGGTGAAGCCAGCCAGCCATGAAGAATATGAGACTAAAAATCTCTACCAGAGACCTTTACCAGCTGATACGGCCAACACATCGACATCCACAGAGACTAGTAGCACTCGTGGCTCTCATCTTTTCCTAATTAAATGTTTGATGATGATGATGATGATGATGATGATGATGACGACGATAAGCATTTGCTGTAGGCCATTTTAATATATAAGCAAAGAAAATAGGAAGCAACTGTAAAGCACTTTTCCATGAGTGCTTTTGTAAATAATAAGAAGAAAGTATCTCTATGTAATCTAGGTAATCTTGAACTTGGAGCATCATACATTAGTTGAAATGAAGAGTTTTTCTCCTATGGGCTACCTTGATGTAGTACATAAATGAAGAATGGTGCAAGCCCATGCTATATCTATGAGGGTCATTAGAATGCCAAGTCAGCCCCTAATTTCTTCCTGCCATTAGGCAAGTCTCTTTCACCCAGACAGTGTATCAAGTCTATAGGGTAACTATATTTTGGCCAAAAGATTATGAAATAAATTACGATCTTCTTTTGTTATCCTAAAAGTCATCCACATATGTTCCCTTATGCTCCTTCCTCCTCTCCTGGCTAAAAGTTAACATTCTGAGACCTTTAGATGGCAACTTGGTAAGACGGCAATGGCAGAGCATTTCTTATCCTGGGTCCACAGGTGACTGTGTGTGAGGCAAAAAGAAATACAGCTTTTGCGTTGATGAGGAAGCAAGACATGATGAGCATTTCAAGTTAGAAGAATTCTGATTATTTTTTAAATGCAATATTGTGAATTCCTTAATTTTAACCAGCACAATCTTGGTGGCTTTACACAAATAAAGCTAGCGCCAAATCTATGACCTCCAATCTTAATATCTTATTGTTCTACACTATACTCCACGATTGAAAAGTGAAACTACTGTCAGGATAACTGGATCTTTTTCCCATCTTCAGATGTTGTGGGCAGGTTTCCTTTCATGTAGTGTGGTTGAAAAAAAATACTTATCAATAGTCAAAGAAACAGTCTGTACCTAGTAGGAAATTTGAGTGTGCCCTGCAAACTAATGGAAAGCCACCATATTCTCTATGTGCTGACTCTAGAGGGATTCTTTAGGTAGATGAAAATCATGAGCCATTTGATCCTGAAAGTTTCCTGCAAAAAGGAAGACTGGGTCCTTTCTTTGCACTAAATCTTGCCTTGATTAAATTGGCTCTTTCTCTTAGTGAGTTTCCAAAGCGCTAAGTTACTAACAAGAAAAGATTTTAATAAGGTCCTAGATGTTAAAGCCATAGGCAACACAGCCTGGGCCCTTTATGATGTGTAATGAGGAAAAGAACTCAAATAACTGCTTTTCAAAACCATCTATCTAACAGTTATAATAATCCGCCTTTATTCTGCCTCCTTCATTCACTTTATATGTTTCCAATGTCACCTGCTCCAAGGGCATGCACGAGAGCAATAGAACTGCCTTCTACATGAGATGGCACTGGCTGGAGAGCACCTCTTCCCTCAGCCGCTCTTGCAATTGGAGAGTCTGTCAATCAGTGGTCTGCTTAGCCCATCCTCTTCCCTTCCAGTGCTGTGACTGTGGCTACTTCCTGTTCTCTGGCCCCTCTCACCCTCACTCCATCCCCTACTTTCTCTTTGTATTCTCTTTCTTTGAGCTCTCCCTTGATCACTGTAAGGAGCAAACATCATGCAATGGAGTAACACATTATTCTCCAACCAGGACAAGTCTCAGCGTACAGAACAAACAGAATGTTTAGTGATAGCATTCACTGCTTCAAAAATTTTACCCCTCAGTACGTTTGTCATAGACTTCTTCTCCCCTTGGGCTGCTGGGCAGTCTAGAGAATAATTTCTAGTTGAAAGGTGGATTGCTCTTTTTTTTTTTTTTTAAGTTTTGTTTTGGATCATTTCTTCTTCTTCTTCTTCTTCTTCTTCTTCTTCTTCTTCTTCTTCTTCTTCTTCTTCTTCTTCTTCTTCTCTTTCTCCTTCTCCTCCTTCTCCTCCTCCTCCTCCTCCTCCTCCTCCTCCTCCTCCTCCTCCTCCCCTTCCTCCTCTTCTTCTTGCCTTTTTCAGTGCTCTGGACACATATGAGGTAATCCGAATTAAAGTAGGCCAGTTCTCAAATCGTAGCTCACTAAAACATTGGAGAGTCTAACCAGGAAGAAAAGTAAAAGATTCTATGTGTCCCCTCTGGTCCTCTCTTGCCACAAACACACAGCAGAGGTTCTTGGGGACACAGAACAAGCAGAACATTTCCATAACTGTGTTTTATTTCGAGCATGGAACAGCTTCCTGATAGTGATTCATGGCCCAAGCTGAGGAAAGAGTGCCTGTGGAGACCATAAAAACTACTCCACCCATCAACTGGAATGGGAGAGAGAGAGAAGTGACTGCAGAAAACACTGTGCTGCCACATAGCAAAGGAGGCAGCTACAGGGTCACACAGAGCCATGCTGAAGGCTCTTATGTGAAACAAGTATTGCCGACCTAAGGCATGGAAAGTAGGCCATGCTGCCAGTACTTTAATTCTTCCTTCTCCTATCCTCACCAGACAGCTTTATCAATTTCACAGTGAAATAGAAATGCAAAGTGTCAGTATGTTACTCAAAGAATTGAGCAGTTGTCCATCTTTTGGGAGCAAGGATGGAGACAGTATCTCACTGCATAATCTTGGCTGGCCTGAACTTACTATGGAGACCAAGCTAGGATCAAACTCATAGATATCCTCCTACCTCTGCCTCTTGAGTGCTGAGATTGAAGGCATGAACCGCTACAGCTGGCTTCTCCATTTCGCTCTTAAGGTTTAATACATCTTTGCCAAATTTCTTCTCATTTTCATTTTATTAAAGCAGATAAGCCCCAAGAAAGATTGATGAAGTTGTTAAAGGATTAAGCTGTTTAACTATAATACACACCAAATACACACCCCAGGTCCAGCACTACCGCATCTACGTGAAGTGAGGACGAGAGGAAGGAATGACTGTGTATGAGACACCCACCATAAGTGATGGGAATCTGACGGGCATCCGTA
Organism: Acomys percivali; assembly: GCA_907169655.1. Taxonomy (NCBI): domain Eukaryota; kingdom Metazoa; phylum Chordata; class Mammalia; order Rodentia; family Muridae; genus Acomys; species Acomys percivali. The sequence continues at coordinate 87,373,370 of OU015749.1, forward strand.
CCACGTAGACTTGGGTAGCCTATCTACATTAGCTGGCACTCTTTATTCTCATGTCTCCTCAAGCTTGCTCTCATTCCTCTTACAGAGGGCTCATTCTTGATTTTGCTTATCTATCATCTTTCCTGTCAGCAGACACACTGTCTCAAGAACCTCTTCAAATCCCTTTCTGTCACTACACCCAGAGCACCGAAAAACACTTCCACAACACTACATCAGCTCAGTAGATTGTTTGCAAAGCAAATATATAAACTAATGAGATAGTTTCCCATTGTCTTCGGAAAGAGTGCCAAACCCTCAGTCCATTTCTACAGATAACATTGAAAACTGTGGGGAAGTTATCTGTGTGCTTTAAATTTTTTTCTTTTTAAACCACATAATTAAATCATCACAAACAATTTGGGGGACTTAAATCGCAAGGGAGAACTCAGTTCAGTTTTCTCTCTTGAAATTTTTCATTTTCAATTCAATGTTTGCCAAATATACTTTGGTTATATCGAGCAGGAGGAATGTAATAATAACGTCTGGCCTGAAGGCACTTGCCTATAAAGTTCAACATCTTTGAGGCTCTTTGAGAAAGAATAAATCATCTTTATTCAAGATATGCTATATATGAGTTTGCTGAAAGCTTACCTATTTTTTCAGGTCTGACCATCAATCCAGGAAAAAATGATCAATTCCCATTTCAGAGATGTATGAGGAGAAGCAACTGAAACACTCAAATATTTCATAATACTTGGACTTTTCTTTTGACATCGATTGCTTATGACTTATGCTCTTCTTGAGTTGTTTTTAAAAAGTAATGCATGTGATTTCAAGTGAGTAGATGCCAAGGCTAATATGAATTGCCAACTCGGTTGGGTTGAAAAACACCTCAGATATAGGTAAATTACACCTCTGAACTTTATCTGGGAGGGTGTTTCCAGTGAGGGTCACATTGTGAAGGCTCTGTTCAACTAATTGATGGATTCATATGAGGGCAGTGTCACTGAGAGGATGTGAAAGATAGAAGATATGTTCTATGAGTGGAAGTAGGTAAATGGCAAAATGTCTTTGGAGATTTCCATTGGCCCTTCCCTGTAGTCCACTTTCTCTGCTTCTCCGACACAATGAGGTGAGCAGCTTTCCTGTTGCCATGGTGCTCTGCTCAAGCACACGAAGCCACATGACCATGATCTGAGGTCTTTGAAACTCTGAGCCAACATAAATCAGACCTTCCCCAAGTTATCTCTGTCAGGTATTCCGTCACAGTGATAAGAAATAGAAATGATAAAACAAGGGATTGTTTTGTATCTAAAGGGGCTGATTAAAACACCACTCAGTTTACCCTGTAGCAATAGTTATAGCCTATCTTTTTGCCACATCTTGACTCTATATTAATTAACATGTACAAAGAACACTGAGTTCCTTGGCCTTACATATTCACAAAGGGCCATTATCAGTAATTGTCTTTTAGTAATTAGATGCCACCAGGTCCATTATCATATCTATAGACCTGGGAATACTTGAGCCATAATGTTAGAGTTTAAAATATTGCCAAATGTGGATGTCAAATGTCTTTCAATGTCATGTCCTCTTCTGGGCATGGAGAATGACATCTTAATGCTGCCTTCTGGGCAATTTTTAGTTAATAATGAGGCAAGTGGGTCTCAAACAGCTTTAAACAATAACTCCTTATTGGATTACTAGACAATGAATTAATGGTCACAAAGAGATTTACCGATCATATCTTAATTAATTACAGGCAAATGAGAGAGCTTTGTAACATCTTCAGTTTCATCTCCATAACAAATATGGGCTGTACATCACCTTGGCCAGAGGTCCTCTTAATTTTCAAATGTCAACATATCAAAATACCTTAAATAATCACAGAGGAGTCTAATGAAAACCACGTCTTTAAAACTTTTAACATGTTTCTCTGCTAACTGCTGAGAATGTCATTATATAGTCCCTGTAAATCTCAACCTATGATATAAATTATGGATCTGATGGATGCATCCAATCCGATGGATTTTATATAGACTGTCTGGGGAAGCAGACTAGTGGTACGGTGAATTGTATTCCACTTTAACTGGTTGAGCTTGACTTTCTGGACTTCCGTGTACAACATGAACAATCAGACTCTATGTGTGCTCTACTCATTGGCACATTGAGTATTACAGAGGGTATATCTGAAAAGCCTCCTGGCTTCACAGAGCTAACAAACTTAAGTGCATGTTCTGTGAATATGTTCCCCACCATGCTACCCCATTAGCATGTAATCTATGCTCCCTCTGCATTTGTAAGCATACACAAAACAGAAAAATTAGGCCAAAATCCAGGGAAAATGTGTGCTTTGACACTGCCTGTCAGGGGCCTTCTTTGCCAGAGTTAATGTGTGTCCCAATTAAAGGGTTTCCAGGTCATACACACTCAAGCATGCAGGTGGGAACTAGGTCAAACATATGTTAGCGCATTTGAAATTCAGGAATTCCTCACAGACTTCAGTGTGCTAATGTGCACCACAATTCTCCAAGCTCTGGTTGCATAAACAGCATCTAAGAGACACATATTGGTAAAACATGGATACTTCTACCTTGGAAACTAATACCAGGAAAAAATGGATTCCGGTCTTATTGCATGGAGCCCTGCCATCCTCCTGTGGTGGCTCAGGGATACAGGGAGTCGGACAAGAAGCACAAATCTTATTAGCTGGAGAAGGTCTAGTGGATTCTTCTTTTCTGGTTTTATTAGCTTTCATTCTACGGTGATAATATTTTTTTCCAGAGGAACAGATTCTCTGACCCAAACAATTTGAAACTCCCTGTACTATATGTTCTGATATTCCCTAACGTCTCACAAGGCCAATATTTGAAGATAAATAAGAGTAAGATATTGATATAATTAGCTTCCATGTGATTGCTGGATTCATTTTCTGGCAGTTTGGGACCAGGTTTTTTGGTCAATGCTATTGTTCCATCCATTTTCAATTCTCTCCTAATATTCAACAGTATTTATGAAGCAATTTTTTTACCTCACCAAACAAATCATGGGTGTCCTCATCCTTAACATTCAAAAACTTAAATCTCAGTTCACTCAATGTCCTGTTTCCAACTTCTTCTCTCCTCCTCACTATGGAGAACCCTCAAGGGAGAGCTTCTTCCTGAAATATCACTCGAGCTGTCCCATGAGAGTCTTTCTGAGAACCACTTTTGGTCTTTAGTCCATGATTTGTTTTTCTCCATAAATTATTTGGGGGTCATATTTGCATGTCGGAGGCCTCATGTGGAGAGAGTAACTGTCAACAGTTCTCTGTGAATGAAAATCCCCTCTCTCTCTCTCTCTCCCCTTCCTCCCTCCCTCCCTTCTTCCTTCCCTCCCTCCCTTGAAGCAACTCACACTGTATTCTATTGCAAAACTTCCTGTTTCATTGGCTACCTGATTTTTATAGAAACTAGTAAAAAAAATACATACATAATTCAAATTTGTCTCCTTGCCTTTGACAATCTGACCCACCACTGGTTATGGTTGTTTGAACATGCCATGCAAGTACAATGTTCCAGCAGTTATATACACTTGGGGTTGGGGCTAGTAAATTAGTCAGTGGGGCTGGCAAGACCTTAAAATCAACTCCTTCTTCCCATGATGGGAGGGAAGCAGTTCCTCTTGGATGCTGTAATTTCAGCTGCCTGAGGCTGCAGAAGCGGCACGCACCTGAGCAATTGGTAGAGCCCAGCCTGAGGAAAGAGCCATTTGGCATGGGTAGGATAGCCCTTGCATAACACACACCAGCTCATTGTTCTCACAATAGGAAGAGCAGATGCTCTTGGGAAATTTGGCAGTATAACACATAGAGAGAGCGAAGCTCCGCGCTGAAGGCTTATGATAGGAGACTGTTAAGCTTAACTGTTTTTGTTTAGTGTTTTTTCCATTCCATTAAAAATGCAGCAAATGATGCTGCCATTTCGCAACTCTACCAAGTGGCAGCAGGGTGTGGGGGCAGAGGGCAATCCACGCACTTCTGAAGAGATGGGTTCTCGAGGCTCAGCATGTAGTAAGCCAGATATATTTGATTTCCAATATGCATGTATGCAGACAGACCTTCCAATGGATGGTGCTGACATTTATCTTCAGTATCCAGCATTGGTAGAGTTGGTCACCCCTGTGCTCAGGAGTGAAAGTAAATGTCAGATAAGATTAGTGGCCATATACTATCCACACACGTGGGCATCTTTCATTCTCTGTGTGGTCTTCATGCTGCTCTTCCTCTAGGTAACAGCTGTGAGGAATGAGATGTACCTGTGCTCCAAGGGGAGTGAAATTATGAAAATGTGTGCAGTGTTATCAGGTGGGATTTTCGCTGGGATTATTTTCAACACGAAACACTGCTTACCAGTTTGCTTTACTCTGGCTATTGGAAACAGGGGCATAGGAAGTCCTCATATTCTGTAACTATGTCCTCATCTATGGGTCTGGGAGAACTCCAGAGAGCCTATTGGCCTTCTAATATTTTTTCTATCACTTGGATCCATTCATGAAGAATGTAGGGGGGTTCTGAAGTGAGGACCGGAGGGGGAGGGTGAAAAGACATGGCTTGGGAATGTTCATTTGAATTAGTTCTACATTAATTACAGAGGCAAAAATGCCAACAGTGAGGGGACAAGAAGGATGAAGGAGCACACCAACATGTTAATCTGTGTGATATCTGTCCTGTAATAAACTCCACACCCTGGCCAACTAGGAGCCCATACAAATAGAACAAAGGCAGTCAGAGAGCCCAAGTCCTGTCCTAAGCCCTCCCAGCAGCCTCCCTTACTGCTTTAGTTCTACCCGTTAATCACCATGGAGCTATGCTAAGTCATACTTAGAAGTGGTGAATTAATGAGCGAGAGAGAGGGCTCACTGCCTAAGAGCACTTGTTATTCATCCAGGGGACCCAGATTTGATTCCCATCACCCAGATGGTAGCTCACAGCCACCTGTAACTCTAGTTTCAGGGGATCCAATATCCTCTTCTGGCCTCCAAGGGCACCGGGCAAGAATGTGGTACACAGACATATATGTAGGCAAAACACTCATACAAATAAATATTTTTAAAACAAACAAAAAAACAGCACTCCATAGCACCTAACAGAAGTAGAAAATGCATTTAAAGGTCACTTGACGGTGAAGCGAAGGGATCCAGCTGGTCCTCACTGAAGGTACTTAGTACTTATTTCTTTTTATATGTTGGAGGTGCTCCCCTCACTGGTAGGGGTAGATTTTCTCAGTTATCTCATCCTGACTAAGCTGCACTAGAAAATTCTCCAATGTAAATGGCAGGAGATCCTGAGAGTAGAGCTCTCTTCTTCTCCCCGTGTCCACACAGACTTGAAATAACACTCAAAAAAAAATCCACTCCCCCTACAACCTCTCCCTATCAAGTAGAAAGATCCTTAAGCTGAGCACTCTCGAATCCAACCCATATCTTCCCTCACAAGAGGGACACTTTTGAGTCGGAACTTCCATACCACCCATCTACTCAACGCCAAAACACACAAAACACGGAACCACCCTTGACAATTTTATCCATGTAGGGGCCATGTAAGATTTTTTTTCCACTTCTTTATCCTTGTGATGTAGAAAGCTAGGTCTCTATGCACTCGTGCTAAATCATGGTGTTCATTCTAATATCATACCCAAAGGAGCAAATATCCAACAGGGACAGCGGGAAACAATATTGTCTATCCACTTCCTAAGGTTAAGCTGGAGCAGCTTACAATGGAAGCATATGCAGTAGGAGTAAGAAACACACCTGTTGTCCACTGAGGGCGAACCCTGCCAGGATTTGAAAACTGAAGGAGGTGTGAGTAAGGGAAGAACATATCATAAACATACGCAGAACATTCGAGCTACAGTTCAACCTTTCAGAGCTTTAATCTATTTCACAGTGTTTTTCATTTCCATATCTACATGTGAACCGTTCCGCAGATCAGACTACAAAGTAACTAGCTCTACTAACTAGGGCGAGTTAAGTCTCTTGCAGGCCTTATGTTCGCACTCAGATGAGTACACTCACTAATTATCTCACTGAATCTGGACTTAACTCACAAGGAGGGGGAGGGGCTCTTCGGATGAAAACACTAAGATGAACTGCATTTCAGTGGTAATCTTAGTTCCATTCTTGTTGCTCTGGTAACACATCTGGACAAAAGCATCTTTAAGGAGAGGAAGGTCTATTTTAGTTGAAGGTACCATGGAGAGGAAGACAAGGCATCTGAAACTTGAAGCAGTCGCTCTTCCACAATCGGAAGAAAGCAATGAATGCATGCTCAGCTCTTTTTTTTTTTTTTTTTTTTCTGTTTTATGTAGACCAAGATCCCTTTCCAAGGAATGATCCCTCCCACAGAGGGATCCCAGATGAGTCCTCCCATGTCTATTAACATAATCAAGAGATTACCCCACAGGCAGACCCAGAAGCCCATCTCCCAGCTGACTGCAAAGCTTATCAAAATGACAAGTGTTAACCACCACAGTGATTTTCCCAAGGGGACGCCTCCAGAAGTAGTGGGATCGAATGCTGAATCCAGGTGGTCAGTCGCAAGAGCACATGGTCACCCTCCTTCCATGCTGCGTACTGCTATGGCTTGCATCAGAGTGGCCTTCATGAGTTCATTGTTTGTACACTTGGTCCCCAGTTGGTGTAACTGTTTGGGAAAGATTAGGATGTGTGGTGTTCTTGGAGAAAGTTGGATTTGACATTTGAAAAATAAAACTCACACCATTCCCAGTTAGCTGCCATTCTCAGCTCTCTGCCCCATGATTGCGTCTTCAGATATGAACTTTCTGCTACCGTTTCAGCATCACGCCTGCCTGCCTGCAGCCATGCTCCCTCCTATGATGGTCATGGACCCTCTGAAACTGTACACCCGCCTCCTCTAAAAAAAAAAAACTTTTACTACTGTAAGTTGACTTGGCACAGTATCTTATTAAGGCAATAGAAAAATAACCTAAGTACACATGTGTTAGTCTGTGCCTCTCAGAAAATACACCGTGCTCATGGGATAGCTAATTACTATCAGGAATTTACATTAAGACAACAAATGAAGTGCTGGCTTGTGTTCCAGTTGCCTATGAGAAAAATATCATGGGACAAATAGCAAGTTAATAAAGCCTATCTCTCTTTATAATGGACCAGGATACATAAATTCGGGGTAAATAGTAAGTTAAAGAATGTGTGATTTGAGCACGATTCACTGATTTACCCATTTACTCACATATCACCAATGCTTATGCTGTGCCTGTTACTTCTCTGAGCATTGTGAGACCTAGAACACAGCATACTCACACTAATAAGTGCTACTCGTAGGTAGTGAGGTCCCTGTGGAAGGAGAACCACAGAGGCTAGTTTTCTAGGAGTCTTCCCTCAGATGCAGGAGCTGCCCTGACACACGTGTAGGAAGCTACAGAGGGGATCAGCAGGTTCACAGTGGAGTTTTCAGAGGTCTTGGGTTGCTACATTTTGTGTTTAATGACCCTCTCTCCACATCCTACTGAACGGACAACAGAACCAGAAGGGTGACCACAGGTACGAAAGCAAATCTAGTTCTCTGATTCTCTTCCATGAACTCATCCTGGTGATATAGGTACAGATGAGACCAGAGGAAAGGAAAAAAAAAAAACCCTGATCAGAGAGGACTCCAGAGACCTTGGAGGCCATCCTAATAAAGAAAAGTTTTTGCAACTCCTGGAGAATGAATTACATCTTTAGTTAAGGAGATGTTAAGTACGTGGAGTTTGTTTTGTTGTTATTGCTAGGCTTGCTTCTCCATTTCATTGTCAGATCATTTGTCAGCTTGAATGTTTTCAGCATAGTTGGTTGCATTCAGTGGTGTAGAACTCCGCAAAGGAGATGAGTTCACAACAGGGAAGCTCACAACTCACTGGAGGGGGCAGCAAAAAAATCACCGCGCTCCTTTCATTCAGAATTGTGTGCGAGGTTCTGTGTGAGGTTGGGTTTCTGTGTTTTACCACTTGAAACAAAAAGTCTTCATTAACGTTCCCTGACGGTAGGCCTGCCAGTTTGCATAGAAATGAAAGATGGACTAATAGTAAAGCTCCCAAAGGTTTCTAATCTAAAAGGGAAAGAGAAAAGCATAAGAGGATTTTAAGCAGTCCTGTGAGACTTGATAGACTGGGGGTCAACTGGTAGGGGAGGAGGGCTCCCCCTCCAGGAGGACTATGGGAGGAGGGATTATGGGAGGAGGGTGAGACTAAAAGGAAATGAGGGATGGGGCCTATGAATGGGATGTGAAGAGAATAATTTTTTTTAATTAATTAAAAACAAATGTTTAAAGAATACTTTGCCCCAACAGATACACTTACAACACAACTTCTGCATCTAAGCTCAATGAACATGACAGAAGAGGGGGCAGAATGATTGTCACAGCCGCACTACCGGGGAGTCAGCTGTGAAACAGTCTCTCCCAGAAACGGCCGCATAAACAAGACTAGGACAATGGCAGTATCAATGGACGAGTTAATATGGCAGGGAGGAAAGGTCATGGACTTTCATCCCTAGACAAAGACCTCAGGTGATTAATGACTGCTGGGAAAAGGATTAGCTTTATTGGTTGTCCAGTGCAGACATGTCAGACTTCAAGCCATAAATACACAGACATCAAAAATGGACTCAACAGGACTTGGAAGATGATAGATTGATAGAAAGATAAAATGATAGATAGATAGATAGATAGATAGATAGATAGATAGATAGACAGACAGACACATACACATATACACACATGCAACAATAATAAAGAAAAAGAGGCCATCAACTTGGGGGGTGGTATGGGAGAAGCATGAGAGAGAGAGAGAGAGAGAGAGAGAGAGAGAGAGAGAGAGAGAGAGAGTAGCTGGGAGGGGCTGGAGGGAGGAAAGGTAGGGGGAAGTGATGTCATTCTATTTAAATTTTTAAATTTTTTTAATTTTAAAAACAATATTTTTCTTAGGGTGTTTTCTGAGAGTCTCATGGTAACCATGCAATGCACTTTACAGGATGGCCTATAATGCAGGTAGACAGAATCCAGGTAGAAATACATTTACAGGAAATAAAGACCAGCAGAAGAAAGGCCATCCTGCCAGCTGTAAAGGTGTAACAACCTAATGGTGTGGTACAGGCTCAGAAAAAGGACTAAACGTGTTAAGAGGCAGCCATAGCCACACAAAGCCATGGGCCATGACAGCTTTGTGGATGATCTTGGAAAACTGGCTTCCAGCCTGGGGGCTTGGGGGAGAGCAAGGCCAGATACTCATTTTGTTAGAGCAAGGTTATTTTGTAACATGTTGTCAAATTTCATCTGAATTTCCTAAGTGGACAAAGTAAAGTTATAAAAGTACAAATGAAATCCTGGGGGCTGAAGGGATGCTCCGTGCTTAAGAGTGCTAAGAATGCTTTCTTCTCTTCCAGACAACCAGTACTGGGTGCTTAGTACCCACGTCTGATAGTGCACAGTAGCCTGTAACCCCAGCTGCAAGGACCCAGTGACTTCTGGCCACTGAGAGCTCCTGCACTAGTTTGTATTCACCTACACACAGATGGACAGGCAGACAGGCAGAAAGACAGACCAGGCACACACACACACACACACACACACACACACACACACACACACACAC
>OU015749.1:87391758-87416562 GCA_907169655.1 Acomys percivali
AAGAAGAAGAAGAAGAAGAAGAAGAAGAAGAAGAAGAAGAAGAAGAAGAAGAAGAAGAAGAAGAAGAAGAAGAAGAGAGATAAAGGAAGGAAGGAAAGAAGAAAGGAAGGAAGGAAGAGATTTGCAATCAATCTGAGGAAACGTTATAGTCAAATCTATTGCATAGAACAAAGGTGCTGACTCAGTAGCACACCCTTGCAACTTCTACTCCCACCCCATTCACCCCTTACTTTTCACAGTGCTATCATCTAGTCTGCTGCCTCAGCACTATCAAAAGAGAACCAAAACTAAGTGTGCTGTTAGGCTTTGTGGGTGGAACCCAAGGCCACTCCCACAGTTCTGGAAATTCTCTCTTGATGAGGCTTGTTGTACATGCAATGATTTGTGGACTGCTGTTAATGGCCTCTCTGTTTGGCCTTCCACTAAGAAAACTACAAACTAGCTAGCGTATCACATAACACTCTAAGGGGACCGTCAATTGTGAAAACAAATCCCGCAGCTAACCACACTCACCTGTGCGGTATCTAGGGCATGCCATGAGACCCCACCCACCAGAAAAACCAGGCTGAAGATGAAGCCTACAGCACCCAAACGAACCCCACTGATTGCACTCACTGTGGTAGGAGAAGTGGCAACACCTCCATCCACCTAATAGTAAAGGACTGTTTTATTTCAGCTGTAGTAATTCCTGCCAACAAGCTGACTCTTTATCTCACAGTGGGAGGGCATACTGGAAGAGGCACTGCCCCACCCATAGTGGAAGGATAAATTCTGTCCAACATCTGACCTGGTTGGGACTATTAATGTTGAATCCCCACAGTGGACATTTTGTAGGATACGGACCTTACTTATTGAGACTATACTATTGTTTCCCTTGCAAGTAATCTGAGCCAGCACTGAGTTTTCGCAAGCGTTCCTAGTCCAGCCTTTCATCACAGACATTACCTAACAAAGGACTAATAGTTAAGCTGTTTGACAGATTCACTTTCCTGTCATGACCCATTTGCCCACACCATGCCTTAAAAAGACCGAATCCAAGAGCTTTCTGGGGCTGAGGAGATGGCTCAGTGGGTAGAGTCTTGCGTTGTGAGGACCAGAGTTAGATCCCCAGTACCCATTTAAACGCTGGGCATGACGGCACACATCTGTAACCCCCGTGCTGGGAAGATAGACACAGATGAATTCCTGAGGCTCGTTAGCCAGCTGGTCCAGACAAACTGGCAAGCTGAAGGTTCACTGAGAGCCCATGAGAAAACTAAGGTAGAGAGTGATAGGAAAGGTGCCTAAAGAAGTCTTTCCCTTCTACATGCATATACATGGGTTTGTACACCCACATACACGCTCTCCACAAAGAAGCTCTGACCTTTTGCCTTCTACCTCCTAAGCTCAAGCATCTAACTAAGGCATGAGGCTATTCTGTAATTATTCTGTAATTATTCTGTAAGAATAATCTCCTGACTAGTATTGTGTGTGTGTGTGTGTGTGTGTGTGTGTGTTTTATACACATGTATATGTGCACATGTGTATAAAATTTATCTCTGAAGTTCAATTTTTCTTTCTGACTAGTCCTATACACGACACCACTTTTTCCCCCTGAAGTAACCTCAGGTCAGGACAGTAGGTCTACACAGGGCCCAGCCTGGACACAGGGCCACATAGAGCACTCCCACTTATCTGTTTGATCATGTTGAGTCTCCTAGTGGGTTGACACGCTCTGAGTTAGAAGAAAATGGCCACTCTGTTTCAGCACATTATCACCCAGATCCCACAAGAGTGACTCAAACAAGCCGAAGTGAGGAGAAATTGCATTTCTGTATTTTCTGTAGCAATGTTCTTGACCCTGCTGCAACTGAGTCATCCGGAGGAAACGTCTAGGAACAAGCGAAAGATGATTGGGAAGGGTAAAATTAGAAGTGCCAGATGTGACACATCAGCTTTGCAGAAGAAAGTCAAACCTCAAGCCCCCGGACAGGAGCAAATACCATACAGGAGGCACATGGAGGAAGGCACATGACTAGGCTTGTGTCTTAGAACTACCCCCAAAACCTTGGCTATGAGGAAGCAATGCCAAAGCTCACAGATATCTTTATTTAACTGACCAATGGGTGTGTGGACATTTCTCTGATGGTTCTAACCATTGACCCATCATGCCCATAAATCCATCAAAGCAATTTATCAGGATGGCAGAGGTTGACCCAGTTAACCTTCAAACCAAAGTGCCTCTCTAGACATTCTGACTTTCCTACTCTCCCCTCATAGTCACTGATTCGTAGAACAGGCATATGTCACTTAAATGGAAACATGGATACACATTTGTCATTTGGTGTCTTCAAATTGTGGGTTTCAGGACCCCCAGAAGTAACAAAATTGTTAATGCTTAACTTTTATACTGAACAACGTGCTGTCTGCATATAACCTAATCATATCTCTCCCAATCAATTCTATATGATTTAAAATGCCTACTCTAAAGGTTGAATAATTATCCTGTAGTATTTATATAATGAGAAAGAAAATTTCTATAATTGTTCAAACTGTTTATCAAGTATTTTTGATCTGTGGTTGGCTGAACTCATGAACACAGAATCCTCTGAATGCAGAAAGCTAAATTAGTAAGGTCAGACAGTGCCTACCAGAAGAGGTTAGGGGTAGAACTACACTCAGTCATTCCAACCGCCATAGAAACTACAACACAGCAATCGCCCAGGAGCCCACTTAAGAAGTGGTCAGCCTGAGATCCCAGACTGATGGAGATATTACTTGGAGGATCAAACAATTATAAATATTTTCCCATCCAGGAATACTTTAGTTAATTTGGGGTTACAATTCCTTTTTATTATTAACTATTCACTTTACATCCCAGTTATAGCCCCCTCCCTCCTATCCTCCAACTCTCACCCTCCTTCCCTCTTTGCCCTATTCTCCCCTCCTCAACTCCTCAGAGAAGGGGAGCCTCCCCCTCCTCACACACCCCAGCATATCAAGCTGTACCAAGACTGAAGTCATCCTTTTTGCCTGTGGCCTGATGAGGGAGCCCTGGCAGGGGAAATTGACCAAAAAGCAGGCAACAGTTCCCATTCCTTTTACTAGGGAACCCATAGAAGAACCAAGCTGCCCATCAGGTAGTTACCAAGGACCAGTCCATGCACCTTGGGTGGAGCTTCAGTCTCCATAGGCCACCCTGGCCACTGTTAGTTGGCTCTGTTGGTCTTCTTGTGGAGCTCCTGTCCCCTCTGAGTATTTCTATCCTTCCCTCTACTCTTCCACAAGACTCCCTGTGCTCCACCCAATGTTTGCCTGGGGTCCCTGGATCTGTTTCCATCAACTATTGGGTGGAGCCACTCAGAGAACAGTTCTGCTAGGCTCCTGTCTATAAGCATAGCAGGGTACCATTAATAGTATCAGGGGTTGGCTCTCTCCCTTAGAGTGGGTCTCAGGTTGTGTCAGGAATTGGTTAAGCATTTCCTCAATCTCTGCTTTATTTTTGTCCCTGCACATCTTGTAGGAATGGCAAGTTTGGGGTCAAAAGTTTTATGGGTGGGTTGCTATTTCCTTCCTTCCACTAGGAGTTGCAGCTAGTTAGAGGGTGGCTTCTTCAGTCTCTATGACCCCTGCTACTTGGAGTCTCAGCTGGAGTCACACTTGTATCCTCCCAGGAGCCTACCCTGTGGTAGGTCTTCAGCTTGTCATGGAGAAGGCCCCAGCCAAGGTTTCTTTTCTCTGCAAGCTCTCTGTCCTCCTGCCCTCACCCTCCCCAGGTCTGATATTGACCCTCATTTCTCTCCGTGTTCCCTCTCTTACCCTCTTCCCTCTCTTTAACAACTGCTATCTATTCTATTTCCACCTGTGAGTGAAATTTAAGTGTCCTCTCCTGGGTCCTCCTTGCTAGCTCTCTTCTTTGAGTCTATGAATTGTAGTGTGGTTATCCTGTACTATATGGCTAAAATCCACTTATAACTGAGTACATGCTGTGTGTGTGTTTCCAGGTCTGGGTTACCTCACTAAGGGTGATCTTTTTTAGTTCCATTCATTTGCCTGTAAATTGAATGATTTCCGTGGTTTAATAGCTGAGTAGTGTTCCATTGTGAAACTGTACCACAGTTTCTTTATCCATTCTTCAGTTGAGGAACATCTGGGTTGTTTGTAGTTTCTGGCTACTATGAATAAAGCTTCTATGAACGTAGTTGAGGTTATAATTCTTAAGTCAAGATTATGTAAAAGCTTGCCATTCTTCTGAGTATTTTATGACTTTTGTTTTTGTTTTTTAAATATTATTATTAGTGTGTGTGCAATATGTGGGTGCACAGGCAGGCCATGGTAAACATGTAAAGGTAAAAGGATAGATTTTGGGAAATGGTTCTCTGTCTCAACAATGAGATCTGGGAACCAAGTTCAGGTCATCAGGTTTATATGGTAAGTGCTTTGATCTGATGAGCCATCTCACTACCTGCTACATATTTCTATACTGTAACATACCCCAAAAAAATTCTAAACTATTCATGAACCCTTGTCTTTACTCTGGATGTAGTTAAGGTCAGCTGTAAATGTTTCTTTTATTTCCTCAGAGGAAGCAATGAGATGAGATTCTTGCCCAGATTTCATGAATACATACATGGTTTGAGTCCAGAGTGTTTCAATCTCATATCCCTAGGCCTAAGCCTGGAAATGTCTAGCCTCCATACAATCTAATTTTCTGCAAGACCAGACTTTGAAGTCAACTTCCAGTCTCCATCTGCTAACCGAGTCCTAGAATATTTCAGTCTCCAAAACTTACTTCTGACTAAACTCACCCTTTCTAGCTCTTTCTAAACTCTGGCTGGCTGTCTCAACTCAGCTACTCTGGCCCAAACTCATCTCCAAGCTGACTGATTCAAACTGGCTTCTCTTGGCTTCTGGCTGAATTGCTCTGTTTGGCTTCAAACTAACTCTGTCAATCTGTTCTAATCTTCTGGCCACTTATCATTCTCTGGTCCATTCTGTCTTCTCCTGCGTCGCGCTTGTTTTCTCTGCAACCTGTCTCTGTAAAACTGTCCTGGTAAAAACTGCCTCTGAATTCCACAACCTGAACTGCACTGACTGCACGAACTGCATGAACTGCAAAATGACGTCAACTCCACTGTAATTACTCTCTGCACTCTATTCCTGCACTGCTCTTTAAGGAGCCTCTCTTCCCTGTCTGTTCTTGTGAGAGTTTGGGCATATCCTATCTCTGACTCATTCCGTCAAATCTTTCTCTGATTCATCACTTTGTCTGCCCCTCAATTAGACATCACTTTCAAATATGCTTCTACAAACTAGCTTTACCCTCATTGTTGGGGATTAAAGTTGTGTGCCAATGATGTGTTTGTATTCCAGTCAGAGGGACAAAAGTATATGGCGTGTCTGTATCCCAGCTATATTACACAGACTTAGAAGGTCTTTAAATATGATCTATTGCCAGAGGAGCCATGATGCTGGATTTAAATTCCTCTACAGTCAGCCTTAACTCACTGACCAATATGGAGGACTGAATTGTCATGAACTGCTCTTTTACAAACCCAGATCATGTCTGTTTTGATTAGTAATTGCTCTGTTACTCATATTTATGTCTCGGTCAAGTAGAAAAGTCAGTGTAGAAACTTGAAGATAGTGTTCTCCTTTCCTTCCTAAGCAGCCCTTTGTCATCTTGGCTTTTGTTCATTTAGCCAGGTCAGGGACTCTAAGGGCAAAAACTGAAGTTAACATTGAAATGGCTTTAACACTGCAGCATAGAACTCTATAAATGGTGACCTTAATAAAATGCTATCTGGGATAAACCAAATAACTTGGTACCTTCTTGTCAGATTAATCAGACTAACTGATGAAATAAGAAAACTTACCAGCAGGAAACTGTAAGTTTGGGCAACAAAAAAACATTTCTTGTATATCTCTTGTATTTTACTCCTCTTGCAAAAACAAGCACATATTATCTTTCCAAAGACATATCCATATTCAAAGAATTCCAAGACAGAGATAATTGGATATCTACATGGCCCAGAGTTGATTTTTATATTCAATATGATAAAAAATAAATGGCCTAGCACCAGGGGAAATCCTGGGCAACCTTGCTGGCCTCCTATGTCGATTTGCTAACCCTGGGTTTAGTTAGGTGTTTTGTAAATCAATGGATCATGCAGCCTGAGCTTGGGCCATAGATGTCATGTGATTGAGACTTTGGGCACAAATTTGAAGTCACTGCTATTAGAAGTCCTTTAACTATGGCCTCAGAGTCTCATTCCTTCTTCCAGCATCAATTCAATGGCCAAAGCTGCCTTGATAGCCCATACTATGCTTTGGGACATTTGTCCTTCAATGCCTGTGTATTAAAAGCTCCGTCTCTAATGTGGCACCGTTCAGAGGTAGCAGAAACCTGAGGATGTTGGGCCTAATAAGATGCCAGCAGAACATGGAGGCCCTTTCCTCTCTTTTGTTCCTTGGCCATGAGATGAGCAGTTTTACAGCATCAGGCACTCTTATCATAGTATGCCACCTCACCCCAGGCTCAAAGCAATGGAGTCAACTGACCACGTAACTGTGACCCAAAACCATGAACACAAATATACCCTCTCTCCATAGAGGTCAGATATTTTGAGTGTTTCATTATAAATACACAAAGCTGCCTGACAGCCTGTAAAGATCGTAATGTCTATGACCCTTCATGGTTCATGAATCAGTCACTGGTGTTTTAGTCTGTAAGGGCTTCAGTTTTTCTTCCAAAAGACATTATTCCTGCTGGTATGCTGGCCATAAATCTAACAGAGTGCCTACGCTGAATGAGCACTGTCCATAGGCCAGAACTCAGCCCATCCAAGAAAGTCCATCCTGTAAACATCGTCCTGCCTTTGGCTTGTGGCAACACAGTGAGCTGTTTGGATTAAAGCAAATGAGCTTCACATCAGAAAGTGCAACTGAACTCGCCAGCGCACGCCAGCATTTAATTTATCTTCTTCAGAGTTCCTTTCTTTCTGAAACAGAAAATAAATCGAGGAGAAGGAAGAGATGAGTATGAGGTTGTGTTTCCCTCAGATTAAAGTCATTGATTACAGGCTGACATCATGGGAAATGTTGATACAATAAATTTTTGTTTTCCCTAAATGACTTTCTCATTGAAGATTAGAGTCCTATGGGGAAAGTTGTAGCAGTCAGTGTTAAATTATTAGCTCATATTTAATGCCTGAAATCCTGGCTTACCTGCTCGGCATTCTTTGTGGCTATAGCATTTTACATGCTCCCCTCTCCACTCATAAAAGGCCAAAGTTCAACTCAAAGCACCACAATGGCAAAAGCCCCCTACCTTGCACCCATGCCACTCTCCTCATGACACTTAGGTGCCCAGGCTACCTGCTGAGTGCTCTTATGTGCCATGTCTCTAAAGACTGCTAAATTGGCTCGGATATGTGGGATTAAGCTCACCTCATAAAATTTGCTTGAGAAAATCTCAGATCCATTAATGCTTCATAAAAATTTTACAAGGTTTCTGCTAAAGGAAGGAAAACAAACAGAGGTGGTGTCGGCATCTAGGCGCTCCTTAAATCAAACATTCTCTCTCTAATGCATTTTTTTTATGGCACCAATCAGAAAAGCAATCAACCATGAAGCCTGCGGCTTCTTCTGCTTCCATTCCTAGAGCAAAATCTGTAGTAACTTTAGGCATTCTGCATGAAGAGAAGCTTCTCTATTAATATTAATATACATCCATAGTATAAACACTCTCATACATAACTCTCTCTATATATATACACATATATCCATATCTCTATACCTATAAATCTATCCATCTCTAGGTAGATTAAAAAACATCTAAGATCATCAAAATGCCCATATTAAGATTAAAATCACCTATTATACAATTTTAGATCAGAAACTAGGATAAGATGAAAAATTAATCTTTCTCATACCAATTCCAGGGTGGAAGGCAGAGCACATAGTCACAGTGGTCACTGGATATATAGAAACCCTGCACTGAAACCTCCACCAAGGAAAAAAGGAAGAAAAGAAGAGTGGGTATGTAAGACTCCTAGAAAACTAAATACTCTCATATTTATTATCTTTATTTATATTTGTGTTGTTCTTAGAGATAACTGACAGTAAAATAGATTAAAAGTAACAGCTGGACTCCAGGGCTTAAGAGAGTGCTCTATTTGAGATATGCAAGGAGACCATTTAGAAAAAGTGACAGCTCAGCTCCACCTACAGCACACAGTCCCCAAAGTCCAGCGCTGTGGAACCCACAGGCACTGTACCTAGACATCACCTTGATAAACAGACCTGCAGACGTGAGAATAGCACACTTGGGCCTGGTTCCTAAAATGATAAGGGACTGTCTTGCCATCCTTAGCCTCTGATTGTGTAACTTTCATCAAATCCTCTTTTTTTTCATAACAGAGAAGCGACTAAAATACAGAAGCAATAATAACACTACCACATATTGCTTAGATTTCTCTATTTTATGTTCCATATATATTATAATTATCTGATCCTCAGAACAGTAAAAATAAAACTGTAATATCTCAGAAAAAGAACAAGATTTGCACTAAAATAAAAACTGGTGTTTAAATTCTGGCTTGGCCAGCTGCAAGCTTATCTGACTTTAGACCTTTATGAACCTGTTATTACATATGTAACTTAGGAATGATCGTCCCACATGAGTAACAGAGATATGATTTTACTCTTAAATGTTACCATAAATCTCGTGTGCCTCAATGGGATGGGGCCCAAAAACTTGGTCCCCGCTGATGGCACTGTTGAGAGGTGCTACTAAAGTTCCCAGACTGGACCAGCTGGGAGGCAGTGAGGTCACTGGGATGAGAGAGGTCACAGAGGGGTATATGAAGAGCTTTGCAGGTAGGATAGAGAAGGGGAAATTATTTAATTATGTGATATTCTCAAGAAAAATGAGAAATTTTTAAAAACTGATATGGAGACTCCAAGCCCTTGGTCTCTCTCCTTTCTCTCTGGCTACTGCCAGGTGAGGAGCACTGCTTTATTGTGAGCGGTCTGCTATGACACTCAGCTTCACAACAGGCCCAAATGGAACACAGAAGGCCAACCAAGATTGAAGTCATGAGTCAAAATAAATCTGCCCTCCTTTTCAGTTGTCTGTCTCCTGTATTTCCTCATAGGGGCAGAAAGCCAACACCCAGGACATCACTTTGATATTTGTATGTATATGTCTTTGTGGATAGAATAAGGCTATGTCTGATTCAACTTTTGCACAGTCAAGAAAGCTAATGAACAACACAGGGAAAGCTCAAAGAACACGTTTTAATTCAATATGTCTCCCAATTCTGATGTGTAAGAACATGTTTTTCCCATGACTCAAGGCTACCCAGCTCTGCTTTCAATTGGTGCAGCACCACAAATGGAGGGGTTGAACTTTTGAAGAAGGGAAAGGCTCGTCCTTCCTGACCAGTTCATGCCACTCAGTGCTGTGGCAACTAACTTCAAGAGAGTCACACAGTTGGATGGAATAGAAAGGAAGCTGATAAATGTGAGAAAACAATGTCCCAAGACTGAAAAACGTGGGATTTTGCCTCCTCTACACTGTGGCCCAACCCACATGCAGACAGACAGGGAGGGCATCGGAGCTCACTCAGTTCAGTCAAAGCAGGAAGCCTGGGAGGATTCCAGAGGTTTCCCCATTCCCTCAGCACTCTGCTTACCACATTTGAAAAGTCTGGCCACAGACTCAAAGCAATGAAAAAGTACCTGTGAGCTGTCAGGGAACGCCTGCTGACATCATTTCTGTTGAGAAGCAATCAATGCAAACATGAGGCTCTGGTCCTTTTCTATTTCCTATACTCCCACATACCTGTTCAATGTGGATGGCTCTAATTAGATCTGGAATAACTACGATGCTGAAATGCTCTGGGTCACCGTGCTGTCCTGGATAGGTAGCCCCTGTAGTTTCCCGGATGCTCCGTGTGAAAGAAGAAAGCAGCCCTGGTCTAGAACAGAAGTGACATCAATCCATGGCACTCACCACCCAGCCCATCTGGTTCTGACCAGGTCTCCACAGTGCTGGCTAATGGATGTCTGTGGCATTTGCAGAGAGGTTTGTTCTAAAGAAAATCGATGGTAGACTCCTTGACACCAGTATCAGACATCCCAGAGACACTGGCTTCCCCGCCTGGCCCTGGGAGTTCTTGAACGTGTGGAGGAGGAAGTGCATTCACTCGGAGCCCTTTGCCCCACAGGTTTTATAAATAATTCAGGAAGACAAGGAAGAGCTATCTTAAGAACTGGCTTCAGGGGCTGTCTTGCTCAGGATTCTAAAACGTCACCTAGTGCCCCCTGGTCATTCCTACTGCTATAACTTTAAAGACAAACTATGGAATATATTTAGGAAAACCATAGCCTGCTATTAGTGAGATAAAAATGTGACAGTTCACTGGTGGGGACACCAGTCCCAAATCCCACTATTATTAAATCAGAGCACAGCACTGGGACAGCTGGGAGAACAAAACTGATAAGGTGAAAAAGAAAGCTTTTCTTAGCTCTTCAGGCTGGAGAACCTTGATAGTCAAATTGATTGGATTAAAAAAATGTCTAAGAGATAGTAAAGCGTGGCTTTGATGTGTCTGTATGGGTGTTTCCAGCAAGGATGAAATCCTGAAGCCAATGACCCATGGCAGTAATGACTCCTTTGATGGATTCGGAATATGATAATGTGACTGGGATGTGGTGAAAAGCCAGAGGTGGGATCTACTGATCAAAGTAGGAGGTCCCCCAGTGGAGTGTCTTCGGGGCTGTATCTGGCTCTGGCCCTTTCCTATATCCCTTTTCTTGGTTTCCTCTTCATGACTAATGTGAATGACTCTGACACCTCTGAAACTGTGAGCCAAGATAAGCAATTCCTTGCCTTGACTTGTTCTCAGATATTCTGGTTATAGTAATAGGGACATAAGCAGTACAGGATTCTCACACCATCAGTAGATTTCACAAGACATAGTGGTATTTTTTAAAGTCATTTATTACATTTTTTTTTGCACTTCTCAGTTCTTAAAAACTATTGTCTATACCAATTGTTCTCATGACTTTCTCACTCCGGTCATCTATTTTTCCCCCTTGTATTTAAGATCCTGTTTGCATTTGAAAAGTCCTTTTCCTCCCTAGTGGCTTTTTAAGAAAAGGAAATTCTAAATGTTGACAAACCACTGTTGTCCAAAGCACAGCCAGGATCCAAGCAAAAATATTTGAGGGACAAAAAATGCCAAGTAGCCAGCCAACATATGTGGAAAAATTCCATCTCAGTACCACTCAGCTCAGTGCAATTTCCAACAATGGAATAGCATTTCCACAATCAAACTAGCAAACATCAACAAAATTATAAGAGTAAGCACAATGAAAGGGCGATGTTGTAGAGAAAAGAGCAATGCACCTATGCAAAGAGCAATTTGACAGCAGGTGTCAAAGAATATTGGCTGTTTGCATATGCTTAACTGGAATTCCATAGAATTTCTCTGTGCTATGGAACTAATCACCATTGTGAATGAAAACATCACAAGAGGACATTCATTTAAACAGTATTTATGACAACAAAACCCTTGGTACCAGTTTGTCTCTTGATAAACAGGAGATTGCTACTAAAAAGAGCAATGGGCCATCTATGAAGTAGAATATTTTGTAGCAAAGAAATATCACATATGGGCTGGAGAGGTGGCTAGATGGGTAACACTCTTATTGCAACACATATGAGGAGTTTGGACTCCTAGCATAAACATAAAAGCTGAGTGTGGCAGCACAGGTCTGTAACCCCAGAACAGCAATGTTCAGTGAGGAATCCTGTCTCAAAAAAAAAAAAAAAAAAATAGTGGGCAGTGAAAGAGAAAGATACACATCAACCTCAGACCTCTAAATCTGCATGTGTGGGTGAGCACATCATGCTCACACTTGTACATACAAGAGAAACAGAGACAGAGACAGAGACAGAGAGGCAGAGAGAGACAGAGAGAGACAGAGAGACAGAGAGAGACACAGACAGGGACAGAGACAAAGAGAGAGCTTATACAACATTCAATGATAAGAAAAGACGTTATACAAATTGTATGACTAAACACATTATACATTAAGCACTGTAAAAATATAATTATGCATATAGATTTATAAAACAATGACTTGCACGTTAACAATGATGAACCATGAATGGTTAATTACAAATAAATAGTTTAACATGTCTGTTTGTTTGTTTGCTTTGCTTTGCTTACTACTGCTTCCTAAGACTTTCCACAGCAAACATATGGCTTCCCGTATTCTGTAAAAGTTGACCGTGTGTATTCTATAAGGTTGACTGAGCACACAGTTTGGGCCAGGAAGTATGTGGGGCAAAATTAAATGCATAGGTTCTCTGAGAGGTACTGATGGAAAGGGATCCCTCCAGCAGCATCTGAGCCTGGGGAATCTAGCCTGCCAGCCTGTGGCAGATCAAGGAGTGCACGAGAAAACAGATCCCTTCCTTTCAGGGAGCCACAGCAATACCAAGTAGAGCTTCAGCTTGCAGCTGCAGCTTCCGTCTGGGACATGGAGAAGCTAAACACGTGTTCATTGACCCCCCCAGGACCTGGGTCAGAGCAGCAACAGGCCTTGCTCCCCACTTCCGCCTGCAAAGGCCACAGAGGCCTTCAAGCAGCTCTGGTGAGCAGAGGACCCTGTGCTACTCAAAAATGCCCATGTTTGATTTCTCGAATTAAACACTGACCTGAACTGAAGAGGATTGGAATGCCAGAGCATTCTATTGGGGTGGCTATTTTGGGGTAATGGAGATCTTACCTAAGTCATGTCTCTGGTGGGTTCTATCTCCAAGCAATGTGTTTAATGGCATTACTCTATGGACTGATTTGACTAACGCAGCCACAAGTTGCTTTATAGTGGAGCCTGACTTTGCCGTCCTTACTCCTAGGCTTGACAGTATGAAGAGAGTTGCAGTTTGGGAACACCCAGGCTGCCCTTCTCCATCTCTGCCGAGTGACTTAGTTCTTCAGGCTTCCTTCTCGGCTCTACTGCCTCTTTGTAGCAGACTATTTATTTCTCTTCCATTCTTGCTCCCTGGCCTTATCTTTCCTCCTCTTGGTTTATTAAAAGTTTCTATCTAAAAATAATTCTCTTCTTTCTTACTCTACACCCTACTTTGTAATTAAAAAGTTCACTGGTCCTCTGCTGAAGGTTGAGAATCAGTGACTGTTTTTGTGCTTTGTCCACTGTTAAGACTCAACCGGATTTAATCGTACCCAGGTCATCAATGTCAGAGAAAGTAGACCAAACAAAGCAACCAATCAATGCAAAGAAACTGTTTGCTGAGCAAAAGCTTTGATCTTTGGATTAGCAGTTATGAACTGGTCATTTTCGCAAAGATTTTAAGATTTTAATGTGATTTTAGTACATTTTACTTTCTTACCCAGCCCCTAAATAAACATTCATATTCTCTCTCTCTCTCTCTCTCTCTCTCTCTCTCTCTCTCTCTCTCTCTCTCTCTCTCGTACACACACACATGTGCATACACACACGCATACACACACGCATACACACACACATACACACACACATACACACACGCACACACACACACACACACACACACACACACACACACACACACACACACACACTTTGGCTCCTGCTATTTAAAAAGCCTGTCTACCCTATACATCCCTGTAACCAGAAAGATGGACCCCCAACTTTAGTCCTAAAATACACTTTGAAAAACCTTGTAAAATGTAGCGGGGAAGTACAGTATGCCTCTATTTTTGAAAATCTTAGCACCTCCACATTCCTTGCCTTTAGGGAAAAAAAATGTTGCCAGGACAACAAACCACCCAGCCTTTTCTTGATGTTTAAAAACCCCACCCCCACCCCCGCCCGCCTTCTTTCCCAAACAGTGTTCCTTGCTGGCAACAGGAAAATTGAGCCCAGTGCTTTCCGTCTGAGACTCATAAAAGGCAGCTATGTATTATTTTTCTCAAGATTGACAAAACTGTCCCTAAACAAGGAAGTTGAGGTATGCTCTGAATCGCGTCTCCCATATCTACTCTGGGGATTGAGTTTGGGTAGGGCAGAAGCTGAAGTCAATTCCGGTAGGAAGAAACAGAGATGCAGCACCAGCCCACATCGGTCATCACAAACAAGAGCCACGCTTGCTCCTTTAATTGCCTTGTTTATCCATTCACTTACTTCTTTAGAAACAGGGTCTTCCCATTCAGTCTAAGTTAGCCTTGAACTCCCATAGTGACTTCCAGTCCACCACTCTACCGACTCAGGCTGCCCAATTCTGAGGCTAAAAGCCTGAGCCACCATACCCAGCTCTGTTCATTTTTAAAATGAAACTCTTGTGAGATGGCTCTCTGAATGAGAAAGCTAAATAACCTCTCTTTAGTGTACATTCCATTTGTCACCTTTGCTTCCCGCTGATCATTAAGGTGAAGAAAATGCATCAAAATATGTAGTCATCCTAGAGATATTTACAAAACACTAGAGAACTGTGAGGCTCCTTGGGAGTAGCTGGGGAAAAGAGGGCAATCATAAAAGTAAAATGCCGTGAACTTTGCTGCACTGACTAAGCGGCATCACTGTATATTACATATACATACTCGTATGTGCTTAGGTGTATACATATGCATGCACACAGAGATCTGCTACCGGTGATTTGTACAAAGTACAGAGATAAAGGATATATCATCTGTTCCCTGAAGGAACCTCAGTCCCGGTAGCATTTGTAACTTAAGACAGACAGCAGTTGAGTACTAGTAAAAGCCACGCTTAAAGTAAGTACAGGGGCGCTCAGCAGACAATGAGCCCGTGATGGAGCCACTCAATTCTTTGAGGCAGGAAATGATGCTGAGTGTCAAAACACCTTCAAAGAGACAGGGCATTTGGGATGTTGCTGAATGATGCTCAGGACTTTGGCTTATCAGCAAGAAAGGTATCCGCGAGCAAGATCCCAGGTACAAGAAAGCAAGTGATAAGTTATTGTCAGACTTGGTATGAAAAAGACCAGGGTGATGCTTTCTTGCAGGGAGCCATTATGGCATATGTAGTATGGAAGTATGGCAGAAATCTCATTATGATCTCTTAGGTCCTTGTCTTCCTCACAGGTAGTGTGGGGCTGTAAGGAGTGCCTATGCCTAGGCTTTTACATTTGGCCTTTCCCCCACTTTCCAGCATCACACTGTGCTTTGAGCCAGTCTTTGTTCCTGTCAGGAAGGCCCCGTATTCACTGGACCAGGTTAATAGGGTGGAGAGGGAGCATCTGCTTCAGAGAAGGCTGTCAAGTGAAGGCAGTAACACTATCTCCAAACCAGCTTTTCATAGGCTCTTACTTATTATTTAATTTGGCTGCAGTGTATGGAATTAGGCTAATGGCTGTTAAGTGGCTAAGTCACAAACATGCCCCATCTGCTGAGAAGGCTCTGGGCCATTGTCTATTTCAAAGGCTAAGGGAAAAGGATGAGTGAGACACACTGTTACTGAGAGCTTCATCACACGCCTGTTTATGCCCCTCTCTGATCTTATTTCTTTCAACGCTAGTGGTTTTCATGGTTCCATATTAAAGAGTTAGAATCAGCCCCTCACTGCTGGACCATTAGCAAAGTGGATATAGCCTCTCCTCACCTAAGCTGCCAGATACATAACAGCAAGCAGCCCCAGCAGCAGCGCAGTGATTCAATGCACACCAGGGAATAGCCATGTTACAAATGTTCAGGGTGCCGTGGTGAACACATGGAAAAGCAATGACATAGTCACCTGGGATGCACGATGCTCTAAGTTCAATTCCTAGTGCTGTTGGAATTAAAAGAGAGAAAGAGAGAAAATGTGAAAACACGAGGGAATATTCCTGACAGTGTTTGATTCTGTCTTGGAGAGAAAAGGTGAGAGACACAGACCTGAAACATTCTAATATTTGGTCCACCTTGTCCAAACCCCAAGAGAAATGGAAAGAAGGAGGACATAGCTGGGAAGAGTACAGGGGAGTTTACAGTCAGGAATTCTTTTAGATTTGGGTTTGAATAGAATAATAGCCAGCTTATATAATTGCTTATATTTATATAGTACTCACTGCAGTATAATGTACATATAGTATCCAAATGAACTCTAGCAATAACCAATACAAGGACACGTTCATTCTTTTTGGCTTGGGAGTAAACAGATGGGTAACTAGTGCTATCCATTAACAAGGGTTTCACCAGCTTCTGTGACCTATTTACATTTGCAGAGAATCAAGCTGGGAGATTGAGAGGGCAACTGTCTAACAAACACGAGACTTTAGGTTTGAGTCTCGGCATTAGAAATAAATAAAGTAAGATAAATAAAAGTAATGTTAGAGAAAATCTAAACAAGCAAAGAAGGAGAGCACATGGGCTTTTCAGTCCTGTCAGGGCTCTGGAGTATGATGAGAAGCACATGGCTATGATGAAGGTGAGTTTAGTAGTTTAGTTGCAGTGTGTGGACCAAGACATGGGAGCTATGATGTGATGGATAACTGGAGACAGTGAGTAGGATTCTTAGGAAATGAGGCAAGGGAATGAGTCATTAAGAGGAAGCCTTATATGCCATGGGAAAGAAGGAGAGTACTCAGGCTATTCTTCTGAACATCCTGTCATGCCTGATACATAGGATGCAATACAGGTGAGGAAAATGGAAGGAAAGGTCAAATGGGATGTCATGGGTGCATTGTGAGCAAGCAACATTGAACTCCAGCTTACAGGAGTCACATACCACTGTTGTCTTAGTGAGGATTTCCATTGCTGTGAAGAGATACCATGACCTTGGCAGCTCTTACAAAGGAAAGCACTTCATTGGGGTTCGCTTACAGTTTCAGAGGTTTAGTCAATTATCATCATGATGGGAAACATGGCAGTGTGCAGGCAGACATGGTGCTTGACAAGCAGTTGAGAGTCCTACATCTTGATCAGCAAGCAGCAGAAGAAGACTGTGTGTCACACTGGGCATAGCTTGAGCACCGTAGACTTCATACCCACCCCCACAGAGACACACGTCCTCCACACCTCCTAACAGCGCCACTCCCTCCTACGTCAAGCACATGAGTCTGTAGGGGCCATACCTATTCAAACTACTACAATGATACCATTGTGTGAAGTGATGTGGCAAAGGGGAAACAAAATCAACTCACCAATAAATACTCACCAAAGAGCCTTGAGTTTTGGTCAAGACCTGTGCAAGGTAATGGAGACAAGGAATCAAACCTACCAAGACACACCCTTCATTTTATCAAGGAAACAGCCATGAGATAACTGCAATAGCTAACAGAGCCACCATGTAATGTTCTGGAGAGGGAGGAGGATGTAAGCTGGGAGATCTAGACAGTATGGAGGACCGGGTTTGGAACAACGTGGGAACTGGAAAGTGTCCAGCAGAGCTTAACACGGGAGCTCTTTGCTCTTCTAGGACTTCTGAAACTGCATGCCAAATGTGACACACTACTACTCAGGGGACCTGAACCTTCAAGGAAATAAAAGGCTTTTGAGTGAGTGACTTTTTCTATACTAGATATTGCTTGTGACTCAGAAAAACAGATTTCAGAGAATTTGGAAATATGGGTCACAGGTCTAAGTGCTAGAGCTGTTCTCTTGCTAGACTGGACACAGAGTCCCATTCCCCAGAGCTGCCAAAGCTTAGAATATCTTCAATTGTGCTTGGAGATTCGTTATATGTACAGCCTAAAACAGCACTGATTTTTTTTGCCTTAGGAATTAAGGATGAAGACGCCAGTGCTGGAACCCAAGTCCAGGACATTGTGTTGTTCGGGATCCTGGGGATGCAGCAGTGAACAAAACAAAGCTTCTGCCTCATAGCTGACATCCTAGTGTAAAACAGTAGGCAATAAACAGACAAGCAATAGGTGTATGAAATATATTCCAGCGCTCACCGCAGCACTGCGCAAAACTCATAGACATAGGAGTGATCAAGCATCCATCCACGGATGAACAATCAAAGAAATCCTGGCATCTACGCACGTGACAACACTCAGCCTTGTGAAAGAGAGGAAGCTGTGCCATCTGCAAAGGACCCCTGAGGTTGTTATGCCAAGTGAAATATGGCAGCCACAGAAGGACAGCTACTGCATGATGGCACTGACATGTGGCATCAAAGACAAGCAAACTCACAGAAACAGAGAGCAGAATGGGAGTTCCCAGGGGCAAGGGGAAGGTGGGGGGGGGGGAGGCACACAAAGCTGCTAAGCACAGGGCAGAAAGTCCCAATTATGCATAGCAAGCACTGTTTTAGGAAGGCCAGACTCATCTAGGTGTGCTGACCACAATTAAACACAATTTAAAATGAAGTGAAATATACAGCTTTATTGGGTAAAAGTGAATGAAAGAACACCACATTGAGTCCTGGTGAAACCCACCATGGGACCTATCTATATTGAGAGGCCATGAGGCAACTAAGGCAGACCACATAGCGAGTACCAAGCCTTTGGGGTTAAAGAGTAGAATAAGAGGCAATAATGTTTGCTCAAAAAGTCATTGTCTCATGGGCAAAGCAAGTTTAATATGAGACAACAAAGCCTCCTTTGTCTACATCAAAGAAGCAGCCTGCATTGCTTCTTTGAAAGTGAAAGTGAAAGTGGCAACATATCCAAGTCCTTCAAGATATACCTTTGGGCATAAAGATAATTAGGCCCAAAATATGATTACATTCAACACTGCACATTCAGTGATAATAAACTAACAATAGTAAAAACAATAGAAACTATGCGTAGGACCTAATGGTTTTTCACTATTTGTAGCAACCAGGCTTTGAATGAAGTGCGCCCCCTACAGGATGTCATTTACCCTCACTACTAACATAAGGAGGAAAGACCCAGACTTAAAGAGGTACATAAGCTGAACCAATTGCACAGGGCACCGCCAATACTCACATCCAAATGTGGCTCACGCCAAAGTCACTCCCAGGAACTATACATGTCTAGGAGCAAACCGTGGGTCACTTGATGAGCATCTATGTCTGAGCAAGTAAAGTGCCCGAGTGTGAAAGCGTGTGCGTGAAGACCCACGCACGTGCCCTCAAAAACACATCCTTAACAAGAACAGATCTCACACAACGCTCTTGCACATATTCAGTTCACACCAAAGCTGCACACACACACTCGTATCATCTGTTCTTGTCTCCTCCAATCTTCCCTTTCTTGGTTTCTCCCTTAGCAGCAACAGTGCCAGGCTCTTTGTGAAGTTTGCCCTCAGTGGAGCTGGGTAGCCACAGGATGGGTGGCAAGCTGTTAAGAGTATATATCACTCCTATATTTATGGTTGTGAGCCTAGCCTTTAACGGCTGAGCCATCTCTCCAGAGAACAATGGGAGAATAGCAATGTAGAAGGATCCAGTGGGTCCTAGAAACCTACAAGTAGAACATTATGATAGGCAGATTTGGGTCAAGGGGTCCCGCTCCAACTAAGGCACTAGCCAAGGACAATACAGGCGGTAAAATTTAAACCCATACCCTGATCTAGCCCATGGACAGGACAGTCTCCACACTTGAGTGGAGAGAGGGATTTGACTTTCTCATGTACTCTGGTGCCTCACATTTGACTATGTCCCCTGGCGGGGGAGACCTAGTGGCACTCAGAGGAAGGACAGCAGGTCACAGAGAAGAGACTTGATACCCTATGAGCATATACAGAGGGAGGTAATCCCTCTGAGGAACAGTCATAGGGGAGGGGAATAAGGGGAAAATGGGAGGGAGGGGAGAATGGGAGGATACAAGGGATGGGATAGCCATAGAGATGTAACAAGAATAAATAAATAAATAAATAAATAAATAAATAAATAAATAAATACATAAATAAATAAATACATAAAAAATAAATAAATAAATAAAAGAGTATACATCACTGGCCATGGCAATAAATACTGACCTCCCAGGCAACGGAAGCTACTCAAAAGGACCAGTTACCCTACACTTAATGTGCAACTTAATGAGGAAGGACAATAAAACCAATTTGGAAAGAAATGCCAAGTAATCCATGTCAGATAGGGAGAATGGGGGGGGCCCTCCTGTTTTCTGTTGTTTTTTTTTTTTTCCTTTCTAATTTGATTTTTAAACCAACACCATAAACCTCCACGGAAAGAGGCTAACTTCAAGCCAGTTATGTGGAATCCAAAAGCAAGAGTATCCAGTACCCACTAAGCCTGTTGCAGTTTATATGTCCTGTGGGGAGTGAGGAAGTAATGAGTGTATGTGTAAGGAGTGGGTGGAGTCGTGAGTCAACGTGTGTTGTTGACCTGTGCGCAGCCGAATGAAGGCCTCTAAGCCTCAACCATAGGCATGGCAAAGCCTCTCCTGGAGCAGGCTCTGATCCACGTAGGAGTGTTTACTAACAATTGACCAGTGTGTGCACAAAACATCCCTCCCAGCTTCCTCGGCTGAGAGGAGTGCAGCCTGAGATTGTTTACTGACAGAGACCTCCTATGGAGATCAGCTCAACCTGCCTTCTTGTCCAGTAGCTTACAATAGCGCTACCTCCTCAGTTCAGATGCATAAAATAAACATGCCGACTTTCTGGGCAGCTGGTGCCCTCCATCAGAGCAAGCACGGCCCACCTGACCCTCCCCTTTTCTATACATGTGTTGTCTGCAATGTCTGACCTTTATTCCCTTGCACTCCAGTCAGTCCCTGAAACCGTGAAAAGTGTGACCGTGTGCCCTACAAAGTCACATTGAAATACAGTGGATGGCCATTGTAACAGCATTAACAGGTGGTACCTGAGGTAAGAGTTGACTGGTTAAGAGGGGTCCATCCTCATGAATGGATTCATGCCCTTATCTCCAGGGTATGTTTCTGACAAAATATGACTTGTCTAACTTGATCTGTTGTTAACTTGCCGTTCTTCGATCCAATCATGTGGCAGCACGTGCCACAACCATGCTCTTGAACTACTCATCCACTTTAGCTCTGCCCTAAATAAATTTCTATTGCTTATAAATTACAGTCTATAGTATTCTAACACCAGAGAAACAACCACAATGCCACGGGATTTGGGATGTTGCTCAGAGGTTGAACACATCCTTGGCATCCTAGAGGCCCATCTTTCAAACTCCAACACTGAAAATGGTCAAGAATGAAGGAAACCAGGACAAAGGGAGGAAGAGAAAGTCAGAATCACCACAACTTCCCTAGAAAGGCTGTGTTGCCAAGAAAATCAAAGAAAGCTCTCTGGTGGGTGCCAAGTGTGCTGGCTAGTTTTCTGTCAGAGTGATACAAGCTATGATACAAGCTACAGTGACTGGAGAAGAAAGAACCTCAGCTGAAAAAAAAAATACTTAAGTAAGATAGGGCTATAGGCAGGCCTATATGGCACTTTCTTAGTGATGGATGTGGGAGGAGCCAGGCCATTGAGGGTGGTACCACTCCTGGACAGGTGGTCCTAGGTGCTGTAAGGAAGCAAGCTGAGCAAGCCAGTGAGCAACATCATTCCTCAGTGGCCTCTGCTCCAGCTCCTGCCTCCGGGTTCCAGTCCTGTTTGAGTTCCTGCTCTCACTGCTTCTGATGATTGACTGTGATATGGAAGTGTGAGTGAAATAAACCCTTTCCTCCCAAAGTTGCCTTTGCTCATGATGTTTCATCGCAGCATTGTAGCCGTAAGATACCAAGCAAAAGTTCACTGCCCCTGAAGGAGCCACCAGAGAAAAACAGGCCATCAGGACTACAAAGGGTGGAGGGCTGCTATGTATTCCTGTCATACTCCCTGACACATGCTACATCTCAGAAGTTAGGGGAAATTTGTTGTTGTTGTTGCTGTTGTATTTTTTTAAGAATGTGTGTCTCTGTGTAGCTTTGTGCATATGGGTGCAGTGCCTACAGAGGCCAGAAGAGGGCATTAGATTCCGCCCAGACCTGCAGTTACACATGCTCAGGAAGTGAACTCTAGTCCTACCCTTTCTTCACCACTGAACCATGTCTCTTGCCTCCAATTAAGGAAACTTCTTGTAGGGATAGTTAATGTAGGAAAAGTACTAAAGCCATTTTCAATATACACATGTATCATGTATTAAAGCAATTCATGAGACAGAAATGCTACAAATAGCCCAGGACTGACCTGGCAAGACTCTGTCCAATCAGTGGAATAAAAAAGTCCAGAATCTGGCCATATACTAGAGCCAGTATTGTTTAATAAAGACAGTTTAATAAAGTTATTTTCTGTTGTTGTGAAAAAGTGTTGACAAAAACCAACTTAAAGAGGAAAGGATTTACTTCAGCTTAGAAGTTATTGTCCATCATTGAGGGAGCTCACGACAGAGACTGAATCAGAGACCGAATCAGAGACCAGGGCGGGTACATTGATTACTGGCTTATTTTCCCTGGCCTGTTCAGCTACCCTTCTTAAATAGCTCAGGCCCAGATGCTTAAGAATCGAAACTCCCATGGTGAGGTGGACCCTCCTAACTCAATTAACAATTAAGAAAATGTTCCATGGACATATGACAGGGCACCCTGATACAAGTAATTCTTCAGTTGAGGTTCCCTCTTTCAGGTGACTCTCTTTGGCAAGTGGACAAGAACTAACCAGCAAAGATAGCATGGCCAACAGAAACAGATACTGCTTAATAAACAATGCTGCAAGTAAGATTTTAAAAAACAAAAATAAACAAACAAAAACAAGAATTTCACCATCCAATAGGTGTATAGGAAGATCAACAATTTTAAATAAAAATTAAATGATAAAAAGAACTAAGGAAATTATCCAGCTCAGGTGCGATCTGTACTCCTGGCACTTAGAGGGCTTGAGTGAGGGTGATGAGTTTAAGGCCAGCCTGGGCTAAGGAATAAAGAAAAACATTCATGTTGTTCTGGATCTCAGGATAGGAATACCTTTCTAAGCAAAAGTAAAGACACAATAAGTGCAAAGTAATTACCCAACACAAAAATCAAGCATTTCATGTAGAAAATACATATAACAAATTATAAGACTGCAAGAAAACTATAATGTAATTTATAAGATGTATGAAAATGATTAAATTATTCCATATGAATATGAAGTACTCTTAGGTAAGAGATAGATGGAGGGAAATCTGATTTAAAAACTAAGCAAGCTGCGAAAAAAAGATGGATTAAAAATAATGTGCAGGAAATATGAAAAATTACTAAACTTCCA
This sequence comes from Acomys percivali, assembly GCA_907169655.1. Classification (NCBI taxonomy): domain Eukaryota; kingdom Metazoa; phylum Chordata; class Mammalia; order Rodentia; family Muridae; genus Acomys; species Acomys percivali. The sequence continues at coordinate 87,414,879 of OU015749.1, forward strand.
GTTTAAAAAATTAGTGTAGTAAACATCAACAATTTAAAAAAGCATGCATACAACAGTAAAACATTACAAAACAAACTCATTCATTACAGGCTGGGTTTTATAGAACATGCTATACAAGTCCCTCAGGTTGAACAGTTCATTAGTCCTTTGTTTTACAATTTTGTAATATTTTGCATACCTTTAATTTACATACTCCTAGGCCTCATACACTCCAAGATGTGAGTTTAATTTGAGAGACTCTTGTGGGTCTATGCAAAGGTTTGTCATGGCCTGGTTGGAACAAGAGAGGAAGTGAAAATAACTTGCATGTGGATGTAGAGGGAACCAGTGAACTACATTTGGAAGCCTTAGAAAAGAGAATATGTCTCATCTAGGTAAAAGACGTGTTTAATGTATACAGACTGATGAGAAAGCACACTGCTGACATACTGTTTGTAAACAAAGGGAAGCCCAGACTGATACGTGGGACACAATTCATTTGTGTAAGATGCATAGTGTGTGTGCTGCATATGGCTGGAAATGAATGTGAAAACACCTGCCAAACTGTGCGCTCCTCCAGAGAAGAAAAGACGTGTTTTCAATGAAATGACTATTTCTTAAGTTAAAAGTCTCTAGATTTTAGCAGTGGACAGGCTTCAGGTTTGTTTTTGTTTTGTTTTCATGTCTTTGTCTGTTAATGAGCAATATAGATCAGGAAATCTTCTGTTTGACTTTTGAGGCAATTTATGTTACCAAGGTGTGATCTCCTTTTCAAAATAAGAGATCCTGTATGGTGTTTGACGTCTCCTCACACCAATACTTAATAGGCTTTGTAAAGAAATTCTTTTAAAGACTCATATGGCTACCCCAGGCCAGCACAGTTAGGGTGAGAGGGGCTGAACAGTCGTCAGCGATCTGTCTCATTTCTTCTCTCCCATGAGTCTCACATTGCCTGCATGCATTAGATTCCCAGGTCTTTTAATAACATCTATCCATCTAATTTATTCCCTGATACCCCAATTTCCTGGATTGTTCTCTCATTCTCTCTTTGACCAAATCTGATGACAGACTTCTATCTGTCCACCTCTTGTGTAACTAGGCCCAGCTCATTAGCTGTATACAAAGCGTAGACTTGTTCAGCCTCGGCCCACACACTGTTCAGGACTGTGCATGGCATACAGCAGCCTCCTGCAGGGAAGACACTTCATAGGCAAGACTGCTCATCATGGGAGACATTTGCCAGGTGCCATCCATTCATTTTAACACCGTGTCTCCTGGAGATTTCAGAATGGACTTGTCACAGTGAGCAATGACTCCAGTATTCCAAGGGAGCCTGGGAGACCGGATGGAGAAAGGCCCAAGAAGGTCAGGGAGGGGTCACTGTACAGTTGGGACAGTACAACCCACCCAGAGAATTAACAGGGAGAGTATGATATTTGCCCTTTCCTTGACTAACTCCTGGCTGCCTGACGACTGCCTTTGGGAGTACTGCTCTAAGTGATTGTGGAAATATTGACAATTTAGGCGAAAATTTGAACACCTGGCTGGCCTTTTCGTCTGGATAGCCTCACTCTTTACTATTTTCAGTTTGTATATGTATTAGGGGCTCATTCTAGATCTCCCTTCAATCTTTCAAATGGATGAGGATTTGCAGGAGCGTGTGTGTGTGTGTGTGTGTGTGTGTGTGTGTGTGTGTGTGTGTGTG
>OU015749.1:87420580-87467120 GCA_907169655.1 Acomys percivali
ACACACACACACACACACACACACACACACACACACACACACACACATACACACACATACACACACACACACCCCTACCAGATAACTCCCTCTCTCCTTGAAGCAAGGACTCCAATATAAATTCCACAATGAAAAAGCTCAGGTTCTTAAATCACCACCTGGAAGGAGTCACCCAGGAGAGCCTGCGCCTCCTGCATAGACATTGGGGCATAAGCAAGAAATTAACATGTGCCACGTTTCGTTCACTGGGATTTGGAGGTTATTTATTACAACAGCTGTTGATAATTATGCCACGAATCCATCCCCTGCTTTTGGATGGTGGCTCCTACCCGGCCCTCTTCCACGATCCACTTTCTTTACAGTTAGTTGTTTAAGCACCCATTTTCCCTCAAGATTGTAGCTTTATTCGCTTTACTCATTAAAAAAAATCCAACTAAATGAAGAAATTCTGGCATAAAATGGTCAATTAATAAATGTCTGCTGAGGGGGCACAAGAAAAGAAAACAAAGGAAGCAAGGTTTAAAAAGACCAGTTATGCCACATGGGTTTGAGCCCACAGTTCCAAATAAGTTCTTCGATATGGATTATTAGATGCCCAACAGCTGCCTTTTGTCATTGAGTTCCTTTAACCGGAACTGAGGCCAGGCTGGATGCTCAGTCCTCCACACTTAGGGGCTTTCCTTGAGGAGTTGTATTCATCACTCCAAATGACTCCTAGATGCTCCTGAATAACAGGAGCATATACTGACCAACCTGAAGTACTCATGGCGGGTCCCATCCCTCATACCCTCAGGCTTACGGCCTGCTGCAGTCAGATACAATTTCATTATTCATCTAGCCTGCTTTTGCCCTACAATGGGGAGAACCATGAGCCATTCTGGTCTGCAACAAAACAGAGTTCAAAGACACTCTGCCTGCCCTACAATCCAGAAAATGGAGGGAAACAAGGCAGAGGGAGAGGGAGGGAGATTGGGGACAGGGAGAGCAAGTAACAATCAGAGAATGCAAGGCTTTGTTACCTAAAAAGCACTATACAGCCATAAGGAAACAAGAGATTAAATAACTCAGTCATGAGCACATGGCCATACACAGCCGTAGAAGCAGAGGCACAATCTGGTTTCCTATGCCTCTTTGTTATTCTAACTCTCCCACTGAGGGGATGGCATCATGGGGATAACAGAGAAAGGAAGGGAGATCTAGGGTGCCACTACCCAATCCTCATCACACAGACAGACAGCTTCAGATTAGCATGTAACTAACTGCTCGGTTGCTTTTAGCAGCTAAAGCCCCACAGGCGCCAAAAGCAAATGACAGCCAGTGAGTGATGTCGCATCTTGACAGATGATGAGCCACTGCCCATCTGCCTTAAATCACTTGCCTGTAAACCCTAAACATGAGAACAAGTGTGGGGTGCTTGGCCTCCAGGCTCCCAGAGTGTCCACTTCGCTGCTTCACATGAGTGCGTCCATGGGCTCTTTTCTCCCTGCGTGTACTTCCCTTCCAATCACTGAAGTAGACTGGATTCGGTGGTACCCGCTGAAATTCTGGAAGTCAGGGGCCAGAAGCCAGGAAGATTTGTGAGCTCAAATGTAGTGTGAGACCTCGCCTCTAATTTTATTCTTTTAGTGGGAGGATGCAGATGATGTTTTTGCTCATAAGCTCACTGTGGCACTGAAATAAGGTTGGCAAATTTAATTAACTGAGCGCCATGTTTCACAGATGTTGCCACAATGCAATAGTAATCAAGGTCATCAGTTAGCCTCCATTGTACAGTTTCCATTATCTGCATACATGGGACAGCAGATCCATCACAGGTATCAGATACTTGCACACCCCACTCTACTGAACACAGTCCAGAAGAGGACATTCTTCCCCTGGAAAAGCCTGCTGTGATCCAAAGAGATAAAGGAGGACACGTTCCTAAGATTGTGGAGCCATCATGTATAGCAAGCTGTCTGACGATAAAGGTTAACTGGACAGTGTTAGACGCCATCCCCTGCTAATAGACCTCATATGTGCATGTCAAGTTGCTTGTGTGTGTCCTTGGCATTGTCTGTAGATCACTGGGGACAACAAAGCAAACACAGGTCCCCTCTAGTAAACTTGAAAATGTTTATTCCTCAATTTACACCAATTAATGTCTTTACTTTGTTTGACTCCGGCAGGTACTCCCCACCCCCCTTCCTCAGCCCACTGGAGCCCTGGGAGAAACTGACTGAATCTCCTTACTGTTATTTTCTTTTATGCAGTATTGGAACCAACTACACATGCATTGAACATGAATATTATATTAGATTCTGAGTAAAAATGAGAACTCTGCACAAGGGTAGCATCCTCTAAGATTCTTTGGTTGGCAATCTGATCTCTGTGGGATTGTGTGTCTGATACTTGGGCATTCCACATTGAGTCTGAGAGCAATGAGAAAGGTCTTTCTCCCCAGAGTTTAAAAGATATTTTTTCCCGTATTATTTTCCTTCAGGCTGAGCTCTGATTTCTGGAACAAAGTTATTCAAGTGAATGAATACATACAGATGAAAATTGTAAGAATGAGAGAAGTGTCCTGTGTGAGGGTCCATGACAATTAAGTCTATTACCCTCACACACGTGTCTATTGCAACTCTCCCATGCAAATGAGGTGAGCTTTCAAATTATTGTCTTCATTGCTTACTGTGTCCATATGACTCCACATCATCCAAGAGACAACACAGAAATCCTAAAAATCCACATCCTTCCATGCTGAGTTTCATGCTAACTTTAAAAACAAGAAATAGGAAGAAAAGGACACAAGCACCTGGCTATCAGAAGATGCTTTTGCTCCCTTCAAAGGCAGCACTGTGCTTGGGCTCTGATGCTCACTTCTACTGTCTCACATCCCAATTATACTATCTTTACTAGTATTTTCTTTTCTTTTTCTTATTTTCATTCAGATTTTTATTTTTTTAGTATTTTATTAATTTACTCATATTACATCTCAGTTATTAGCCCATCCCTTGTATCCTCACATTCCTCCCTCCCTCCCGCTTTCCCCCTACTCCCTTCCCCTATGACTGTAACTGAGGGGGACCTCCTCCCTCTGTATATGTTCATAGGGTATCAAGTCTCTTCTTGGTAGCCTGCTATTCTTCCTCTGAGTGCCACCAGGCCTCCCCATCAAGGGGACATGGTCAAAAATGAGGCACCAGAGTTTGTGTGAAAGTCAGTCCCTACTCTCCACTCAAGGGTGGAGAACGTCTTCTCCATCAGCTAGATCTGGGTAGATGTTCGAAGTTTACTGCCCGTATTGTCCTTGGCTGGTGCCATAGTTTGAGCAAGACCCCTGGGCCCAGATCTGCCCACCATAATGTTCTTCTTGTATGTTTCTAGGACCCTCTGGATCCTTCTATTTCCCCATTCTCCCATGCTTCTCTCACCTAAAGTCCCAATAGGATGTCCTCCCCTCTGATCCACTTTCCTGGTGAGTGAAAACTTTCATGGGACATGCCCCTTGGGCTAGTGTCCAGATATAAGTGAGTATATACCATTTGACTCTTTCTGCTTCTGGGTGAACTCACTCATTATGATCATTTCTAGTTCAATCCATTTGTCCACAAATTTCAGGAATTCCTTGTTCTTAATAGCTGAGTAGTATTCCATAGTGTAAATGTACCACAGTTTCTTTATCCATTCTTCTACTGAGGGACACTTAGGCTGTTTCCATGTTCTGGCTATTATGAATAAGGCCGCTATGAACATGGTTGATCATATGCCCCTGTTGTGTGGTGGAACATTTTCTGGGTATATTCCAAGGAGTGGAATAGCTGGGTGTTGAGGAAGCCCTATTCCCATTTTTCTGAGAAAGCACCAGATAGATTTCCAAAGTGGTTGTACCAGTTTGCATTCCCACAGCAACGAAGGAGTGTTCCTCTTTCTCCACATCCTCGCCGGCATGTGGTGTCTCTTGAATTTTTTATTTTAGCCATTCTGATGGGTGTAAGATGGTCTCAGGAGAGGCTGGATACCCCTGTGGCATCTAGTCATTGAGCTAAAAGACAGCTACAACTCAGAGGGCCTGATCAGAACAGGGTCCTGCCTACAGGCCCCACAGGAAGTGCAGGCAGCTTGGCAGTCTGAAATGGTCCAGTCTTTGGGCCATGACATACCGATCCTGCACCCTACAACATACAGAACCTAACTGGATCAGCTCCCACAGGATCTCCCATGCTCTCAGGAAAGGGTGGACACCTCTGCAGTGTTTAGAGGTGGAGCTAAAAGGCGGCTACAGCTCAGAAAATCTGATCCAGCTGGGGTCTTGGCTACCAGAAAGGACAAGCAGCTGGTACCAACCTACCCAACCAGAGCGCTTGTGTGCTGGCTGACCTTGTTCTAGGTCTCAAAATAGCTGATCTGCATTACAGCAGTAAGGTGAAAGGGTCCAGACAGAAACCTACTTCTACTGACTTGGTCCAGAGCCTAAGGTGTAGAGCAAAATCTCCAGGAGTGGAAACCATATCACCTGCCTGTTCCAGGGAAATACTCCCTGGTCCCCACAGGCAAGGACACATGACCTATAATCATTCACCAACTATCCACTCTCAATGACCAGTGAAGGACACCAGAAGCTACCTCCCAACATCAGAGACACCAAAATGACAAGAGGACAGCTTTACTAGCATTTTCTCATCCTCCAAAAATGTGTATCTCAACACACACACACACACACACACACACACACACACACATACACACACACACACACACACACACACACACACGTTCTATTTTTATTGTACCAGTTTTCTCTCTCTCTCTCTCTCTCTCTCTCTCTCTCTCTCTCTCTCTCTCTCTCTCTCACACACACACACACACACACACACACACACACACACACACACACTTATATTCCCTTAATGCTCCTTTGAAATCTCCATTATCAGATCACCAAGGCTCATTGTCCGATCCCAGGGACACTGCCCTCTTCCCACTTAAAGACTCTGAGTTGTGGCACTACCTTTCCAAGGTGGCCCCTCCTTCATGAACACATTCTCTCTTCACTTCGGTTTTGTTCCCACAGGCTTCTATTCCCTCCAAGTCTTTCTACCTACTCTCTGTGACCTTTCCTGCCTCCCATCCCTCCCCGATGTTCAAATATTGCAGATCTGCCAACCTCTCATCTCAACCTTTCTCATTGCCTACACACAATGTTTGTGATTTTATTCCACCTTAAGATTTTAAGGACAAATGGAACTTGTCTCTCCCATATGTATAGCCATAGCTTCCCAAGAGAACCTCTCTTGACTCAAGGTGAACCTGTAAATCTTCATATACATAAGATGCCCCCAAGTCTCTTCATCATCTCTTCCCAAGAGCTATGGTCAGTCTAGAGCACAGCCAAGTGAGGTAAGCATCCTTGCTTCTTTCCATCCCCTCTTTGCCATGCCCTTCTCTGGGACCTACAGAGTAGCCCTTAGTACCTGCCTACTTCCTTTCATGTTATACTCAGAAGAGTAAGTGTTCTCACTGACACACACCAGAACGAGCTATTCCTTTGCCATAAATTTCTTTTTTTTTAAGATTTATTTATTTGTTTATTTATTAGTATACAGTGTTCTGCCTGACTGCCAGAAGAGAGCACTAGATCTCATTATAGATGGTTGTGAGCCACCATGTGCTTGCTGGGAATTGAACTCAGGACTTCTGGAAGAGCGGGCAGCGCTCTTAGCCTCTGAGCCATCTCTCCAGCCCTGCCACAAATTTCTAAACCTTCTACATAACTAAGATGAAGTCCCAACTTTTCACCCTGTCCAGTACAGTCAGGAAGAAACCCATCCCTCTCTCACCAATTTCACTTCTCTGACCTCATCTTCTTACAGTCTCACATTTGGCACTGTGCTTAGCTCCAATAGGTTCCTCTTCCTTCCCAAGCATGCTGAGATGGCTGCAGGTCACACCAGCTCTGCACTGCTTTTTGGGCACAGCGGGTTCCTACGTATCCCACAAGCCTAGGTTTCACTGTCCACATCTGTACAGTCTGATCCTGATTATTCCAAGCCAGGTGTTTCCTATTAAATACCTGTTCTCCATATTTCAGTCATCAAAAGCTTCTTCATTCTATTACATGTTTCTTTACTTTTACCTCTAATTTGTAATCTTTCACAAGAACAAAGATTCTACCTTGTTCAGCTGTGTACTCAAACACTAAGGGCAATACCTAGCAGTAGCAAGTACTAGATGCTCAGTAGATATCGAAGCAAGTACTAGATGCTCAGTAGATACCTAAACAAAGGACCATGTACTGAGTAGTAACTATACAGTTACAACCTGTGTCTATTATTAGCCTCTTCTAATGAATGCTATTTTAAGGTTTGGCTCAGTAATCCCGTACAGGAAGTAGTCAAGTCAGAAGACTGTGAAACCTAACAGAATCTTATCTCTTTTTGCCCTGAAACATCCCACTGCACATCCTCCACACAGTGTCTGCAACCCATGCTCCGTGATAGCTCTAAGGCGTCATCTCTCTAAATAGAACACAGCACTAATTTTTAATAGAAATAAAAAAAAATAGGATTTATTTTCAGAGTTAGATCCACTGCTAAATTATCTTGGTATTAAGGGTAAGGTCAACCTAAGAATAGATCAAGTCTAGAAAAATAGGACTATGTTTGGCAATTCCAGAAATCACTTTCTAATGCAAACTTTTATGCCACATATAAATGATTGGGCCATGCATCCACCTCTGCTCAGGAAAATACATAGAGATCTCTAGTGACTGTTACCATGTGGAAGGTATCTCAGCATTGCATGTCATACAACTTCTTCATATGTCATACACCTGCTCAATAGCAGCACCTGTCAGCAGCCCATTCATGGTACAGAGGCCCACCCACACAGTCTCTGTGTAGCCTCACATTTTATCTCCCTGCCATATCTGTCTAATAGAACAAGAAATAATACACAGAATATTAAAAAACATTAATAGCCAGGATAAATTATTAATTCAATTAAAGCATGAGTCCAATAACGATTCTTTTTCATTGCATTTATTAAAAGGAATAATTAATTGCTAAGCGGGTATTTAAAAAACACACATAAACTGCTGACTCTACTCCTGAGTGAAATTGCAGGCTTCTGTTCCTGCAGGGACAACAGAGTAGCTTCTGTAGAGGATAAGGAATTGGTGCTCTTCCTGCTTCCTGTCTCTATGTTTTCCCAGCTGAAAACCGAAGAGTTGAAAGACAAGGCAAGCCATGCTTTTCACTCTGGCACTGGTGTGCAGGACGCTTCGGTGGCATGGGAACCTCGGCCCCACCACTAATCTTGCTCCCTCAGGCACATTTGGGAGGGCTATTCTCAGTTATAGCACTTATAATCAAGATAAAATGTATCTCCTAGGGTAGGTACAAGATACGCATGAGCGACTGGCACAGTGTCTGCTAGCCTACTACACAACTCATCTCCCTACTGCCACGATGGTACCAGGTTTGTGTTCTCCTTCTGCTCTATCCTCCAAGTCATCAGAGGATGGACCGTTTTATACAGGGCAATGGCCAACCTTGAAACCACTTCCCATTACCCCGTAGTTGAATAACAATGCTCAAATCTTGATAAGAAGGCACCCAAGAAAGACGAAATATTTGAAACAGATTAAAATAAACAAAAAGAGCTGCCAAGATGGATCAGCAGGTAAAGGGGCTTGAGACCAACTCTGATAGCCTGAACCCAGAACCCATATGGTGGAAAGAGAACAGAAACACGCATGTGTGCGCGCGCGCGCGCGCGCGCACACACACACACACACACACACACACACACACACACACACACACACACACACTCTACAAATTTTTAATTAAATACACAGCGTACAATAGTATCTTAGTGTTGGGGGTGAGATTTGGGGGCATTATGCATACAGATGTGAGGTAGCAGATAAATTAATTTCAAGATGAATTGGAATTTAATCCTATATGCTCCAAAATTGTCATTTTAATTTTAACCAACTTTGATGACAAATTGCTTGAAATATTGGCTCACTTGAATGTCTTGAGAGACTGAGCATGTAATTTAATATACTTTAAAATGCTGATGCCTCTGCTTCATCATTCTGAACACTGATTTTGGATATAGGTATACTTAGAAGATGATGTAAGATGTACAAAACTGTTCTGTACATGCATACACCAACACGTGTGTGTGTGTGTGTGTGTGTGTGTGTGTGTGTGTGTGCACGTGATTTCCTTGACTCCTCCCTTTTCATCACTACTCGTGATCTCAGAACCAGTGCAAAATTATAGTGCGGTACTTTAACACAGGTTTTATGGGAGAACAAAACACCAGCAGTGTTGATTGTGAGTGCCAGTGATTTATTTAAAAGTAATATTTGTCACTGTCTTCTTCCACCCAGTCACCTCCTTCACTCTACAAGAGACAAGGCTTACATCCAGGGCTGAGACTCCTCTGTCAATCTTGTCTAAAACTCTGCAAGGAAGGAGACAAGAAAAGGGCAGTTTTAAATAAAATAGATTACTGTATGGGCAAGGTAATTAAGGCCACAGAGCATCTATCTGACCCTGGAAATAAATGAGAGCATTGCAGAAGCAAATTAAGGAAAGAGCAAAGGAGCCTTTCTCCTGATTTCCTCTCCTGGGCTTTCTCCTACAACACCCTGATGTTTCCTTTCATCTGTGGTCAGCTCACATGTGCAGGCATGGGAGATTCTCCATCCGTCCCCAAAAAACTGCTCCAGGGAACATTGGCCCTGGCCCTGGGCCTGCATACAAACTGGTTCCTGTGATATATTTATGATTAGCAAATACAAAAGTTGACCTCGATGGTAGAAGTGAAGTAGGAAACAGAAGGCACCCTGGGTGGATTTTAAGTAGGGAAATGTGTGGTCACAATTTCTAGGCCAAAGTGTTCATGAGCAAGGAATTATTCAAGTGTACCTCAAGATGAAAAGAGTTAACTGTACACGTACCCCGATCCTGATAATAGAGCAGGAGAGCAGCGTTCCGGCATTTGTACATATTGCCATCATATTGTATTGACTTATTAACTCAGCTACACGGTGAAGCTCTTCTGTAACTACAGGTCATTTTTAACTATCTGCACATGGGTCACATCTACCCCATACTTATCTGGGACCTAGAAAGTCTCTAGAAGTTGCCACAGAGCATACTCCTCAGAGACTTCCATATCCCTCAGAAGGGCCAGTCATCAGCAGCCTGCTATGACCAAGTGGCTTAAAATGCTCCAGCCACTCCCACAGACCTAATGCGATGAGGCCCATTCTGACTCCTAGACACCACTTTGATCCACCTTAGTCCACATTCAGTGCTCTCTTCTATTTTAGCCCAGGAACATCTTTCCTGCTGCTGCTACTGCTGCTGCACCATTCTCTTCCAGCCATTCCCCCTTCTTTACGTCTAGCTCATGTGTTACTTCCTATTAATGAAACTTTGGCTAACCCTCTCCAGCTGTGGCCTCATCCCAGTACTTCATTAAATCTGACATATCTGCATATAGTTCTCCGCAGGCTCACCATCTCCCCTCACATGACTAGACTGTAAGACTCGGGAACATATGTCTCTCTCACTCGTTCTGGAATCATGGCACATCACACATCTAATGAATGTTCCAACAAATGAATGAATCACTGTAAGGCAGGTGCTGCTAAATACTTTCTGAGTTATTTTATTTAATCTTTAAACCATCTCTGCAAGGTAGTTTCTATTAATTACTGTTCTTATTTTACTAATGAGGCTAAGTAAATTTCCCAGTGGACTGCACAGTCCATTCTTTTAATGACATTTCTTCTCTGTTCTCTGTATGTTTACACTACGTTTTGTATCCATGGAATGATGTCCCTCCTGGCCTGCTATAGTACTATATGAAACTCATTCAGCAGAGAATGATCCAAGTATTTTGGGGGAAGCATTATTTTGATGTTTTTCTAGCCTCTTAAAAATTGGCAATTGCATACCTAGTACACAGGGTATAAGTAGGGGAAACCAGTGTGGTCATTATGAGCATAGACTGGCCAGTAAGGCGGCTTAGTGGGAAAAGACATTTACAGCCAAGCCTGACAACTTGAATCTGACCTGTGCAACTTACAACAAAAGGGAAGAACCAGCTCCTGCAAGGCATCCTCTAGCCTCTGTGTGTGCAGTATAGCATGCACACATGCCCACACAATCAAGTGAGTTTTTAAGATAGAATTAGCCTATCTGGGGTTGAGTCCCTCCCCTTTCAGCCATGTACTCATAAATGTATGAATAAAATATACAAATCAATATGCCCTTCCTTCCCAAAAAGGAGTTCAGTAAATGTCCACTGGAGTCATCTTTATCACCAAATACATGTCTGAGTAGAGTTACCTAGGCTAGCCTTCCCTTCCTGTCTGACTAGAGTTACCCAGGCTAGCCTTTCCTTCCCTGGGTATGGCACACATATTACAGCAGCCCCAACCCACTGCCTGTGAGACCTAGGCATCAAGACAAATTCTTACTCCTCCTGTCTTTCTGCCTGGTTGTAAGTTAAGAAGCCAAGAGGCAGAGTTTGGGATAGGGGGACCTCGCAGCGCACACTCTGTGAAACCCAAAGATGAAGCTTGGTGGAATTAACTAGAGCCATCTGTCTCCTCAGGAGAAAACCAAAGCTGGAGGAGCAGGAGGCTGCAGAACCAAGCAATCGGCTGTGTCTATAAAAGAAGTCTGTAAGCTCTGTCTGACTAGACACAGATCAAGTGTAAACTCTGAAAGACCATGTCCACCATGAGAAGCTAGGGGGGAGGGGAGGGAACATGCGACTAAATGCTGAAGGCACTGAAAAGCACTGCCCTTTGTTTTGGCTTCAGCAAAGGGCAGGCATGAAAAGGAAGTGGGTCGCTCTTTAGCCACGTGCCCCAGGAGGGGTGCAGTGGATACACAAGACAGGAAGCATGGACCTCCTGGTCCCCTCCTCCAGGTCCCCACAGTTCCCTGACAGTCCTGGGCCCAGGAGCCAACTGGCAGTCTAGCGCACTTGCAGGAGAGATGCAGTGGCACTGCCAGCTTTCAGTGACAAAAGGAGTGTTTACAGCAGGCACACTGACAGCTGTCCGAGTGCCACATTTATTTACAAAATGTTAGTTAAATTACTGACAGTTGGCGCTGTGGAGGAAAAGCTGAGAGAAAAGCTGACACTTCTTGATCTAGTGGTGCTCAGCTCCCAGCCCTGGCTCTGCTTCCCGACTATTTATTAATTCCATTATTTGCCAGTTACTTTTTCTACGTGTTACTTCCGGCTTATTCACTGGTCCTCGCTTTTAAGAGACTTCAGGTGTCCCACTCCATGGAATTTGGTTCCAAAGGCCCATGAGCTCTAAGTTGCCCTGAGGATGACTCTAATGGATGACAATCATACTTCAAGGAGGAGGTTCAGGGGAGCACCTGAAAGTCCTCAGAGAGTGTGCTGGGAGCAGGGAATGCATACCAGGCCAGTTCTTCCACCAGCCCTGACCATAGAGAGACTAAGGTATTGTGCATAGTTCCACAGTCACACATATCTCTGGATATTTTTGCTGTCTATCAGAGACAGGTTTTTCCACAAGGAAACCAGACCAAGACTCTCCATTTTTTTATTCTTTCTGACAGAAGCAATTAAGATAGAGGAAAGAGAATTTGTGTGATAAATGAAGATCAATGTCGTTGCTCTATGAAGTTTAAATATGGCAACATATTTCAGATACAGCTTGGACCACTGCATTTCCTCAAATATTGAAAAAAGGAGAGCATTGGTTACCATAAATTGTTGTCTTTAAATTTTTCCCAATCTTTCATCTTGTGTCAAAACAATTTCTGGTTTTTGTTGGCAATTTAAAATGGACAGATAAGTGAAGAGTAATTAAGCTTTCTCTAGCCTCCTCTGCCCTCCTCCCCAATAGCTCATGTCATGTACTGGATTCCGTGTGTGTGTGTGTGTGTGTGTGTGTGTGTGTGTGTGTGTGGTGTTCATTGAAAGCCAGCTCAATAAAAAAAAAAAGAAAGAAAGTCAGCTCAATTAGTCAGGGATGTTAGTGTGCTTCTATCTGTCTGTCATTGTCTACAGAGTCTAGAAGCATGCCTGGCCTGTGGGCAACAAATGATGGCATTGCTGAATGCAATGGTACCAGCATAGCCACCTGGAGATGACACTTCTCAGTGCTGTTGGCTATGATAGTTGAAGATGTTCTGGGCTCACTATGAAACAGACAAAGGCATCACCATCGAGAAGGGACCAGCCGCAAGGCCTTCTCACCCTCTAGAAAGAGGTCCAAGGTATATGTGGGCCTTCACAGGCTGGCCCAGAGCATCCCTACAGATTCCCACCTTTGCCTGTTGTCACCTTCTCAACCTTCAGTGCTCCTTGTGTATCTCTCCAACACATCCCCCCATGTTCCCTTCTGAATAAGTAGTGCCTATTTTGAGTCTTCTTCCAAGGTTCCGCTTCTTCAGCTTCTTCTGCCAGACAATAAAGTGTTCGCTGAGGGCAGGAAATGTGGCTTACTTATCTCTATAGCTCTTAAAGTGCTCAGCACACTGCCTACACATGAAAGCAAGTGTTCAGAAAGCCTAGTGGCTGACACGCAGTAACATGACTCTCAAAAGTCCCCAATCTAAAAAAAATCGCATAACACCATTGTTATCTGATCACAAAAACTGAATGCATACAGAAAAGACATGAAGAGATACAACCTCTATAAACCTACTACCAAGAAATTTGGTATGCATCTGTGTGTTGACACAGGATTTCTTCTGCTTTGTTAAAGTCTCTGCTGGCATCAGCAAGCTCAGACATGCTCACAAATCATTGGCATTAAACCACTTCTGACCAATGGGGTGTAGATCAGTTGAGTTTCTGAAATGAGTTAGAGAAAATGCCACCTTTGTTCATGTATTTACACAAATTATTTTTCAATAAAGGGAAACCAATAGTCACTACTGGAAAATATAATGTTTAAGCATTGCAAAATTATGTATCTTGTACAACTGTAAAGAGAAGGAGGAAAAATAATTGGAAAACTCAAAACACTGGTCAGCTACTCATAGGAGAAAAGCTGTAAATAAGTAGAAATTCACAGTCCAGAAGGGATGGAAGTTCTATTTTCTAGACCAGGTAGAGGGAACAGAGTGGATTTGTTACATTTTTATATGCAGATATATTACATACATGATATGTAATCTGAAAATATGAGGTATTTTATATGATATATGAAACTATTTCATAATAAAGAAAACCAATATGCAGTTGGCTTGTACAGTACATAAAACATATGCTTCTCATATGAGCATTCTGTCATGTCCTAGAGCCTGTGAGAAGACAGGTCCAGTGGGAGGTACAAAGAGAAAAAGGGGAGCATTCCCAGGACCATAGGCAGTCTGCATCCTTCCTCACTTCCATCTGCATGGACCAGAACCTCTTGAGCATCAAACATGGTTTAGCATCATCCAGGACCTCAATAATGACTATCCCCCTCATTCTCCCTTTCTACTGTGAAATACGTTTATTCGAAAAGAAAAAGGCTGGGATTGTAGTTTAGTGGTACAGCACCTGTCTAGAACATGTGAGGTCCTGGTTCAGTCACCAGTACATACATACATACATGCTTACACACACACACACACACACACACACACACACACACACACACACACACACAATTAATAGAAAAGTCCCAAATATATTTATATGGGTAATATATGTTTATTATATCATCTTTAAAGTAAGAATTTGCTTAATTATCTACAGCTTGGAGGCCACAAAATCATTGGTATCTACTGACTAGTTAAGAACTTAACACCAACCAAGGCAATTATATCAAAGCTAAGTGGCCATATTCCTTACCTCAAGCACTTACCATTTCTTTATGAAAAGAGTACTCAAAAACCCTCTCTTCTGGCTACGTGGAGAAGTGCAGCTCCTCACTAGCCCTTGATGGTAATGGTCCACCACAGTGCTTTCCTCCAGTGTTATTTTAACTTCATTTTCACTGCCATCTCACCCATTGACCCCTGCCCTTCCCTTCCCAGCCATTGTCCTTACTCACTATGGCTCTGAGGTTAACTTGCTTAGATTCCACATGTGACTGGGAATAAACAGAATTTGTGCCTCTGAATCTTACTTCCTTAACATGATGTCCTCCAGCTTCACTCATACTATTGCAAAGGACAGGATTTAATTATTTGGGGTGGGGGCGCTGAGTGGTATACCATTTATTGTATAGAAAACATTTTCCTTATCTATTATCTGCTCTTGGACACCTAGATCGACTTAAAATCTTAGCTATACATAAATAGAACAACAATGTACATAACAGTGTCAATATCTATTTAACATCCTGGTTTCCCTTCCAGTGAGGATTTTGGACCAGATAGTAGCTCTAATTTTTGTTTTTGGAGCCCCTTCATAGTGCTTTCCATAAACTGTGCACTAATTTACCTTCCTCACAACTATATGCTTTGTTCGTTACTCCACTTCCTCATTAGCACTTGTGTCTTACACTTCTTACAGCAGTCATTCTAATTAACCTCATTTCCCTATGACACTATATATACTATATGAGAACATCACATTTCACCTAATAAATATATACAATTATTATGTACACAATAAACAAGGGTTTCATCTTTGTGATAAAGATGACAAGGGGGTTTTAAAATAAACAACAAATTAAGAATAGCATATTGGAGCCTCTTTGCTGAAATATTCAACTGCACCTTAGTTCTTCTGGACAATGTACCAATTTCACCTACCACAGGACCACGGGCAATAGAGGCCTTTGATCATAAATTACAACAAAGTGTAAGGGAACCATATAGTGGTTCTTTATCCAAGGAAGCAAAGGACTGATACTTCTATGGCAGCTCATGAGCCATCAAAGATACCATCACAGTGCCTCAGTTCTAAGTAACTTCCTACTTTGCGAATCAGTGAGAGGCTCCACAGAGGCATCCATCCTGAATTACAGGAAGTGTTAATCAGGAATTTGATACGGGTGATTGTGAGACTCAAGAGACTTTCCCTATCAGGCTGGTGTCCAGTGGGCCATCGAGAGGTACAAATAACTCATAAGAGAATGTAAAATTTTAATAAAGGTTAGGTAATAAATAATAATTAGCTTCCAAGGAGTGTCAAGCACTCATAATATAACATCATTGCAAGTGATCAGACTGCTTCTGTGACTTCCAAAGAGCTCCCATGGTCACATATTCTGACTAAGCTCTGCCCTCAACACTCCTATCTGTTCAAGTCAAAGAGTTTCCATACCAACATTTTCATCTTTTTTGTTGCTTCTTCCTGGAGCTTCCTCTCTCGGTATATGAAAAGGCCCATCCCAACACTCATAATGTCTCAAAGGCTCCGGAAGACTCCCCAACCTACTTCTTCATTTTTCTCTGTGACATACTCACCACTGGTGGCTTTGGATTGTGGCTACTCACTGCTTTCCGGTATTCTTGAGTCTCTAGGTCTAGAATGACGTCATTTGTTGTTCAGAAGATGTCCATTATAGTCCCTTGAATAACTATTTGAATTGCTATAACCACAAAGCATGGGACTGCAAGAAAATAAGAGACATGTACTGCTTGTTGGGATGTTCGAGGAAAAAGAATATTCTAGATGTTTGCAGGAGTGCCATCGTACTGGCATCTCAGTGGGAGAGAGAAAGACCTGGAAATGAAGGTGTGAAATTCAGACAAGCTAAGAAAGTCTTACAGGGGGTCATGTTTGAGCATTGGAAGGCCATGTCAGCACTGGGACAAAAGAAACATGAATGGTCTCAGAAGAGGATTCTATTTGGAAATTCTCTAAACAGAAATGGGAGAACCTTTTTCCTTCCATCATCTTCCATCTGCGATGAATCATTTAACTTCTGTTATTTGTACTTTGTTTTGTTGGTGGTGATGATGTTTTGGGTAATTTTCTGTTAGTATCATAAAATGATATACCTAATATAATATGTGCCAGGTAAAATCCTTAGAAGTTTACATGTTAACTTACATGATTATTATAAATGATTATGATTATCAGATGAGATGACCCATGTAAAGTATTTATCACATAATGATAGGTTTTCATTAAATGCTACCACTGCTGATTTTGTTTCTATTGCTGTTATTGCTATCCTCTTTTTCAGAACAACTCTACCAGTAAGGATTAAGGTACCACAGCCCTACCTGTTCTTGGGGAAATCTGTCCCATGATCCTCAACTGGATACCCAAACATTATACACAGCATGCTTTTCTATATATGTGTTTGTGTGTGTGTGTGTGTGTGTGTGTGTGTGTGTATAAAGAATTTTATATATCAAGAATTTATTGATAATTTAGGCACAGAGGAGGACTAAAAAACTAATAGAAAACTATAATAATTATAACAATATACCACAATAAAAAGCTATATAAATATAATGGCTTTCTCCTTCAAAAGATCTTATTTGTACTCGTTGCTTCTTCCTATGATAACAATACTTAACAGAAGCATGACATCACCTCTCTTTAGCTTATATAAATTGTCAGCACCACTATGTTTGTTCTTAAGGTCACTATCAAGAGAAATAGGTGTTCCTTCAACCCAAGCACACAGTGCTGTAACAGTCCATCTGATAAGTCAGACCACAACTAGTTGACAGGGAAAGTATACCATGGGTAAGTGGGACAAGAGATATTCACATCCTGGATGGAGTGGAGTGGCTAGGGAGGGTTTTATCACATTCTCCCAAAGCCCACAGGCCAAAAATGATAAGTGTTTGGATTTTATTCTTAATATTTGCAAATGTGGTAGATGGCGGGTAACTGAGACTGTAGATAAGGAGTGACTATTATTGTATTATCTAGTACAGTGCCCCAGATAAGAATATAAGGCCATGAGCAGATTAGTCTAATCATTTCACAGCTCAATGTAAATCCCAACTTAAATTTGTACTAACATGGCGGGCCACTCTCCACTACAGAATATATCCCTAACTACAAGGTTTTGTAAGAGTTGAGCATCTTTGTCTGGATACACATCTATGTATTGTAACTAACACACTATTGACAAGGTATATCCTTGACTACGTGAAGCTTGGAAGGTGGGAAACAATCCCTGAGGATCCTGAACTACTGTGATTTCCTGTCTCTGTTACAATGTCTAGAAGCCCAGCTCTTGCCCACACCAATGACTAGCCCTGCTTTCGGTATCTTTTTCCTTTCAGTAAGTACAGGAACCAGAATTGTGAAGGGAAAATCTGAAGGACTGTTGAAGTCAGCTGACAGAAGAGTGTGAACCAGAAGCACAAGAATCAGGCCACAGTTGGTGAAAGAGAAGGATTTGTTCCTGGCGACTCTTAGCATCTTCCTTTTAGTCAGTCTGGCCTCCCTGTGTGGGCCTTGAAGCCCAATCCTATTAATAACTGTATGTTAATTTTAACTAGCAAATAGGCTACCTTTTAATACTAACAGTAACCCCTAGGGCAGGGAAATCTCTTTCAATTGCTTAATAAACTTGTTGCAAATGATCTAATGGTACAGTGTTCGATTTTCAGGTGTAAGTGGAGATGATCCAATGAGTAGAGAGAAAAAGAAGTTACCAAAACAAAACTTTCTCACCACACATGATTTGTAGGTTTAATTACTGAACAGATATATAAAAATGGTAAGTAATTCTTCTGCACAGCTCAACAGATCGAACCCACCTCTGATTTCTATGAGTCCATTAATTCCAAAGGTACACCTGGTTATTATGCATACAGATGCCCTGACCCATGCTCATAAACTGCCAGCTGAATCTCACAATGCCATGTGCTGAAAATGGCAACAGGTAGGCTCTCAAGTTGAATATTGTGAATATTATAAATGCTTATAAGGCTTATATATATATAATGTCAGGAAAGAAAAGCACCAGACACCCATGAACGATGACATTTCAGTAGAAGACACTAACAAGGCCTTCATGGCTGGAGATGACGAGGGAAATACTCGGGTACAGCCTGCCACAGAACAATGCTGTTATAGTCAGGACCATATCTGCAGGGTGGCTCTTGACACAGAAAGTAGAAATGACACACAGGTGGGGCTGTCTGTTTATGTAGGACTGTCACTTCATTCTCATTTTCTGAAACTCGAGCCCTTTTTCCATGCTCCTGAACTTCTGTGTGGTAATAGTTTTCACACGTTCACAAGACCTCCAAACTCTTCTTCTTAAAATTAAATCTATTTTAGCTGATATATAACCACCTCGAAATTATATTTATTTACTATTATGTATTATTATGTATTTAAATTATAATAAAGAACCAAGCCATAATTCAATATGTGAATAGATCGTATAATTTTGAATCAGGATTAACATATCTAAGTCTTTATCTATTAGCTCTTTATAGTGAAAACATTTAAAATTCTTTCTACTTTATATTGCAGAGGCCAGCCTTGACCTTACTCTGCTGCCCAGCAGGCACACTATATGTGGTCTTCCTGCCTCCACTTACTAAGTGTCGAGGACTCCAAGCCTGAGCCAGCAGCCCTAGTCTAGCATTTCTGGTTCCTGTCTAGGGGCAGCCTCTTTGCTCAGTCTGCTCCCTCTTCAGCTTATAGCTGTTGTCATCAATTCCTTGTTCTCCTTTGATGAGGTCATTAAGCTTCTGTGTCACCCAGTCTAGCATGCTGCTCCATAGACCTTTCAGGACATGCACCCACAATTGTATAGTTCTCCTCAACTTGCAAGTCCCTGCTCCTGTATACACATCAGGTGTTCTGTACCATTACTGATATTTTATGTCAGTCCTGTACCCCACATGATGCATTTGTGTGCTTTCTTGTTGCCTGCCATCTGGCCCCTGATAAGCAGAGTTGTACAAGCTCAGAGTTCATATGAATTGCTCA
Source organism: Acomys percivali (assembly GCA_907169655.1). NCBI lineage: Eukaryota > Metazoa > Chordata > Mammalia > Rodentia > Muridae > Acomys > Acomys percivali. Next base: position 87,439,436 of record OU015749.1, read on the forward strand.
GGGGTCATTGTATGGAGGCTACCCTTTAGCCAGGCACTCAAGTGAGTGATTCATCAGCTATAGGAAGCATGCCTATTCCAAACTGTTCTCTGCCCGATGCTCACTTGGAAAAGATGTATTTTTTCCAATGCACACAGTGGCAGCCCTGATCTCTTTTATCACTAAGATCTGCTCTGATATCTGGGACAGTCACAGAAGGGGTAAAATAGGAACCACTGAGGCCAGAGCTGCTGATGGACATGCCTGGATCCATTCTGCATAGTTACTTGAATCCTGTACCTCCCTTGATGAGGTCATTAAGCTTCTGTGTCACCCAGTCTAGCGTGCTGCTCCATAGACCTCTCAGGACATGCACCCACAATTGTATAGTTCTCCTCAACTTGCAAGTTGAGCTCCTGGAAGCAAGGGGCTATGCAACCTAATGGGCAACAGAAACTACATCTTTGAATCCTGAAATCAGATGAAATAGTCAGCTGCAGTTTTCATATTTCCTTCTCTTTGTAGCTCTCCCACCATGACCTTAATATATGCCCTCCTACAATCAGCTTGCCTTCTTCTGTGCTCTCACCATAACCTCGCCTTACGCCCTCCCACCATGACTTCACTTTATGCCCTCCCACCATGACTTTGCCTTGTGTGCCTCCACCATGACCTCATCTTATGCCCTTCCCTCACCCACATTTCCTCTGTCTTTTATACAGGTTCCCATGTGAAAAGCCCAAACCCAGCATTAATGTTCTCGCCAACAGTCTGCCTCCTGACAGTGGTATTTTTTTGTTGCTGTCAATATTTTTAAGACCAAGCCTACAAGCCATCCATCACTCTCTTCCAGGGGTGTCAGTGAAGACACCAAGAGCTAGAATTCCTTCAGCACAAAGGGTTATTCTAAATAAAAATCTCCAGCCACTAATGAGCCATTTGTCATCAGAAAGGCATTTCACTAATTGCAGTGTCTCAGTTATAGTCATCATGAATATGTGTTCATTTACATCAAGGTAAAACTTTCCTTTCTCACTGGTTTTCACACACTTGCAGAGTAAAGGAGACATTTTACTTGGTTCAGAGATGTAAGAAGTCAAGGAATTGAAAATCAAACATTTGAGGCTTCAGTTTGAAAAGGCCATGGGTCTGGCTTTCAGACACATTAAAAAAAAAATCACCAAAGGGTTTGCTGGGAAAAAAAATATTAAGTGCATAAGCTTGAAATAAAGATACATGTGTATATCTATGTCATTAAAATAAAAATGTGGAGTACATAGTAACTGGGAGTATTGAATTATATATACGTAGTTACGCCAACAAATAATCTCTATAGCGCAGCTTCAAAGAGAAGCTTCTTTTTTCCCTTGTGTGGTGATCTAGTGAGGTTCTGGGTCAGCTGGTAGGGCGGAGAAGGACCCCTGTTCTGTGCAGTTGTTTGGGGGCCTATCTGATGGAGCATCTGCCACAGAGGATGCAGTTTCCAAGGTAATTTAGGGCATCAGCAGCCAGATGGCATCAGGAGAAAGAGCATGATGTATTTCACAAGGGAGGGAGGGTCTGATGGCCCATCCACTCATAGCTATTGCTTACATTCCATTGGGTAGAACTCTCACATGACAAACCTAAGAAAGACCTGGAAATACAGCCATGGATTGTGTCAGTAGAGAAGAATAACATATATTTTAGATGCTAGAAGTCTTTTTTTTTTTTAACAAAGCAGTGAGCCCAGCAGGATGATGGCACATGCGTGCTCTGCTGTTCCAGCAGGGAGCAGAGGTCTGGGAAAGCTGATTCTCTTAGCAGCTTCTCCATGGTGAGTTGTGAGAGAACCAAAGTCCATCAAAACCCAGGTCCCCTTGGCCCTGGACCACCCATCAATCCCCAAATGATGAATCTCGCATAGATTTTCCAGAAGCAATCGCACCAAGGTGATATAGAGTAATAGAACGTGCTAGCATCTGATTCTGCCCAGTCCTCCATGTCCTCTGCCTTCTGAAGAGGTGTGGTATAGAAGCAGACCAATCTATCTAGAGACAGTTCACACTGAGAACTACCCTCACCTATAATCAATGAGACTGGCCATATACAGAGCGCCAGGTTTTGTTCTGAGCAGTTCATACTCTACTGATAGCTCAATGCTCCTATCCCTAGGCCCCATAAATGATGATAAACCAAGTCACATCCCAGTGAGTCAGTATCCCCCTGGAGATCGCATACCTGGGTGGCTGAGCCAAGGTTTAGTCCTGGGAAAGGTTTTGTGTCTAGCCTGGCATTATGCTCTACTTCCATGAGGCAGGGGTCCCTTAAGAAAACAGGATGAACCTAAAATAATGGGCACTGAATATTGTGTTAAATTCCAGGCTCACGGTTTGCCTCCCTTCTGCCTGACACACCCTTGTCCTCCTTCCATGTTTCTATGCCTCAGGCTAGGAAATAATCCTGACTTCCTAGTGTTTATTAGATTTTCTATAAAACTCCTTGTAAAAGTGGATATTTAAAGGCCCTTTAGATTCCACAGATCCTGACTTTATGAAGTGTGTCACAGTGCCCACTGCCCAGGACATTTTTCTTCCTTGACATCACATTTCACTCTCTAACCTAGAAGCAAACGCAACAGCAGCAGGTTTCCCATCCGTATTTGTACAGTTTAATAACACCTGAGCCCATGCCAGGACAAACTTTCCTCTTCCCAGCAAAAGATAAACAAAATTTTCACTGTTAATAGTCTACGATTATTCCTAATAAATGTTTCATTTGCTCTACGAATATCCTTTAATATATTGCGGTGTCCCAGCAGTAATTCAGTCACTATGAATGAGAGCAATAAACTCAGCAGCCTGCTGGATCTCACATTTTAGGGGAAGAAACAAGGAAGGAACAGCATAAAAACAAGGAACAGGCCTTTCTTAAGTGTTGAGGCTATTAGGAAAATCACAGTTAGGTAAGGGCACAAAATGACAGGGCTCTGGAAACAGCTCTTTCAAACAGGGTGGCCTGGAGGGCGTGGTACTGGAAAGGACACATGAATTTGATGAGGGTTGGGCCATGCATGTCTACAGCAGGCTCTGGAAGAGAGAGAAGACTGGGTGGATTCCAGAACAAGAGAAGCGTGGTGTGTTTGATGCCCAGGGAAGGCAGCCGTGATGGGCCCCAGGTGATTATAATGCTCGGCACAGTACCACAGAATCTGCACTTCATTCTGAGGCTAACTGAAGCACAGCAGGGTTTTGAACACAGGCATATAAAATATTTTATGACCTTAAGTGATGATCAGGATTTCTAACTCATCGTTTGAGGGGAAGGAGCAGCTTAAGAACAGAAGCAGGCCGGAGCTCAGGAGGTAAGATCATTGGCTGCTCTTCCAAAGGACCCAGGTTGGTTCCCAGCACCCACACAGCTGCTCACAGCCATCTGTAACTCTAGCTCCAGAGGATCCAATGACCTCTTCTGACTTTCTCAGGTACTGAATGCATCTGGTATACATACATGCATGCACACACGCAGATACATAAAATGAAAAATAGATGTCTTAAAAAAAAAAAGAAAACAGGAGCAGAAACAAATATTAGAGACAATGTTAGCAGATACTCTAGGAACAAGGATGTTGGCGTTGACCTAGAGGTCATCATTCAGCTAGTGAAAGGTGGGCTGATTGAGGAAACCTCTTAAAAATGAAGATAAATAGTTTTTCTTTCTTTCTTCCATTTTTTGTGGTTTTTGTTTTTTGTTTTTTGAGACAGGGTTTCTCCGTGTAATCGCCTTGGCTATCCTGGACTTTCATTGTAGACAAGACTAGCCTCGAATTAAAAGACTCTGAGATTCTATCTTACACCCATCAGAATGACTAAGATCAAAAATTCAAGTGACAGCATGTGCTGGCGAGGATGTGGAGAAAGGAAAATACTCTTCCATTGCTGGTGGGAGTGCAAACTTGTACAACTACTTTGGAAATCAATCTGGTACTTTCTCAGAAAATTGGGAATAGTGCTACTGTAAGACCCAGCTATACCAATGCTGAGTATATATCCAAAAGATGCTCCACCATACCACAAGGATACTTGCTCAACTATGTTCATAGCAGCTTTATTCCTAACAGCCAGAATCTAGAAACAACCTAGATGTCCTTCAACCAAAGAATGGATAAAGAAACTGTGGTACATCTACACAATGGAATACCACTCAGCTACTAAAAACAAGGAAATCTTTAAATTTGCAAGCGAATAAATGAAACTAGAAAAGATCATTCTGAGTGAGGTAACCCAGAAAGACACGCATGGTATATATTCACTTATAAGTGGATATTAGCCCAACATAGATGTCCTCTGAGAGACTCCACCCAGTGGGAGATCTGGACAGATGCTGGAACTAGCTGCTAGACTCTGGGAAAGAATGGTATGGAAGAATGGGGGAATGGAATGACCCAGAGGGTTCAAGAGCCCCACAAGGAGACCATCAAGGCTGGTGGATTTGGACCTAGAGGGACCTGCACAAACTGTTGCACCAACCAAGGAGAATGCGTACAGAGAACCTAGACTCCCTGTTCAGATCTAACAAATAGACAGCTCATTCTCCAAGGTTGTTGTGGGGGGAGCATGACTGCCTCTGACATGAATTTGGTGCCTGAGATTTGATCACTTCCCCTTGGCAGGAGGCCTAGCGGACACACAGAGGAAGGAGATGCAGGCTATCTGATGAGACCTAATAGGCTGTGGACAGATGGTGGGGGAGCAGCCCCTACACACACACATACACACACACACACACACACACACACACACACTGCCCACGAGAGGTCTAAGAAAGGAGAATAGGGTGAAAGGGAGAAAGAGTGGGAATGAGAAGATATAAGGGAGAAGATAACAATTAGGATGTAATATGAATAAATTACAATAAATAAATAAATAATGAAGATAAACGGAGTTTACAAATGGATTAATCACAGCATACGACAGGAAGAGAAATAAAAGAGCTGCTCAGCTTCTGGTCTAAATGGACAGCAAATGAGCAGTTGGTGTTGACAGTTTCTAGGACTGGGGCTGACTGAAAAGCAGTTAGTGAGAGTTTGGGGGGTGAGTCCAATGGTCAAGAGCATGAGAGAGGCATACAATCTGAATGGGGGCTCTGATTGTCCAGAGGGGCACAGTGTAGTTCAGAGGGAAGGGGCTTGGTCAGGGCGGAGGGTGACTGGCGGTAACAGGAAGCATAGTGGTCCATGTGGCCTGCTTGCATTTGTTTTGTCGCCGCTACAGATGTTGAGGAAAACGAGAAAGAAACATCCAGAGCCACGGGGACATCAAGAAGAGGAATCTGAGCTGAGCGTGGCGGCGCACACCTTTAATCCCAGCACTCGGGAGGCAGAGGCAGGCGGGTTGCTGTGAGTTCGAAGCCAGCCTGGTCTACAAAGCAAGTCTAGGACAGCCAAGGCTACACAGAGAAACTCTGCCTTAAAAAAAAAATTAAAAAAAAAAAAGAGGAATCTATTCACCTTTCAGGTCTCATGGTAAGTAGAACATAGGAGGAAAACTAGTCAATGTTGGTTGAGATGGCTCAAGAGGAGGAAATCCAAAATAGCTGATTTTCACCCAAAGGGGAAAAGATAGCAGTAACCAAGACAATACCGGGGTGAGATATTTTGCATGTGGCAGAACATGAAGCTCACAGAGTAGAGAGGCTTGTGGGATTAGAAACAGAAATGTTAACTAGTTCTGGTTTTTTAGACAAAGAAGACTATCATAGTGTGAATCTGGAGGTGACAAGTGGCCAGGGTAGGGAGACTTTTATCGTAACGTAACAGGAAGCAGAAGTGAGTTCATTCTGGTGGTGTTTTAAAAGAAGGATCCCACTCTAACAGTCTTCAGCCTCTTCAGCCTCCAATTGTAATGGGAGGGACTGGCACTGTTCCTGGGAAGGGACAGTCATCCCCACAGCACGGGGGCTTTGACACCAGCTGTGTGGGCCACTATGGTTCAGGTCATGGTGGAAGACTGCATGGTGCAAGCGGGCCTTTCCGCATTTGTTTATGTATGGCTGATATTACTTAACAAAAGCCTTTCTTCACAGTGCTGTGGGGCTGTCATAAGAGAAGCATGCCAAATGATTTCAATCAATAAGCATTATAGTCTCACACTTCTGGAGGCTAAAAGCCAGAGATCTTGGGAGTGATAAAGCTACATTCTCTTGGAAATGCAAATGCAAGAGTCTACCTTATCTCCTCACCACCTTTGGCTGCTTGCTAACTCTGAGCCATTCCCTGTCTTCCTAGGACATCACCCCAACCTCCGTCTTCTCTATCACATGACATTCTCCATGTATGTCTTCTGTCTCTGTGTTAGCATTTCATGAATCTACTGGGGCCACTTGGATCAGGGGGACCACTTGACTACAAAATAACTTCATCTTAGTTCATTACAGATTAAGCATCCCTTAATCCAAAAGTTTAAAAGCCCCTGAAATCTAACCCCATGTGCACTCACAAAATAGAAGCAGAAAACTCCAGACTGTTAAAATGGTGTCATCTACAAAATTATTAAAAATAATCTGTACAATTACCTCCAGGCTATGAACACAGGACATAAACATGAAATAAATTCCTGTGAACAGGATGGTGAGGCCTCATTCCCAAAACATCTCATCATGCAATTGCAAAAATTAAAAAAACAAGCACGTTTTTTAAAAATCATGAATCTTAAATAGAAGTCTCAGAGCATTTTGGATAAAGAGCATTTAATCCTACTTCCAAATAAGATCATGAAGTTAGGACTTCAAGTATTTATTTCATTTGCTAGTTTGTTTGTTTTGGTGGGGAGATGCGGTATGATTCTCTTGACAGCCCAGGGTACTGTTTCTTTTAGCGACTACTTACAATAACAACAGCATTCAATTAAAAATAATTTGCATATGTTTCCTCTTTCACTGTAAGTTCTAGTGGGCTGAAATTGTTTTAGATTGATCTCTCCTGATGGGTAAATTTATGAAAAGATGATTTTTTCCTGGGTGTGAGAGCATTTTTCCATTCATCCATTACATAACAGTCTGTCTGAAATCCAGAAAAGATAAGAAATTACTTTCATACAAACACATCTTCCTCTGCCTCCATGGGGCCACCAAAGCTTTGTCTGAAGGTTGATTTCAGTTTTATGATTTTCTATCAGACCGTTGGTTGATGCTGTTTTCGTTAAAAATTCTATTATTTTTTTTAAAATCCATCAACAAGTTCTAAGATTAATTCATATGTTCATTTTACAAGACAAAGCTCACCCCAAAAGCTTTCTAAGCCAAAACATTTCACTCTGACAAGACAGAAAATTGGCCAAACAATCCAAAACAAACTCAAACAACTCAGCCATGTGAATGAATGATTTTTGACAAACAGATCATAAAAGACGGACACTTCAGTCCACAATAGCTCAGTTAAACAAATTTCCCAGTGGCTTCAACAGAAAGGGCTCCTTTATCCCATTGATGAAGTCCAAGATCATTGTTAAAAACTAGAAGGGGTGGTCTTGTTCTGGATTTTCTTCCATCCCAAAGAAAATGACCAAATGCAGGCCTCTGTTTCCATTTTCACAATGTAAGCTCTGGGCCTGCCTTCCAATAACACGGAAGAATCAAAGGCCATCCAGAGAACCCCTCACACTGTTGAAGATGCCATGCCTGAAGCTGCGGGGCATGCCACCCCATGTTACTGCCTGACTACTTTATATTATCACAGAGAGACCAACCCTCCCAGGACAGAGGTCCACCCTGCACAAATCTGCCCAGGAATTTCTGATAACCTACTTTATGAAACATTCTAGACAGCTTTGTTTGATAGAAAATTTATCTTCAGAGCCATGAACTGTCACAACTTGCTATGCAACGATCTTGTTAGGACACATGAAGGACTACCTTTCTTCCCACCGCCTTTCAAAAATAAAATCTCTCGAGAAATGATTGGAAACTAAGAAGATTCATAGATCAAAGCAAAGGTGTTGGAGAAGGCATGCACACACCCCCACACACATATGTACACACACATATAACACACACAGAACTACAGGTGATTATGCTTGGACAGAGCAAGATTTTTCTTCTTATAACCCTTTCAAACTGAATACAGTATATCTATCAAAGTGTAGCGACATACATTTTTGAGCTACAGTGGTTTATAATGAAAATAGGATGAAAATGTGTGGACATTATATGCATCTATATGTACATATACATAAGTTTATATACACATATATACTCATATACACATGAAAAGATAGTTATGCATTAAGTTGTGGGCATTACTTTATTTTCATGCAATACAACATCATGAAGTAGGTAACAACAGTTCTCTTCAAGCAAAAAGAATAATTTTTTTTTTTTTTTGGCCTGAAATCACACTGAGAAGATGGAGTTAGGGCTGCTTGGGTTCCTGACTCCAAGTTCACTTTCCTTCTGGTGCACCACTCTGTCCTAGCACATGGCTGCTGGGATATAAGTTAGCTGGAATTCTATGTCAGAGGGCTTTGTCTCCACCAGCTGTCCTCAGTTAACTCTGTTTTATCTCCTCCCTTTGCTCACACAGGCAATCTGAAGATGCATCCTAAAACCAGCAAATTTTTTATCTCCTAAAAACACTGTTTTTAGGCCATCTACGTGCATAAGACACATATGGTGTTAATGGCACTGTCTATTATTTTTACTGGTCATCAATCATACAATGGAAATTCACCAACTTTCCTGTTCCTTGGGAAACAAAATGATTTTAGTGAAATGCCCAGCCCTAAAGAACAGATACACATTGATGTCAATTAGTTTTATGGTTCTTCAAGATACCCCAGGAGAGGTATGAGTGGTCCTGATCCACACATCAAAATCAAGAGACAGGGGGCCGAAGGAGGGAGGGAGGGAGGAAGGGAAGGAAGGAAGGGAAGAAGGGGAGAAGGAAGCAGACAGACCCAGGCCCTGCCCATTGGACCTCAACCACTTGACACGCAGATGCACAGGTTTGTGGCATCCTTATAGAATCGTTTCTACCTGGAACGGTGTGGTGTCCCACTCTGGGAAAACACCTGGAGACACATGAGTAACTGTGACCTCTCTGTGAAACGTCCAAGACTGATAATATCGGAATCAAAGGTTAATGGTAGCACCTGTAATAAGGCTTTCCTCTGCATAAAACAGTTCAAGCCCAGGATTCAGAGAAGGGGCCCACTAGCTCTCTGTGTGTCCATGCCACAAGCCACATAAGTCCTCCATCTTCCCAGGCCCCATGGCCAAAGCTAATCAAGAAAGGAGCTCTTGGTTACAAAAGGAAGATCAAGCAAGTTTTTACTAGGTACTGAGGTGTGAGAGGGACTTGGGAAAGAAGAAAAGGGTGACAAAATGATTCAACTCTCTGATCTAAAGAAAAAGCGCCTAAAACCCAGGACCCAGTGCCCACTGTCTGAATCTGTGATCTGGGGGAGAGTCTCTCTTTTGTCTCCCAGTCTGTAAAAATCAGAATAACAACTGAATCTCCTTTGTGAGAAATACACATCCTGCCTTTAAGTCCCACACAGGATTAGAACTCTAGTGTAGCAACATAAGCTTTGGAAAGCAGACTGAGGGGAGAACTGAGATCACAGTGAGAAATGTCAGCCAGCTATAGCAGAAGCACACTAGCAGGTCTGGCAGAATGGTTTGGTATTTAGTGGGCAGAGGCAACGTCCTTTAGGTATACACCCTGCTGAGCCCACAGCCTGGGACTGGAGTTGGTGCTGGATGTCACCATCCTCACCCGGAGGCATGAATGATTGCCATCACCTTCATTACACTTAAAGGCACGTGGTTGGCCTCCATGGCTTCTGTAATCCTTGCAAGTTTCAAAACGGTATGTGCCTCTGACATCAGAAAGAGAAATGATATCGACAGAGCACCTCTGGTGAAAGTAAGAGATATTGGAAAATTGGGTTGGCCCTCTGTACCCACGTTTGGGTTCCAGCAAAAACCTGGCACACGCCTACTCCTTCTGCCCCACAGTTGGTTGAGTTCTCATATTTCCCATTTTGGTTTCTGACTCCTCAACAGGCTCAACATAGTTTAGGAGCCCCCCATCCCCATGCACGGGGCCATCTGCTCGTGATCCTCAGAGCCACAGTCCAGGGATGGATGCCTGACTGCCTCCTGAGGGGAGCACAGTCAGCCACCTTGAGAGGCAGCAAGGAAGGAAGTCCAGTGCATGCTTCCTGTGTCACTCCTATTTGGAAGGAGGGAACCCATAAGCAGGAATCAATAGTTCCACCCTGTGACAACTGCTACTAGAGGACTCTAAAAATAGACAACGGGAAGGTGATGCTTTTCTGTCCCCCTCCTCTTCTTAAGTAGGCTACTTTCTCTGAGGTATACCTGGCACCTCATAGAAAACATTTCTCCAAAGACTGGATGACTGGGTGGTAAAGTAGCCTGCCAGAGCTGGAGGCGCATGTCAGGGCACAGCTCACAAACAAGGAATAGACTCCAACACAACCCATCTGCATACAGCTCAAGAAGACAGTAGCTCAACAAATTACATGTATTTGGGCCCTGTACACAAGTGCCTTCTCAGGAACTACCCCCACACCTCTTGTGACCAGGTCAACTGTGACGGTGCACCAAGAACATCCTAGGGCAAGGAAGAACAACAATATGGCAAGGGAAAGAGAGACAGGCAAGGGGAGAAGGAGTGGTTTTAGACACACATTTCTTCACACGTTCATACAGCTGATGGATCAATCATTTCCCATATAAAAGACACTGGTGGGAGAAAATACACTGAATAAGCCAGAGGTCTACCTTCCCCAAAGGAACTCCCTGTCCAGGTGAGTAAGTTAACCAAACAAATGAGTGGGATGCCTTCAGACAGACATGAGTGCTCAGAGGAAAGCCCCCACTCTGAGAAAGTGTTCATTGTGATAAGCTGATGTTAAGGCCAGTTCAAATGGTAGGAAGGCTAAATTGATTTGGGGGTCAGGAAAGCTCTAAGTGGGCATGTCTCACATGCACTTGGGCAAAAATGGAAACAAACAAGGATGGAGCAACCTAGAAAGCCTTGTTCCTACTAGTAGAGACTACCAAAATTAAGGCCCATGGACCAAGTCATGTGCTTACTATTGGGATTTAAAACAAAAAACAACAACAACAACAAAAAAAAAACATAGTTCTGCCTTCCGGAGCCCTCAGAGTATACTCAGGAATTAACAGAGACCCATCAAGAACCTGGTTTCAAAATTCTAAAAGGAGATTCTATAGCTCTACCACAATCTTCTGTGCTACTTTATGGGGCTGCCATATAAAACCTAGACTTAGTCTTGTATGTTAATTCAGACTAGTTAGTTAGTTAGTTAGTTAGTTCGTTAGTTAGTTAGTTAGTTAGTTTTTCAAGACAGGGTTTCTATGTGTAGCCTTAACTGTCCTAGACTCACTTTGTAGACCAGGCTGGCCTCGAACTCACAGAGATCCACCTGCCTCTGCCTCCTAAGTACTGGGATTAAAGGTGTGCCCCACCACACTGGCTCAGACTATTTATTTTTAACTCATCCAAGAAGCCTAGCACAGTTTCACCACTACAAGTCTACACACAAGACAGAAAGCAGAGACTCTGAATCCAATGTGCCCCACACCCAGGAAAGAATTCACCTTTTAGTAGCTGTTTTATTTGTGGAATATCTGACACAAGTGTCTCACTGGGCTGGGTCACTGAGTGACATCCTGATGTTCAGTGAAGGTCTGTACTTAGGTTTTACTGACCCTTAAGTTTCAAGCTGCTCACTATTGCCTCTACTTTTTACTACAACTTGCTCTGGGTCCTAACTGTTGAAAGCTTCCCCACCAGGGGGCGCTTTACTCAGACCCTCCCCTGTTGTCATGGTAGCCCTGTGTGTTAATTTTGATTATCTAGTTCACAGGCTGGCTTTGGTCAGTAGACCCAGGTCTGAAAGCCAAGTCTGGGCCTCCTTCCACACTTCACAACCTGGCTCTTTGCCCTTTCTGGAAGAGCCACGCAGCAATAAATCTTTGTTGTTTGATCGTTGTTAAATTATAACATAAAGTCAGAGAAATACAGTAAGGAATGAAGAACATTTTGTTTTGTCTTCATTCATCTGTATAGTAAACAAGGCGCTCGTGACATTAAAAGGTATGATCTTTGCTCTCCCAGAATGTTCTCAGCCCACTTAGAAAGACAATTGACCAACACTGCAAGAGAGGAGCGGATAGCAGACGGTAAACATCACTGGGGAAGTAGGGACACACAGAAGCCACTGGGCCCTGGTAAGTCTTGGGGAATCTCAGCATATGAAGTCTAGTGAAACCGCTCTCAAGCAGCACTCTAGCTCTGTCACTTGCCGCTAGTATGAGTTCTGATGAATGCTACTTTTGGGACTCTTGACTCCTTACTCTCTAAAATGGGTGATAATTAAATCAATTGAAGAGAGCAGGGAGGAATAACTGTTACCATGTACATTTAGTTCATAGTTCCACACAGTGGTCCATCAGTACGTGATAATATGATTCAGCTTATTAACATAATCATTACTAGTAATGCCTGCTAGTCCCCCTTCAAAACTTCCTAGACATTCCACCTTAATCAAGAAATGTGGTTTTTGCCTCTGTGAGAGAAGAGAGATCCAATCAGAGATTCATATGAGCTGAGCAAGCACACTATCAATTGAGCCATGTCCCCAGGCCCAAGTGAGGCTAATCCTTCATGCCAATGCCTCAGTTTTGTGTCTGTAAAATGTGGCAATAATAACAACCACATGATACTTATTAACACTTGCAGTGTTAGGATGCTAAGCACCAGATGGGACATTATATAGCGCACTTTGATGTTCCCTAATACAAGGTGACGACTCAACAAAGCTGCGCTATTTAGTTACACACTCTGAGTCATATGATCTCACCATTCATAAAAAGAAAATTACACATTCAGAACGTCAAGGGGAGGGCAGAAGAAGTGGGAGATGCGAAACACCTGCAACTTTGTACAGCTTGCCAATGCCACTGTTTCCGAGCATCTCCACAAAGATCGTTAGAGATAATTGGATAAAATAAAATAAACTTTTAAAGTTTTTTTCAAAGTAGGAGTTGTTGCTGAGACATTTACTCTCCTTAGGGACTACAAAAGATCTCAAAGATGATGCTGGTGAGAACAAAGCAGAAGAAAGCGTAACTAGAGCAGAAAGTCCTCTGCTGGTCATGATGGGCACTGCAATCTTGCTGCAAGGAGGCTTGGGTGGCCTTCCATGTACATACGTGAGCAGGCTTCGGCCTCTCTACTTGTTGATCAGGAAGGAAGGAAACCAGTTCCATCTCATGCACAATTAAGACAACAAACAAACATAGGACCATGAACAGACCACTACTAGATTGCCGCAACTTGTAAACAGGTAAAATGCAAATTTAGCCAATTTTATATAAACCAAAGGATGCATTCTAAAATCCCTACATACAGCTTTCCAGCTCGCAACAAGGAAAGGCTGAGCATGTATCTAAGAGTCAGAGCTCCCACTCCCAAAAGGGTAGCCTCAACAAGGAAGTCCCCCACACTCGAGCACAGTACGGTCAGAGAACGAGGAAGCACCTGAGGCCCGTGGGTGGCACATGCACAGCTTGCCTGTGACACCAGGTGCCCATCCTGACCACAGATCATGGCCGTGATGGATGTTTGCTACCACTCAGATGCCGGTTCATCTAATTCCTCGGTTTTAGGCTTCCATCTACTTAGAGGGCCACCCTCCTGAGTGTCACGGAGACATCAAGCCCTTTGTGGCTAACATCATAGCAGGGGACTAGATGGACTTTTTCTGAAAGGTTGGTTTGTGACCAATCCTAAGGCACAGAGAAGCAGCCTCACCATACCCCCATATTGCCATTCGTTTTCAACCAACACCGCTGTGTGGAGTGTCTATGCAAAAATGCAAACAAACATTGGTATCTGGAAGAGACTCAGGTGAGGGTAAGAAAACAGCAGAGCAGGCAATACACAATAACCTACTGCTAGAAAGAAGTCCAGGCCCTGGTACCTGCTGGTCACAGCCGCGCTCTGGAAAGACCAGGTTCTCCTGAGCTATGGGGCTACTGCCTTCCTGGGGTGACACCTTGGCCACTCTAGTTCCCTTGTTTCCCTTCGAATGTGAGAGTCATTGTCAAGGCCAATTGTCTATTTGTAGTTTCAAATCTCTAAGGCATTGGCTACCTTCTTTCCTCTCTTTTGAGTGGTGTGTCTGTATGGGGGGGGGTGTTCTATCTGTATTTAACATAATAAATAGTGTCTCTATTTTGTCCCTGGAGGTCTGCTCCCTGCAGCCAAACCAGCGAAGTCATCTAGAGAACACTAAATTTTCTTGACTATATTGTTTAAGAGGTTCATTTTAGGTTTTTTCTATTGAAATAGTCTGAAATCAATGCATATTAACGACTCCAATGAAGTCTCTGCATAAAGTAGATACCCAATTGCTTCCAGTAGAGTCAACTAGACAGTTTTACCTTGATCTGAAGTGGGCCCTACAGAGTTCGTCCATGTATCACTGACTAACCTGGAGTTTATTGGAGCCATGGCAATTAATTCCCCAAAGACAAAGGATCTTGGGATGGTTTCTCAAATAACATGTGTTTTTAAAAAAAAAAAATAATCCTCACATTTCAACTCTGTATCGCCAGCACTCCCTCCCCAAGGCTGTCTGTCCTGTGGGTATCATGTATGCAGTCCACAAGCCTTCTGATCTCAGAACACTGATGGGACCAAAACATCTTGGCACCAAAGCCAAGGTTAATTTCCCACCTTCCCAGCTTCATGTCAGAGGATGGAAATAGTGTCCTGTCTCCTGTGGTCCACTCAGCTGACCAGTTTTGTAAACTTTATTAAAGGGGACACATTAAGTCAAAGAGAGGGATGAAGGATGCTTGCTCTCTTAAAAATTCCAGCGATAACACCCCCCCCCGTCACAATCATCTGGTGTGTAGTCCTCCTGTGAGTTGTATGGCTGTGTCCACACTGGAATTGGAGCTAGTGCTTCAATAGGAATATAACAAGGGAGGCAGTCCTGCCCCACTTAACACAAAATGTAGCCAAGATTCTCCTTCCCCTACCTCCTCTCCCCCTTCTCCTCCCCAGATCTTGCAACCCTCAACCCCAGAAATCATTCCTGACCCAGCACAACACTAAAGCCTGGGGTTTGTTGGGTGCCAAGTTTTGCATATGTTGCTTGGGTGGACATAACAAACAGAACATAGTCCACTCTTATAAATGGCATTTTTCCACAGACAAATCAGAGTCTGTGGTACCAGTGTCCAAAAAGCCACGTTCCGATAGAGAAACACATCTACCTCTGTCCACCATCTCATGGAATCCAGACACCAAAAAAAAAAAAAAAAAAAACCCTTGGTAAAACCAGACTCAGGAAAAGAGGTTTTGCAGAGTCCAGCCCCTGGAGGCAACTCCCAGTAGCATCCACATCAAGCCAGATCCCTGCTTTGGGACTCATTCACTTCAGAGAGGAGATCAACCATGGCCAATCTCAGGCCAGTCCCAGGTCATTATAGCCGGCAGGCTCAGGAACAGACAGTACCAGGACCACTGCCCTCAAAATAAGACAGCCATCCCTCACCCTTAACAAACCCCTGAGTCAAAGAAGCCAGCTTTGGGAAACATAAGTCTCCCCTAGCACTGGCCTGTGATTCTCACATTCCTTGGTAGAACAGCCAACTCATCCAGGAATTGTGCAGCACAGAGAACTAGCAACCTCCCCGCTATCCCTAGCTTGCTCCAGTGCACACACCCGCACCCCTGCCCCTTTGCCCCAGCCCAAACAAATCACTTCGTAGAATGGCAGTTCCCTACCTGAGGGTGGCGCTCTCCCCCTGCCTGACCGTCACGTTGTCCATAGCTTTGGGAAAGGTAGCATCTCCGCTGCGCACCGGCACTCCTGTGGGTACAAGGAACAGCAGCCTGAGAGACACGACCACGAGGCACTTCCAGGGCAGGAACAGGTACCCACAGACCCCCATTCTCGACAGCCACAACTTCCCAGAACTCCAGTAGCGGCACGCACACGCCCCCCGGGCGAGCACAGGAAGTGGGTGGGGTAGGGAGAGCGCGGGGACCCAGCGATGAACTAGCGGCGACCGCGAGATGCACAGGGAGGAGAGAAGCGCGCAGACTCCTCCAAGTCTAATATTCCTCCCCTAAATCCAGCCTCAGCTCGCCAGCCTCCAAGAATCAGTTTTCACACACATCCGAGGCGGACTTTCTCCGTGCTGCCTGTGACCAGGAAGGTGGCCAAAAAGGAGAAGCGCAAGGCAGGCGCACAGGTGACAGTCTCAGGAGCTGCCTCTTCCCTGTAGCAGTTCAGGCATGGCACTTTGGACAGGAGTAAGCACTTTGGTATCCAACGGGGCTGTGGCTGGGTTGCATCCAGTTACCCAGATGTGGTCTGCGATTCCTCAATCGAACGAGGGGAAATCCAGCACTTTCTTAAGTTTCAGAGCTCGTCGCCAGAAACAATCTAGAACAATAGCAGATGGAAAGTGGAGCACGCAAGAGGCAGCACCGATGGTACGAGAAGGCGACTGCTAAGCCGGCTTCGTGCAATCTCTACTCAAGAATCCTGCCGCAGAGCCTGGGTCAACTTCCTCAGAGCCTAGATTCGCGCCGCAGCTTGGGCGGCCTCTGCAGCGCAGCACCAGAAAGCCCGGAGCAGCGCGGCAGGGGCGGACCGCGGCGGTCCCTTGCCCGCTCTCTGGCTCTCTGCAGAAGGCGAAGCGCAATCGGCACCGGAGCCACGGACGCCAAGCTCAGCGGCCGCCCCCGGCCTCCGCGCCGCCTTCCTCCCGGGAGCAGCCCCGACGCGCGCGGGCCCCGACCGCCGGGGTTGTCATGGCAGCAGCTCCATCCCTGACCGCCACTTTCTCTAGGTGCGGACTCCAAGCGATCCGGCTGACGGGCGGCACGGACTGAGTGCTCATCCCGGCGGGTGCGGGGCGCGGGCGCCCACCTTAACCCCCACCGCGCCGAGCCTGGGCAGGGCGGTGCACCACCTCTGGCCACCGGTTTAACCATTTCCGGACTTGAAGAGCAAGCTCTTCGCAGTTAAGAAGACAAAGTTACTGTGAGATCGTAATAAGACCTAGACATCTTAATAAGGGTCACAAACTAAATAGGAAGAAAGCAGCCTGCAGCATGCATATGTGCACCTTTAAAATGGTCAAATTAATTCTATCAGCATTTAGAGTACATTTACAATGTTAGGAGGATGCTTTAAATAATCTCATTTTTATTCAATGCTACACCACCCTCTGCACTCCACCCACCCTCTTAAAACCACATAGACTCAACACAATCATTCTAAATAGAGATCTTCCATGTTTTAAAAAAAAATGCGGAAATTCCAGAAGCATCTTGGAGGGTGAAATGAGCAAAACTCCATTAAAATGTTGGTCAAGTTCAACAGCGCCTTTTTTTTTTCTTTCTTTCTTTCTTTTTTTCCTCCCCAGACACTGAGTATGCTAGCTGGGTAATAGGTACACAAGCATGAGCCAATATGCGCCACAGCCTGGTTTATAAGGAAGATTCTCAAGGTTCTGGGTTCATACTCAGGCATACCTGATTTCATCTCCGAGAGGCGTGGCTTTCTTTAAATCTTTAAGGCAAAGAAAAAGGCAGGTTACGCCTCAGGTCCTGTGACTTCTATCTGTGTGTTGCTCGTTCTTCTGTGCCTACATCATGTTTCTCCCTTCACTCAAGCTCTGATGGACCTTGCCTAGTCCCTGTGCAGGGAAAAGGGTAGGTCAGTAGGAACTGTGGGTTACACCCACCAATAAGCTCCCTTCTCAGGGACATCCAGTCCTGAGCTCCCAATACCGACTTAAGTTGTTCCTGGGGATGGAAAAGAGGACAAATGGTCTTGTTTGCCCCCCTAGACTTTCTACTGAATACAACTGGGATATTATTTTTAAAGCAAACTATGAAATAACAGTGGCCGGGGTGGGGTGGGGTGGGGAAGCGCTTCCCCAAAGGCTTCTAACATCAGACACCAAGGCATCATTACAGAACCATTATTAACCACAGGGGTGCTGGTCCCGCCCGGCTTCTGACACTGTTCAGTAACACCAGCCAGTCCCATGCAGACAGCATATAAGGATGCACAAGTGTTCCTCTCCTTCACCCTACCACATCGCAGGGGAGGGAAGGGGTCAACTTTGGGATGTGTTAGCAAAACTCAAGGACCACAAAGGAAGATAAACAAGCTTGCTTTTCCGTTTTTAGAGTTGCCCAGACACTTCTGGGTCATGAAGTATTGAGCAACTTTACACTGGAGGTGTCAAAATGCTTGGCATCAATTCATTATTAGGCCAATTCCCTGTTGTGTCCTTTGGTGACTTTTTCTGATATTAAAGTCTCAGGGAACTCATTCACTATTTCTGAACCCAGAAAACCTTTTGACATACAGTGCCAAAAAAACAAAACAAAACAAACAAAGAAACAAAGCTAGCGATTGACTTATAGCAAAAACTGGCTTCCCCCCCCCCCCAAGCCTATTTTGTCTCATTCTCCAAAGGGAAAATATAAAAATCAGAAATTAAACTCTTTCATTTTGTTGAGCTGTTCTTGAGCATAGACAGCAGGCGTGGGCTTCTCTTTGCTGATTAACTGGCTGCCGAGTTTAAAGTTCTTTCCTTAAAGCCAGCAGCACACTCTTAATAACCCACCAGCTATTCCGCCTGTGGTCCCATCACAACCCCTCTCCAAAATGCCACACCCATGGAAACACATGCTAGGCATGAGGAAGGGAAAGAAACTCATTCTAGGCTTTGGAACCATTTCCCCCCCCCCCCCTCCCGAGACCCGGCCTGAGCATGGAGGGGCCGATTCCTTTAGTGACAAATTCTAATTCAGTCTCCTGCATCTAATTCCAAATAGGTACAAATGAGCATTAGGCTTTGCATCTAGAAATGGGGATAATGACAACCAACAGGCTATCCCAAGGGACCTACATACATGATTAACTCTACAGGAAAAATACTTAGAAAACCATTGAACATAGAAGAGGCTTTATTAATACATTTTTCCTGCTTCTGCTTTGTTGTTATGGCTAGACAGAAAAATAATCTGCACAGACTCCTTGCAGCATAGTCTATACTGGCCTGAATGCACTTCATCTCAGACAGGCAGATTATCTTTGTCTCTGGCCACGAGGAAGGGTGCTGATCAGCAACATCCCAAGGGCTGTCCACAGAAAGCCCAGCAGAGCTCAGATAGCTCTCAGGAGGACAAAGAAAAACCACTCACCTCCTCTGCTTTGTGGGCCCAGGTTTCCAAACTCTACTCGCAAATAAAAGTCAAGAAAGTAGCCAAAAGGTCAGAGATGCCCACACAATTAACAAAACAGATTGGCTTTATTCAAACCTGCTATTGGAGTGCTTTAAAGCGATGAAGATCAAAATCACATGTCAACTGCCTTCCCATCCCCTAATCCCTAAATATAACCAGCACTTAGTGGCTTATCTTATATCCTGTCTCTGGCTTCATAAAACTGCTGGATTTATTTTATTTTTCACAGCATAACTGAGTTAATGAAAAAGGGATGACAGTCAGAGCAATTTCATTATTTGTGTTCTTTGTAGAAACAACTTCCTCTCTGCCTCCTGGAAAGCAGGCTCCTAACGAGCACCACCTCCACCTGGGCCCCCCCCCCCCAAACTCCCTCTCCTTCTTCCCTCCTTTCTCGCATACACATATACTGTACACATAAATCAACTTGTCACAGCTTGTCTCTGCACTGACAGCTGTAATTGCTTCAGGTTATAAAAATATCTTTAGGACAATACCTTTCAAAATCTCTCTCTCTCTCTCTCTCTCTCTCTCTCTCTCTCTCTCTCTCTCTCACACACACACACACACACACACACACACACACACACAGTGAAGCAGATAGGAGTGTACAGTAGCTTCACTTCAGCTTCTACCTGATCTGGCACGTGTACAGTGTAGTAGTGTTTGAACAGGGAGAAGTCCCCATGGACGGTCAGTACACTGGGCTTTTTTGTTCTGTTTTAGTCTATGTTACCTACAGCAAGCTAGGATGAGCTAAGAGACTATGGCTGTTCCACCGTGCAAGAGGAAGAGCAGTAGCTTAAGAAATGCCAGCTCTAGTTCTCTGTGAAGGCGAAAGGCCCCCCTCTCCTGGTGGAGATTTCAAATAGAAGTACAGACAAGATGAAAAAATGCAGGGCAGTTAGTGAGTAGCCTGACATCAAATAGATATTGGAAGATTTAATCAGAAAGAGCAGTGTAAATCTGGACAAAGAGGTGCCTCCAGGGGTGTAGGGAAGGGCTTGGCTTGGGGGGGGGGAATGCATGCTATTTTTTGCTTCTCTGTGAATACAGGATCATAATAAAAAAAAATCACTGATGATCAGGGCTATAGTCCAGTGTGTTAGGATTTCAGTAGGAAAAGCAACAGGGCAACATGAAGAGGGGAAGATAGTGGCATGGAGAGAAAGAAGGTCAGAAATAGAGCAATCTGAGACGAAGGGGATGAAGAAAAGGAAAGGGCATGGCTGCCTCGCCACGGGCTGTTAACCCCACAGAACTTTATAAGAAATGCACAAAGCAGAGAGACAGTCAGGAGAAAGCTATGGAAGGAACTGAATGAGCCAAAATCAAAGTGCCAAGAACACAAAGGGTAGCTATCCAGAGCGTGCACCCCAAAAGTCAGAGAGGTTGAGGCAACATTGTTTCTTGTGTAAGATTTAGGTCATAGTAAATTCCCAGACCCAGAGAATCACAGAATGATGTATCAGAAAGGATGTGGGGAGATATGCAATCCATGCCACTCCATTTCAGAAAGGAAAGTTTGAGTCCCAGAAGGCCATAATATGTATAAAGCTAATAATGGGCAAAACAGGGTCAGAACTCAGGACTCCTGACGACTGTTCCAGTTGCCCTTCCAATGGTCTACAGCTATGGACATGGATGAAGATCTGAGTATCAAATACTGGCTTTCATGGCTTCGTCTGGGGGCCATACAGACAACCATGGAGGGAACACAAATTGCTCATGATTCCTCTCAGCATCCAGTGATTCCACTGAACCCAATGCATTGAGTAAGCCAGCTTATAGGACCCATGGTGAGAACAGGATAAAAATTAAAGAGAGCACACAGGCCTGCCCTCCAGGTACCAGCAGTCTGGTGCACTTGGGTTTCTCAGCAGCATGATTTACACTGATTTTCCCAGATGGTGAAGCTCTAGTGACCTCTGATTTGTACTCCCCTCGTCTGAGGAAAATAAGTGGAAACCTATGTTCTCCTTAAGAATCAAGCCTGTGGTGCTTGCCTAGATTTCTACGCACCAAATTGGCCTTTCTAGAGTCCCTCATTAAGAGGAGTGGAGCACATGTAGTGACATTGTAACGTGAAACAAATTCTTTGGTCACGTAAGCCGTCTAACAAGACATAACCAGTGTGTAAGGAGTTTCTCAAAACAAAGGCTGCACTTATGGTACAAGCAAACCCCGAGGAAGAAATGGAAGAGGGTCAGTCACAGCAAAAAATGAAAGGCCTTTTCTTAAGGGAACCATGCTGAGCAGATCTTTCCTCCTGAGGAGTAGTGAAAGATAAATGGCATGGCAGAATTCTTTGCAGCGGGCCGACATCATAGACTATGCCCAATCCAGGAACAGAGGGAAAGGGAGCAGAAGCCTTTGCTTGTCTTTCTGTGCTCAGCTGAACTTGGGGTGTAACCTGGTAGCTCTGTCTCCTTTGGTAAGGTATATGCACGCAAGCCCCCGCTGCCAGTTCAGTCCACAATAGCCAAGAACAACTGTGGCCTCTGGAACCAGAAAAGTCAACTCTTTATGCTCTGTAGCTAGAATGGGACCACGGGGACACAGCTTTGCTTGTAAACTAGTGGAATTCATGGTGCCAACAACATGAAGCCAGTATAAGGCCGTGTGTGAATAGATGTGGACACTCAGTCCAGAGCATGGCTTTGCCTGGGTTTCTCAGGGTTATATCTGGAGGAGCAGTGTCAAACTTGTCAGGAAGGTCACAGAGAAAGCCAACCAGAGGACAAGAGGAGATGGAGCAGAGCACAGGCCTGCGACAGTCATGCAGTTTGCATCAGGAGGTGGGTCTCATGCCAGAGAAAGAAAAGAAACACCATGCTAGGATGTGGTAGAAAGCAGGAAGTGCCACAGTCTCCACACTGCCAGCAGGAAGGACAGTGACCGCATCCCTCACCACACAGTCCTATCTGAACGTCTAGTCATCCAATGGCTGCTGCCTTTTCACGGAAGCCTAGGGAAAGACGATCTGGCTTACTCTTTTGGTAGCAGTCTGGGTACTTTGAGCTCTTTGTTCCTATGTGTACTGGAAAGATAGAGAAAACCCAGGGTGTTGGGGGAGAAGAGGGTTCCAACTCATTTACAGTAAGCCACGCCTTCAGGCCTTTTCCCAGGAGCTCCGGAACCCTTCTCTGCCTCCACACGCTTCCTGCAAGTGATCTGCAAGGCCCCCTTGCTGCAGGCTCCATTTTCAGCAAGTCGTTTGGTCTTCTAACCCTGCCATAATTCTTTTGGAACAGTTGCCTGTGCACATCAGGCCACATGAATACACACACTGTCTATCAAATCTAGTGTTTGCAAGAAGCTGGCTTCTAGTATGCATGGTGGTCTTTGCAGCCTCAAACCAGGAGCACACCCAAGTGGCTGTCAGGGGCACACACACTGTGCACGCCCCTACTTACTCGTCTCCCTAAAGAATCACCTACTACCCACGGCTCTTCCTAACCTTTCCTCTCCACAGCTTTCTTTGGAGGACCTTGCTCCTTGTTCCACAGCTCAGAGCAGAAACAGGCAAATGTCAGTGAGAGGAGAACATGCTCTGTAATATCCTGCTTCGGTCATACTTTTTTTTTTAACTAGTAATGAGTTCCATACAAATACCATTTTGTAAACCAGAACACCTGGGTTCCAGTTTCTCTCAGCCAAGAGGCAGAACTCAGCTGCTGTTTGGACGTGCTAGGACTTTCGTTTGTAAAAGTGAGCCAACATCCTTCAGGGATGGTGAGTCACTGTGAAGATCTCAAAGCAGATTCATTCAATGGGCTAAGACATTTCTGAAGGATTAAAAGAACGAGTAAGATGAGAAGTCTTGGGAGGGAGGGAGGGATCAAGAGTCTGCTGTGGGGGCCCCAGCCTGGCACTTACTTTCTGTGCGGAAGTGCCTGGGTCTTTTCCTCCTGACTTCTACAGGAGGAGCTTGGATTAGACAACTTTCCAAGGGCCCTTCCAACTCTAATAGACTGTGATTATGATGCTCCTCAGCCCTCTTCTCAGAAGCAGTTTACCCTTCAGAGTCACTTATCTGTTCCTGCTCTGCAGAAATAGCCTCTCCCTCCTGCCCTTCCACTCTCCAGTAAGCCAAGGTACCACTTCAGAATTGAGAAAACTATCATACGAGGTAATTAATGAGCTGCCCCAGATCTAAGGCAAGCCGATGGAGGAGTCAAGATGATTAAAAGTCTTCCGATAAAGGGTTTCTTTAAGGAAAAGAAAATCCCACAATGCATCCAGCAATGTTAATCTCCAATAAATACGCTGTTAATATTTAACTGGCATTTATTTAAACTTACAGTAACTGTCCTATTAAATCTAAATTAATTGCCCATGTGGGAATCTTCCCCTAAAGCCTAGCTGGGACATGGCTGCCTAGATCATAGCCTATAGTAGGCATCTAGCCATAAAGAGAATACTTAAGCCATCTTTCCAAGACTTTGCTGTTGGAATAGCATGGCTGCAAGTGTGTTGGGGACAAACTAGGCTAGTAGTAAGTTGTCTGTCCTGTGGATTTCTAGGAGCCTAACTGTTTCTGTTCTGCAGTAAGACACTACTCTGTTTCATTGTCGTTTTTATTACTCAGGGCTACAGAAGGCAATTTGTTCTGCAAGAATGCCATGTGCATTGAACCTTGCTACCCTCTGCCTTCTTGCTCCTTTTTTCCCTAAGTAGTTTCACTTCCACTCCTATGCTATCATATAGTTTTATGTATAAAATATATAAAGTCTAGGGCTTACAAACCAAAGAAAACATGTGGCATTCATCTGAGGATGACTTTAATTTATTTAATATGATTTTCTCGAGGACACATCCATTTTCTTACAAATGACAAACTTTTGTTCTCCTTTGTGGCTGAATAAAATTCCTATTCTTTCTCTCTGTCTCTGTGCGTGTATGTGTCAGTGCACACATGAGTGTCTATCTGTCTCTCTGACTCTCTCTCTCTCTCTCTCTCTCTCTCTCTCTCTCTCTCTCTCTCTCTCTCTCTCTCTCTCTTTCCCCTTAGGAATATTTTTTGAATACATGCTAGTCAAGTGGCCCACCAAAAACCATAGGTCAAGCAGGACCCTAACCCTCTTCTTTTTGGACTTTGTGATTTAGACCCATTCTTCTATCTTTTGCCTCATTTTCTCCTATATTTCATAAATAAGATATTAATGCTTCATGGTCAGTTGTGTGTTTATATCTGTATACATGTACACACATATAAATACAGCTTACATACAGGCACAAATAGAAATACACTTTCAGCGTCACAAAGAACATTTTGTAATGGCAGTCATCTATAAAATGGCTGTGAAATAATCCCTGAGCCATGCTGTTTTGTCAGGGGTAGCCAGAGTGTAATTGGGTAGAACTGATCTTTGGCTCTCCCTAGAATCAATCAATATTGTTTTATTATAAGTGTGATCCTGGCTGAACTTCAGTGATGTTATTTCACTATGATTAGAACACATTTACATTTGCTTACATTCTCACACTCGCCGGTCTCTTCAGATACTTGCGCTAGTGAGATGTGGATTTGAGACAAACTTGTTACAAAGTCAGGGCTTAAGCAGGGTCCATTTCAACCCAATGTGCCCAGGCTAACTACAGTCTGAACTTTGCTCAAGGAAGTGAGGACAAGATGAGGCAAGTACCATCCTCCCTATGGCTTCTGGAGGTTTACTTAGGCTTCTCTACATTGTTTGCCTTGCAGGCCTGGAGGCAGGTGGAGTTGTAGCTAAGAATAAATGTGGAGCAGACAGACCACTGAAGAGAAGATGGGCAGTGAGGCAGGTGAAGGGCCCACACTTCGTGAGAGGACAAAGCTTGTTCTTAATCATCAAGAAAAGTTTGAATTTGTGCTGCCATAGAAGCCAAGTTTTTTGTTTTTTGTTTTTTTTTTTTTTATTGTTTTTCTGACTAAACTGATATACAACACCACTTGGTTTTGGTCTTATTTTTGTTTTTGTTTTTATTTTCCCCTCCCTTCAATCTCTGTCAAGTTAAACTGAAGACAGCACAGGATTGTCACAATGCCTTTAGTTAATGAAAGAATTCCTCCCTGTGCAAAACATCTTTATTCTTCATTTTACTGACACTTAGAGAGTGGAGAAAAATGAATGGCATTGAGTTCTTATGCGATATTTTGTTACCTCATCTATTCACCCTTACCATTTTATATGCTGTGCCATTTACTCTAGGCTTTACACAATGGAACAAGGAAGGACACAGTTCTCTGATGCACCAAGACCGTACATCTCTCCTCTCCTAGAGGTCAACTCCATGGCTTCTTCCCCCCAGAAAAGAATGGTCTCCCAGAACCCCCTGCCGGGTTCTTCTTTGGAGTCTATTGAAGAGCTGCAGGAAGCCAGAAAGTGAGAACAGCTACTACAAAGTCCCAGAGTGGATTTACCTGAGCTCAGGTGGCTCTAACCCTGAGGGGTTGTAAAGAAGGGTGAATGTATATGTGAACCAGGGCGTAACATGTGAAAATAATTTACCTTACCATTCACAACAGTTCTGACAGGGTGTCAGGACCGAAGATGCCTTCGAAAGCGGATGATAAGTCTCGGTTGTTCCCTCCGTAGCAGAATATTAGCTTAAAGCTAAGATATAAATCAAAACCAGAGATTGACATGTTTCTATAAGGAGAAGTATTAATAAGAGATTCCCCGAAGGACAGTTGCCAGGACAAATCAAATGTAATTTCCCACCCCAACCACTCCCCCCCAACTGCAATGATCTGTCAAAAGAAATTCAAAGAGAACACTCCTAGGTTTGCAGAAGGCATTGTAGTCTGTTAAATAATTAACTCTCAGCTCAGGAAGGAGCTCAGATAGTCCACAAACTTAGGCGAGTGTACAGAAAGTGGATAAATGGAGTACAGCAGGCTTCAGAAAAATAACCCAACATGTGCTGATTAGATACTGAGTCCTAGATGGATAAGAAAATACATATAGTAACCAATGGAATGGGGTTGTGCTGACCCCAGAAATGGGAGCTACTGAAGTTTTCTTCTCCATCCCAGGCGAGAGGACCTTTTTCCTTGGTCATCACTAGCCGTTCTGCATGGTCCTAACAGTACAGTTCACAGTGTGATACTACAAATGTTTTCTCACAAATACCACACTTTTCCCAGCCCAAAAGAATATTGAACCAAATGCTGGTATGAAAGATACTACAGCTATATTAAAAAACAAACAAACAAACAAACAAACAAACATAAATCTATTCCTTTTGCTCACAGATACTGTGATAAATCCTTCAGGTCTATATTCACTTTTACTGATATACAGTCTTGTTTCTGGGGTGCTGTGGAGAGAAGAACAAGTCACTTTTACTGCCTCCATCTCCCGAACACTGCCCCTCACTGTTCAGTGTCTCAACCCGTCTGCCCTTCTGTTTGTCTTCCCTCCCCACATCTGTCAGGTCCTTTTTCTAAATTACATATAACATGCACCTACCTCTCTGAGTTTCCACTGCCTCCAGTGGCCTGAGACATCCTCTCTTTCCCCACCCCCACCCCGGCCCCCCCACCCCTGAGCCTGTCTCTGGATTACTGAGATCCCTCTTAGGTAGCCAGCCATCACCAGCTCCTGCCAGGCCTGTTGTCTTCCCACTGAAAGCAGGTTCCCTGGATCTTCCAGGATAACTTTCCCAATTAAGGCTGTTATGGGTCCCACTGCCCTTTGAGTAAAATTCCTGATGTGTATGTGGTTTCTGATTCTGAAAGACCCAGTCTTTTGCTTTTAGCTTTATGTCCTGTCAGTTTTTCTCATAGCAAACTAGGTTAGGATTTATTTCACTTGATGACTATTTTCATTTCTTAAAAATTCTTCTTTCCAAGCTCTGGGCCTTTGTATATGCTGTTGCCCTTCCTGGAATACTGCCCTTGTGTGTGTGTTTCAGGCTAAATTCTATCAGCTAATTTCTCACACAGAGGGTCTATACTGTCACAACAAGATGCACCTTCTGCAGCAGGATTTCACTCAACCACCATGAAATTCAGGAGAACTGAAGTTTCATCTTCTCTGCTCCATCCCTGGAATATAACACAAGCTCTGGCACTTGCTATCTCCACTAATAATGATTGCATTTCCATGGCTAACACAGCTTGGGGAAAATATTTCCTGGCAAGGCTCCCAAATGAAGTAACTTTAGAAAAATGAACACATGTAACATAAGACAGTGGGACCACACTTACAAGTAAATACTGTGACTAGAAAGGACCCAAAGAAACAAAGGCAGCAGCTGAAGGATACAAGCCGTTGTGTCTATATGAAAGGCTATGCCAGAAAATGTGGTACATAAATGGTCAGCAAAGGCTTGGATGAGTGCGAAGGTGACAGGCCACACTGACTTATTAGGCCACAGATATTTGACATATACCCA
>OU015749.1:87467130-87480520 GCA_907169655.1 Acomys percivali
ACACACACACACACACACACACACACACATTTCCACTCTTAGACACAGATGAGTGCATAACATCCACTGTTTCCTGAACACTGCTGCCCGATTTAGCTCCTGTGCTATGCTTGACAAACTCCTTCCAGAAGTGGGACTGCTCAGAAGCAGAACAGGTTTGTAAACCAATCATAAGCCCCTGGTGCTCTGCCTCCCTGCCTCCCTGCGGCAGCCTATCTTCATGGGCACGATAGGAAGCAATTGGCTTCCCATAGAATTCTTCACTTTCCACTTTAGTGGAAGAGAACTATGTCAGCAATCACTGAAAACAATAGATATACACGGGCCTGAATTCCTGGCTGTGTGCTTCGTATGACTTGCTTCATGGGAGGCTGATAAACTATAAATAACTCCATTGGGGAAAGTATAGCATTTACTTTATTTTCCTTCAGCTGCAGTGGGGGATCACATGCACAGGGCTCTGGAGATTTTTTTCAAAAGGCAAGCCCAAGATGGAACTGACTGGGAAAGTTTTAGCAAAGTTCCCACACACACACACACCAAAAATGGTTGAAATAAGTTACTAGGAAAAGATGTTATTTGCTTGCCCAGCTAGAATGGAGAAAGTCTTATCACCTTGATTGAAAACACATAGTATAGACAGACAGGTGATGTGATACTCAGGTGTGTGTGTGTGTGTGTGTGTGTGTGTGTGTGTGTGATCAATGGCCACAATTAGAATCTATCTAGAAGGGGAAAGTGCAAAGTTACAGGAGGAGAGAAAAAAGGAAGGGACTGATTCATAACTACTCTGTCTCAGCACAGAGGAGTAAAGTATATTCAATAATAAACAATATTTGTAAAGAAAAATGGATGAATAAAAACTGTAAAAAGAAAAACAAATATAAAGCCTACAACTTATATTTCCATCTTTCCCATTGGCTGTAACTCCCCCAAAGCAGACTCTGTTCTGACCGTTTTCTATCATTTAAGAGAAAGAGAAGTTTTGTACCCATCTCATATCCTTATTTAACAGACAAAAATAGAAGAGCTTTATAAATGGAGTTATATAAATATTTCCAAGATAGCCACTTGGCTCTCAAGAAGGATAGCTAAGTATAGTCTCATAACAAATCCACTCCAATCCCAACATCCAACTCTGACCTCCTAGCACTCTCCATCCAAGAATAACATTAATACTAATCAGACTATTAGCCAGGGTGCTTGGTTTAAATTTTAAAAATTGGAGAAACGATCTTATAAATTATTTTCCAAGGATATCATCTTTAAGCATTAACAGCTATAACTGACTCTGAATTCTGGGAAGTGAGCATAATTACATGGAAATTGACACGACACAAATGCCAAGAATTCTGTTAACCTTTAATATCTTTTAAAAACTCACTCCTTGTAATTATCTCTTTCTTTTGTTCTAAATGTTACTGATGAATATGTAGAGGTGTAAGCAAACAAGAGAGTAGATGGTCTGTGGGATCTTTGTCTTGGAATTCTAGACTTCTCCAGATGTTCCCTGAGATACCAGGTGATGAATTGCATGCTTGGAGTTTGCCTATATCCAGAAGTCGTCTCTGTCTTGGTATTTGCTCTGCTCTTATTCTCTGCTTATAAGTCTCTGGGATGCGTGGAGTTTCTTTGCATTGGTAATTATAGTGGAATTACAGGTGGCAGGAATTGGGTGTCTAATGCAATTCCTGACCTGTTCTCTGTCTTTGCAAAAGTCACTGCACCCTTTCTGTGCTTTGGATTTCCTTTCTGTGAAGGGAGTGTGATGACATTTAGCTTCAACTGCAACAATATTTGCATAGTGCTGTAAACTTTACAGAAGACATTTACATCTCTTATCTCACAGGTGTATGGGGTCTCACGCATCTTCCCTCCTTTTCAGCCTCCACTGCCATGGCCGAGGTTCTCTTGCTTTTCCCTTTTCTCTGTGTATTAGTTTAATTAAGTCTTAACTCATCCCTTGGCCTCTGCCCTGCCTCCGCCTAAACTAGTTTTTAAGGGGCAGAGCAAAGTTCATGGTATAGAATGTTGAATAGTTGTTCATTATCACTGTACCAGCGAAGCAAGGGCTGCTACCAAGACACAAGGGGGCCAGAGAGATTACATGCTTAGCAATTACTGGCTGGTTATTGGTGTATGTCAAATGCCTTCTGGACGTTTAGGGGAGAGAAACATTTTTCTTTCCTTAAGCCTAAGATATATCTCATTTAAAACTAAAAATGTGTTTTTTTTGCTAGGTTATAACATTTACCGATCCTCCAAGAATGCACTATCTTGCAAGGCATGCAAAGATGGTTTGGCTTGTTACGCAGAAGTGTCACTAGTTTGGGAAATCATCTCAGCAGTGAGAATGTTTCCTGTAGGTTGTGAGTCACTAGCTCTACAAGCCCATGACAGCCTGCAGCCAGTGTAGCTGCCATGTTCCAGATCGCTGCGTAGATAGGGTCTGCGCTCCAAGACATCCCATAGTAGAGTTGTGCCCCAAGATTTATTTCCTATTTATTACTAATCATTACATATATATATATTTTTTTTAAGACCCAGCTAGGACTTTACATTGGTTATTTTTGAAGTAGACATGGAAATGGCTCATTTTTCTTAAGAGCTTAAGCTTTATATGGAAAGGAAGATGATACATTTTAAATAAGTTTTAGCTTAGTTAAGTTAAATAATAACTGATATAAGCAAATATATCAAATCCAGCTTTATCTTTCTTGGATTGATTGCTAGTACTGTCCTTGGCCTCTTCAAGAAGGCTTGGCAGCTCTCCCCACCTATGATAAGCTTGCCACTGAGAACTATGCTAAACTAAACTATGACATTAGCATTTGCTGTGACTTCACTACCTTCCTCATGGACGTCTAGATGAGTGGTCCTTCCTGGGATGACAATCATAAGCTCCATATGAAAGGATACCTTTCTGCCATTCAGAACTTTCTAAATGCCATTCAGACAGGACCAGGGCAAACCCCACTTCCCCCATGAAAGATTGTTTTGATCCAGTGTTTCCCACTATTGCAATCAATCCCATTATATATATATATATGTACATATATATATATATATATATATCTCCAAGTATACATGCTATGTATACACATACACACATATAGATATATCCTATGAATATGCACACATTTCACGACATAGAACTTTCTGAATACTTACATCTTTATAATATGAATGCATGTTTGTTATGTTTATGGTTCTTTGTGTGATAGATGACTGTTCACTCACCTAATCTCACCAATTATGGATTATAAACTTTCTGGAGAAAGGCGCTTTTATTTCTGGTTTCTTTTTTCACCTTCACAATGCTTTCCAATGTGCAGGAATGAGAATGTGAGTTCAGCAAATACTCATTTAATTGAACTGCCATCGCAGCTGTTGCTGTAGTCTCAGCACTATTAGCCTTCCTTCTTCCAGGTGAAAACCCTGCCCCAAACCTGGAAAGTGTTTGTTTGTGTTTGTTTTGTTTAAGGCTTTGTTGTTGCTTTGGAGATGAGGTCTCACTGTGTAACCTGGCCAGCCTGCAACTTTCTGTGTAGACCAGGCTGGCCTTGAACTCCCAGAGATCCACCCACCTCTGATCCTGAGTGAGGACATTTAAAAGCATATGCCACTGTACCTACTTGGAGAGTCTTTTCTGTAGAGCATCAGATGGGCATGCTGTAGAGGTAGAAGAAATCATGACCTTAAACTCATTCAAGGTCTAGATCTGCATTTGGATGCGATCTAGAGTTTAGCCTGTGCCCCCCCCCCCCCCCCCGCTTCTCTCTCTCTCTCACACACACACTCAACACTTCTAGATGAAAATCCCAGTAGAGGGGTTTGTATTCATATGATTTCATGTGCACCTGCTGAGGCAAAAGCTTCCTCGGCTCCAAACCTCATCACCAAACAGATTTGCAGAGTTCTCCAGCTGCAAGATTCTAACAGTTTTCAAGCAGACATGAGACCTCCAGTTTCCAGAACCTTCCAAAAGGTTTGCTGGTGGTGGAAGGGTCAAGCTCCAGCTGTGCTCCCTGGCCCAGCGCCAGCCTTGACGGAGGCCATCCATCACAGCTGAAGCCTGCCCTTCTCACACGCTGCTTGGGTTGGAAATGGAAGTGGCCTTTTAACAGAACATTGTCTTAGGATTGTGTGAAGCCAGGCTGACAGAGAAAGGAAGATTCATTCCTGACACCAATCATACTAATATCTGTCACCAAAATGACATTTTTCCTTTAATGATGAAAAATGCATCAGAGGAGAGGGAGGGGAATAGAGCAGCCGCCACTGTACTCTTCTGGCCTGGGAGGGAGGAAGCCTCTGCTGCCCATGGTCTCCCAGTGGAGTAGGTGAACAAACAGATGGCCAGGCTGCTCACAGACAAAGAACACTCCTACCTGGTTCAGAAAAGCAGGCCTCAAGCAAATGGTAGCCTCTGGGTTAGGTAATGCTGTGAACATCTAATCCTCTCCTCATGAAGCTCACTGCCTGGCTTTTCTGTAGCACTGTCCCCATATTTTTTAGTCCCTAAGCAGGAAGCTCAGGGCTGATTTTCAGGGAGGCATGTATAATTCCCCCGCGCTAAGCGTTCCAGAGTTACTAAGCATCAGTGAGCTGAGTGTCTACACACAGCCTCTAAGATGTGAAAAAGGCTGCAGCTGAAAACCCAGACAGAATCCAGGGTCCCTGTTCATACCCAGTGGCCCGTCTATGGGTAAAGGTGATGCTTGGAAGGAAGAGGGAGCACCACAAAGCCACAGTTCCATAGACCAAGTGCACAGAGAGGTGACGGATGCACAAAAGTTAGCACGTGCTCCCTTCTTAGATGAGCAGTTAGAAACAGCGTGACTGCCCCGAAGGCTCACTGACTGCTTCTCTACTTCACATCTCTATCTAGAAGTCCACTGACAGTGACAGCCACAGGAAGCTTGCTTTCCTTTCTCTTCTTTCCCATTGGAAGAGCCTGTTTCCCCTGGCAGATAGCCACTCACCTCTCTTCTGCAGCTATGCACGACCACATTGTCGCCCAGCAAAGTGACGAGGAGAAAGTTCACAGATGTGAAAGCGAAACATGAATGCTTTCCCAAGCCCCATATTCCTGCCTCCATGGTCAGGTGACAGAAGGAGAGATGGAAAAGAGTGGCTGCTTCCTACTAATTCCTCCAGAAGGTTCTCCTGGGGCAACCTTTGCTGAGCCATTAGCCATCTTAACCTATCTCTGCGCCCCTTTCATGGCATCAGTTTCCAAGAATCTAAGAATAAAAGGTTTGATCAGTTGCTGCCAAAACCATACAAATAATTCCATTCCCTTTGTTGCAGAGAAATCAGGTGGTAACTTGTAAGGACCATACATGTGGATCCCTTTACCCACTCTCTAACTTGTGCTCCTCTGTGTCCTTGGGTATTCTGAGAGCAGCTTTCTTTCATCCCCTCACTCTTACAGATACTGGCGTGCCCACGAATCACATGACACGAGGGCATTTCTGAAGTTTTTAGACTCGCTTGATTCTATGCAATGTTAATTAGCACAACACCCACACATTAGCCAACCTGCCAGTAAAGCAACGCTACCTCGTTACATCATCCTCTTCTTTATGAAGAAGGAAACTGAGTCATTGACACCCCCTTATTTGCACGAGTGGGCTTCCGGCTCCCCCTTCTTCTCCGTTTTCCTTCTCGAAAATACTTTACTCAAGCAAAGATGTGACTCTTCACAAAGCTTCCATCTGAACAATTGAGACCTCAATGGAATTAACAAACAAACACACACTGCTGGAGGCAGAAACCCTACTAAGAATCCCTGCAAATAATTAAGACCACACTGTCTACATCCACAAACCGGGTCATATACGATGTCCTCTGCTATTCATGGCCTTTTATGTTTCCCTGTGTGGGAACACACTGCCTGGGGGAGCTCCCCATCAAGAGCCCCAAGTCCCAAAGTGACTTCTAAACTCTCCAAAGGACACTAAAAGCCTCTGCCCTAGTGAAGAGAAAGGGTAAGCAAGGCTGTCCTTGGGGAAGCTCTGCAGGAAGCAGGAGGAAGCTTCCTGTCCACAGGTAGCTTTGCTACTCAGCCCTGTGCCAGGATCATCTGCTATGAGACATCAGGGATCCCACTGTCATTTTTCTATCAGGAACATATGTTCCTGATCCTCCAGGGTACCATGCAACACTAACAGTATGGGGCAAGGACCAGGTTCTCACCACCTCTTCTTCCCATGAGGATCTCTGCATCCGGAGAGGAAAACAAGAGGTACTTGGATGAGGCAAGATTCTTGTTCATGTTCCAGTCTTACGTTCATTAGAAGAGAGTCAGACTGGATTGCCTTTCATAGCAGCTGTGCAAACCCATGTCCAGCAGAGGCATGACAGTGAGCTAACTAACTCCCAGGGGGAGAGCACTCTCCATGCCCTTCTGCAGTTGGGAGCAGGCCATCACCTCCTAACACAAAGGGCAGTGCATTACAAACTTCTTGAGAGATATGATGTAATATGCACATACAGTTTTAGTTTGCAGGATTCACTTTGCTTATAGAATATTTTATATACTTAGGGAAATGATAGAAGTTTTTTCTCTATGTGCACAGCTGCATTGGGTCTGCTGGGAAAGCAATGATACATTGCTTTCTTCTGTAATTTCTTTCTTTCTTTTCTTTTCTTTTTTTAAAATTTAATTTAATTGGGAGGGGATAAGATTTATTTATTTATTATGTATACAGTGCTCTGTCAGCATGTACACCTGCAGTCCAGAAGAGGACATCAGATAACATTATTGATGGCTGTGAGCCACCATGTGGTTGCTGGGAATTGAACTCAGAACCTCTGGAAGAGCAGTCATTACCCTTAAGCTGTGAGCCATCTCTCCAGTCCTTCTTGTGTAATTTAATCCTCCTCTGCCCATTCTATCTAGAAAAATAAAGCTATGTCTCCACTTGGCAGATGAGTAAAGTAAGGTTCACATTGGTCAGAAAGCCGACAGAGTTTCCACTGTGAATTGTCAAAGATCTTAGTCACCTTCCCACTTGAAGCCCAGAGCTCATTTTTACTTAGCAGCACTTTACTCAATGAAGGACTCTAACGTCCCTCCTTGAGGAATGCTTGCTCTGCTGAGGCTCCTCTGAGAGGACAAAGAATACTTAGGACAATGGCAACAATGTATGAGGGGCCAGAGGAACGGAGAGAGAACCATTGTTAAGAAGTGGGGCCAGGGAAAACTCGAGGCCCTGAAAAGAAAAGGGAAGCGAGTCCATAGAGCCTGAGCAACATAACGAGCCTGCCATTCAGCTCACACCACTTCTCCTCTAAACATCTGGAGAAGCAGCGCAGCGTCTGCTGTCCACAGAACAGCATGCAGGATTGATCTACAGCACGTGGGAGCAAAGAACAGGGACAAGTTCCCAGTGTTAAGACACTGTAGGTGGCTTCCTGGATGGCCATTGGTAACCCTCATGGGGCCCACCGGGAGAACTGAAGCCTGCTGTTTGAAAAGTGTCTGCTCTGGGTGTGATGACCAGCCTCCTAGCTATTGTGTAGCAGTGATCACATGAAATGCACACTTTGTTACAACCTGGAAACATGAGTTCTGGTAGCTTTAAGACTTTCATCCTCCGGCACATCATCGATTTCCCAAGAGCTCCCTGAGGCAAGGCATTCATTGCATGAGGCCTTATGTGCATATCACTGATAATCAAGCTTAATGACCTCTTCCAGATAGCCCCCCAACAGACCCCCTTGGCTCCACAAACCCCTTTGCCATGCAGGTGAGAACAGAACTATCTTGAATTTCACAGAAGGTGTATCTACTATAAGAGCCAGAGCACACTGCCTGGGGGAGCCAGCTAAGGGTAAACAAGAGGCTGTCCACATCCAAGAAGGTATGCTTCTTGTTGCTAGTTCTTCTGTCTTTTGCTTGCCTCATCTTTCCTTAGCATTAAAACAGACCCATGGTCTGAAAGAGGGCTCTGGGGTTATGAGTATGTGTTGCTCTTGCAAAGGACTCAAGTTCCATTCCATTAGATAGATGCCTCACAACTGTTTACATTTCCAGGTCCAGGGGATTTGGTGCCCTCTGCTGGTGTCCACTGGCACCTGCGCACACATGTGCATATCCTATCCACGCGCACTCACAAATAATTTAAGAGGAAAAGAAATCTGAAGAAAATACATGTTTAAAAGACTTTTGGTATCCTCTCCATCTTTGCTGCCATCTTATGGATGAAGAACGGAGGTTTGGAAAACTTTTGAGGAAGACAAGTCCCTGGAGCTGGGTCAGCCCCCTGAGCTCAGACCAGAATGACAGGTTGAAGGAATAAAGGACCCCAGGCTAGAGACACATGAATACAGTTGAAAAGGAGCCTTAGAGGAGCTCATATTAGAAAGAACCCTGTCAGGAAGCACGTGCCCACGAGGATAATATGGCCAAGGACAACACTCATTATGAGCTTTCCCACAGACAGTTAGTTGGGAGGTGATATTTATCAAAATGACGAGGGGTGGAAGATCTTCGGACAGTTTTGCTTTTCTACGTTAAAGGAGCAGAAAAAAAAATCAATCCAGCACTAATAAAAGATAAATCAGAATCCAGCATTTAAACCCAATTGTGCAACCAAGCTTGCCCTAAAAGTAGAATGCATATGGATCCCCTTGTTTCTTCCCCTGTTAAACCAGAGCTCCTGCTTCAGTCTCTACTGCCCTAGGCAGTCTCCTGCTGGCCATTACACCCTGCAGCTTTACCATTAGCACCACAACACCAATTAATTGCAATAATGAGCAGGCTTCACATATAAGGAGATTCTCAGCCTGCTCTCCAGTGGGGGGTGGTCCAAATTTGTTTAGGAAGCTTTGTCTCCAGGAGGTGGTGGTGTGTGCCGTCTCTACTGAGAGGCGAGGGCTCCCAGGGTCAGAGCTGCAGTGTGTGTGCATGTGGATGTGCCATGCAGGTGTGCACACACGATCTACTGGAGCCACGTGCTTTCTTTTGAGCAGGGAACTGGGTCAGGGAGGAGGGTACTGTGGGAGGTGCCCTGTGCTGCCAGGGAGATGAGCTTTGGGTGTGCTGAAGAGGAAAGGTCTGTGAGCAAAGGGAAGAAAGGAGCTTCAGAGCAGGGGATTTGGGCAAAGTTATTATGTTTCGGGTTGCAGTAGGAAGTTGCCTAGTTGGAAAGAAAGGGTTCCTGCAAAGAGATGTACCCCTGCAAGAGACCCACCCCATCTGGGAATCAGTTCCTCATGCAAATGAGGTGCGCTTCCGTGCGCCTAGCTCCTTTGTTTCCATTCCTTGACTTTGCCCATCCTTTTTATTTATTACGAACTCCTGGGGACCTTCTCTGCCCCTTCTCAGTCTGTTTTTCATTTACTCTCTTTTCTCCTCCTTTGTAAATGATAAACATCAAGGGATGGGACCACTTGTTTTTACTGGGAGGGGGACTGGAATCCTGTAGCTCGGAGCCTTGTAGAAGCCCAGAGTCAAACCCCCCAAAGGAACAATGTTTTCCCTTGAGGCCATCCTAATGCATTTTTTTAAAGCCCACCCACTGGGCCGTCAAAGTCACATGCAATGTGACAAAGTGGGTAATTATGTTTCACTTAGCACACATCAAAGGAACAAATGGCCAAAGAGCATGGAGTGTGTGCACCCAGGCTTGCCTGAGTGAGTTCAAGGGGTTGGGGGTGGGGGGTGGGGGAGGCTGGAGGATGTCCTGGGGCTCAGCTCACCTAGGGACTCTGGCCTCTGAAGGAACCTGTAAAGAGCCTGTGGAGGAGGGGGTTCTGAGCCTCTTTTTGGACTGGGAGCTGAAGTGGAATCTGCCTTGTCCGCCTCTCCTGTCCCTTTGTTTGGTTTTCATGGAAACCTGTGTTTATGGGGAAACTGTAGGCATGCGGGCTACAGACAGATGCTGCTGATCTCTGCCCCTCATCACCTTCAAGATGCTTCTTTGGTGAAGGAGGGTGGGGGTGGGCAGGAAGCAATGCTTTCAAATTCTTCTGCTAGTACAGGAGATGGAAACAAATCACCATGATTTCCTAAAATCTACATATGTCATCTGGGTGCAGGTGACCCTAGGCTGCCTTTGACAAGGGATCTCTTTATCCCTCTATGCTTGCCGCAGCTCAATGGAGAGAGAAACAGAACTAAAGGCACTTGTCGCTGCAAAACAAAACAATAACAAAAATTAAAGGGAATTAAATCTGGCTTCTCTGCAGCTGATACAAACACTAGCCTTCTCCTTTACTCCTGAGGGTCTTCATCTCATCACCCCATCCCCGCACTTCTTCACAGCCTGGGAAACTTTGTCGCTTTAAAATTTAATTATATAAAATCCTGTTCCCTTTACCCCCTGCGGATGAGCAATTGTTCTGCTATTTCTATAAAACGCCACAGGAAATATGAAAATAGGAGGCAGGATTTGGAGCAAGACTGTTCCTGAGTGCCTGTGGTTAGCAGCGTCAGAGATGGCTGCACGGATTTTACATCTGTCACAGGGAAGTGGAAGGTGGATGGGGGGGTTGAGGGGGAGATGGGAGGAAGATGGGGGGGGGGCGAGAGACAGCCAGACAGAGGGAAAGGAGGAAGGACAATATGGAAGTGGGGGGGGGGCAGAGACAGAGAGACACACAGAGAGAACAAACAAACGGAGAAGCTGCCAGGATGCTACAAGTGACCTATGTAACTGAACTAGGGAGCTGAGCTCAAACTAAGGCAGCTTGGTTTGTGCCAAGCTTGCTACCTGCTGCTATTGCAGGAGAGCCAGGAAGGCAGAGGGGTCAAGGATGAATCCTGAGTTGGAGAGAAGTGGATGGTACCTTTCTCCACAGGATGAGGCGACCTCTCTAAAGCAGGCTGGCCATAACCGCACAGACTTTTTTTTCCATAAGCAAATAAATAGTTGGGAGAAAGACTTGGTAAAAAGCTACAAAGACAGCTGCTAGAGGCAAAAGCAAAGGTGCCAATCACAGCTGGCCGCCTGCAGAAGGTAGACCTGGGGCAGCTAGCCCCTTTTTTGCTCTGTTTTATCTCTGATGTAAGATGAGGATGACAGTACCCATTGCAACAAGAACTTCTTTCATGTAAGGGACCAAAAAAGGTGTGATTGTAGTTATCTAATAAGAAGTTTCAGTGCAACAATGTTGCAAAAAACAAGGGGGAGGCATCAAGCTTTATGGAGGTGATGGCTACTTGTAAACTTTAATCAGCTGTGAGATTAGAGCTATAGTAGTCTGTATGCAGTTAGTCTAAACCTGGAGATGAGGACTGCTAAGGATCTAGGTCAGTGGTTTAACCTTCCTAATGCTGGGACCTCGTTAATACAATTCTTCTTGTTGTGGTGACCCCCCTTAACCTTAAAATTATTTCCCTTGCTACTTCATATCTGTAATTTCGCTACTATTATGAATCATAGTGTAAATGTCTGTGTTTTCCAGCAGTCTTAGGGTAACTTCTGTGAAAGTGTCCTTTGACCCCCAAAGGGGTTGTTATTCACCGATTGAGAACCGTTCATCTTAGGAGTTGGAAACACTTAGCAGCAGAAATGAGTTTATAATGTTTTAAAGAAGAGGTCTAAAGATGCCAATTGACAAAGAGCAATCAAGTTTTTTCTAGAATACAATCAAAAGAAGAAACATGTTGGAGTTTAAGAGGTTACTATAGGCCCAGTAAGAAACAATGGGAAGTTGTTAGTTCATGAGGAATGGTGAGGATTGAAGCCCAACATCTACATAAGGCATACTGGAAAGTTCAACTTTCATTGTTCAGAAAATATGGACTCAAGGTTGTTTCCCTTTTGTATCCCAGGTAACAAAAATCTTATTTTTTCAACTTTATTTAGGTGAAATTAACAAGTGACATGTGTATTTATTCAAGGCGTATACATTTTATAATCATTTTCAATGCTAAGGTTAGAATCTAGGGCTCCTGCATGCTTGCAAGCATTCTACTCCTGAGCTACACCCATGGCCCCAATAAGAGATTTTGATGCATGAAAGCATTGCTAAATGGTTAATAACAGCAAGCTAATTAATATGTTGATTGCAGCACACAGTTACTGTGCCTGAGTGCTGAGGGCACTACAACCTACTCTCAGAAATGGTGGAAATACATGGGATGGTGGTTGACAATAGTTACTATGCTGAGTACTAGATATTTGAAATCATTTAGTTGTTGACTGTCATCAGATGCCTTTTGGGTTGTATCTCCACCAATATCTCCTCATTTACCTGATGTATTCAAGGAAATGTAGAGGCAAGGTCCAAACTACAATGGGCCAACACTGGGGTCATGAGCAGCAATGATGACTGGCAGGATTAAAGATAAGGAGTTGCTGAAGTCAGAGGTCGGGGATTAGGGGGAAAGTGAGGGATGTATGCCTGTAATCCCAGCACTCCTGAGGCAGAGGCCTGAGGATATCTGTGAGGTTGAGGCCAGCCTGATTTACAGAGTAAGTTCCAGGACAGCCAAAGCTACACAGAGAAATCCTGACTCAAACACCCATCCTCCCAAAAAGAAAAAAGAGATGCTGCTGAGACAGGCATGACAACAGCCAATAAAGGTTCTAGTTCCAAAAAAAGTATAACATGTTAGTTTCTTCCAAGTTGCTCCCTCTCTACCTTAGAAAAGTCTACATAGCAGAAGAAATCTACATAATATAAATACAGATATGGTTAATATGCGTTTTCCTTGTCTTTCTTATTCACATATCTTGGTTACTTTAAGCAATCAATAGGCCTAATTAATACGTGGCCTTTTCCAGCCTTTGTAGATGAGGACATATACTGGTCCTCCACATACTGAGGACCAGTATGTTAGTGATCTGGAAGGAGAATTTGGTGATGGTTTCTAAGATTGATTTTGCTTTCCTTAAAGTGGTGCTAGTTTTCCTTTGCAACATCTTTTCCCCTGTTCCTAGAAATCCATGTTGGTGGTACAGGTGATAAGCTATCTATCAGTGCAAGGTCAAGACTGTGACCCTGAAGATGACAGACAAAAGGATCAGAAGATTGTAAAATACCAATGAGATCACGGAGTTTATCCCCAGCCCTGGATTGACTGAGATAGGACTTCATACTCCAAAGTCAGGTCTTAACTTAGTGGTTCTATTTTCTGTAGGGGAGTACAGATCTGGATACCAAAGTGACCATGTGAGGCATGTGCCAGGTGACTTCTCAGTGATAGTGAGCCATTACTGAAGCACTGCTGTCATCATTGTGGCCTCAGTGGGTAAATGTGCCTTCCTGTGGTCCAAATGCTCATTGTCATAGGTCCCACCTAGAGGAGAATGCAAGTGTCAGGTTTAAAACACTTGAAAACAGATAGGGGCTGAGAAGGCACCTTTCTTGGGGTCAAGAAAGAGTCTCTCTCTCTCTCTCTCTCTCTCTCTCTCTCTCTCTCTCTCTCTCT
>OU015749.1:87480530-87492277 GCA_907169655.1 Acomys percivali
TCTCTCTCTCTCTCTCTCTCTCTCTCTCTCTCTCTCTCTCTCTCTCTCTCTCTCTCTCTCTCCCCACTCCCACCCCAGTAGCTTTCAGTTGGGCTGGGAAGGTAGTCTCCTCAGGCTGATAATGGAAGGCCACTGGATGGATGAAGGAGGGTCTAGGAGAAGACAGACAGCCCTGGCCTGAAGCTAGAGATCTTAGAGAAATGAGCCAAAGCACTGACTGAAGGCTTCTCTTCACCCAGAGATAAGTTACTAAGAGGCACCCTGTGGATATGGGACAGTAATGTGACAGGGTAGACAAGGCAGGGGCTTTGGGATTTAGGGTGTGGCTTCTCCTAGCTAGTTGACCTTGCCCAAGTGACATGCCCTCTCTAAACCTTGGTTTCTCCACTTACAGGTTACCTAGAGGATTCAAGGCTGCCTGAACACTGTAGACAGTCTGTAAATGACGGCTTTTGTTATCCTTGGAAATGAAGTGCCTTGCCAGAGTTCATCTCTAAGATGCAGCAAAGCTCATGCCTAGATCCCCACAAGCCCCTTCTTCTCTCAACAAGAGCAAAGGAACAACTATTAACAAAGGTTGTCTTGGGCATTTTGCCTCAGGAGTGATTCGGGCTTCACAGGAATCTACATCAGACCCATTCTTGCCCCATTTACTTGGGGTGTAACTATTTACCTTTCCAGCACAGCCCTATACTGGGATAACGGAAGGGTACACAGATAACGGAATCCTCTCTGAATGTGTTAGAATTGGTTACCAGGTAACCATGGATCACCCCCAGATCCATGGGGCAAGCCTCCTAAGACTCAACCCAGGTATCTTATTTTCCAGATAAATAAAAAGACCCACACAGGGAGCAACTAAGAGGCTCCCACAGTGAAACCTAGCCAGAGGACAGTTCTCTACCACACTCAGACCAATAAGCACAGAGGAGAAGCCACCATCTTCTGGCCTCAACAAGATAAAAAGAATCTGTCTGTAACCATTGTAGAGAGGCCCTTGAAGACTGAAATGTCAATAGCATTGTGGAGCTGCCTCTTGGTCCTTGACTACCTGTGGTTGGGCTTCAGTTCCAAACTTGGGTTTCAGTCCTGAGAAATGGGATGTAGGAATTACAGACAGCTCAGGTGGCTTGGCATCCCCTCCTGCCTGTGTGGGAATTCTCTCTTGTTAAAGGGAACCTTGGCCTCTGCTCATAGGGAGCCAGGATCACAAATAGATACATAGTACAGACTGAAGAAAAGGAAGTGGTGAGGCAGGACTTGAGCTTTGGCTCTATGGAACCCTGGCTGTGACCTGTTGGGCTTCATGAGGGAGAAAGTTGGAATGGCACTAGTTAACAGGGCTGGCCTGCAAAAGACAGACTTCTTGGAACAAGTAGGAGAGGGAAGGAAAGACAGAGAGCCATATCTTTAATCCTCAAGGGGGTCATCTACTTCCTTTCTCTCCTTGGTTGACAGGAATGAGCCCCAAAAAAGCCTTTTACACAGACATCAGGCTTCTGGATGCTCCTGTCCACTAACTCCATCTCTCACTGGCCACCAAGGGCCAATCTCTTATACAGGAAGCTTGCTTGCTTGCTCTTTGTAAGTAAGTGGCCCTAGGCCTACAGGCAGCACCAGATCATCAAGGAACTTCTTGTACGGAATTTATATTTTTCTCCATCATTTAACGGCAGCCCAAGTACAAAATGCTTCTCTGTTGTGGTAGCTGGTAATGCGATGAGGCGCCATCCCCTCTGTGAGCTAATGACATTTGTGGGGAGATGACAGGTGGGTATGAAAATGGGATCGGATCGGGAGGGGGCAGTCTCTGGCTCTGTTCCCTGCTCTTTCTCCGTTCCTGTCACTTGGCTCCCAAAGAAGAGCGTGGGTTGGTATCTATTAGTCTGTGCATCGGGGTTTTCATCTAATTTCATAATGAAGATGTTGCTCCATCAGATACAGACGACATGTCAGCAGAAATGCAGAAGGCCATTTTTATATGTCAGCTGGCTCTCAGCGGGTCCCCCACCTGCCCTCAGTAGTGTAAAGCATGCTGATTCAAGGGAATGGAAGGCTCCAGCAGCCTCGGCTGATCGCCACAGGTGTGCCAGTTCTATGTTCTCTTCCCTGGTGACGAGTT
Organism: Acomys percivali; assembly: GCA_907169655.1. Classification (NCBI taxonomy): domain Eukaryota; kingdom Metazoa; phylum Chordata; class Mammalia; order Rodentia; family Muridae; genus Acomys; species Acomys percivali. The sequence goes on from OU015749.1 coordinate 87,482,653, forward strand.
TCTGTCCAGCTGGAAGCTCTGTGAGGACAGGAGACATTCTGCCTGTTGATTCTTATGCATCTGTGTCTGGCACTCGAAAGATACTCATTTTGGATGCATGGTCACTGGGTTTTACAGAGTCGCTTACTCTCCAATGCAACATATCCAGTGAGCCAAGTCTACCTCTGAGGACTTGTCTTTTCCTTTGGAGAAGGGACTCAAAAAGCTGACCCAGGGCCAAGGATCTCTACATCAAATCAACTTAGCTGTCACTCAGCTGGAAGCCAGAGTTCATGTTCTGAAAACCTCTGTACCTTAGTGTCCTCTTTCATGCAGCAGATATTTAAGGTGCCCGCCTTGTAATTGCTATGAAGGCTGAATGGGATGAAACATGTTAAAGGCTAAAGATGGTACCCAGTATATCCCAAGCACTCAAAAATATTAGCTAATATAAATTTTTTAAAGATAGCTAACTTTTCTCCCCATCCCCCTTGTCTTAGTCTCCCCCTCCCCCCCCACAGAAGTACCTAGAGCAAATCAAAGTCCTTCAGGAATTGTCAGTCCATTTCCCAAGGCCACAGTATTCTCCCCAAATCAAGACAGGAGGCTGACATTTTTTTTTTCATATCCACCTTGCCAACATTCTTGAAACATGGATGCCACAGGGTGGAAGGTAAGCACCCTGAGAGCCACACATCTGAGCTTTGTGTTGTTCAAGCCATGAGACCCTGTGAGGAGTACTAAGCATGCTGGACACCGAAGGTCCCCAATATGGGGAGGGGCATCGATGGTATCTAGTTCCTGGGACTGCTTTAAAGATGAAACGAACTACTGTCACTAAGAGTCTAACATAGGTGTGTGTCTATTGAGCAAGTAATTTGTAGATAAGAATTATTTCTATTTGTAGCTACTATGTGGCCACCACTCCCAATGCACAGAAACTTTCAGCAGGTCACTTACAGACAGGGGACCCCTCCCATTCTGTCACCAACATGAGGATAGTAGGTCACTGTATACACACAAAAAAAAGACATAATGCTTTGCTTTGCTGATGAGGTGACCTTGAGACTGTCCTAACTAGGAGCGTTTAATAAGAGTTGGGGACATAGGCCCCTTTGGGACAGTAGCTTGTCATTTTCTCTTTAACACCTTCTGCTTTAATATTTCAGACACTGCACTTTAGGCAAAGACTGAGAACCTGACTGGAACTCACAAAAACCAAGGCCCGGTCTGAATTCTGTTGCAAGTTGCTTGTACAACAGTGAAAAATCAATTCTATTAAGACTTTTGTTTCCTTGCCTTAACAAGATGGAAAAAAACCTATTTTGTTTTCTTACTTAATTTGGATACTCTAACCCTAACTGTGGGGTATTTGAGATTCTTCTTGTGCTATGAGCAGGACCTGTTACCAGGAAAGAAAACTAGGGTACGCAGCTAGCTTGGGGTTCTGCATGGATTTTATGGCACGCTTTGGAGCAGCCCACAGTCCTCTGTCCCCTGCTTTGGCAAGGACACTACAGATAGCCTGACCTTTGAGTATGGACCATTAATGTTCTGACTTTTTCTTCTTAATTACTTGAGATTTTATAATTGGCAGGAAAAGGTTATGTGCTAGTGTGACAGTCTTGACGAGCTGCAAACAGCCAAATCAGAACGTCTGGTGCCCTCATTTGTGAGAACCGCCTGGAACACTTGGGGTGGTGAGGGCCATTTTTCTACCCCATTGTGGAATATGTACCAAGACAGGACACAGATGGTATGGCCTGGGAAGTTTGCTTTTGTATTGTTTTGTACAGCCTTGTCAATCTACGTAATCCTATCTAGTCACAATTTTTCTAAACTTTTTTTTAAAAAGCTCAGTGCCTATTAATCAGGAAAAAAAGAGGGATAAAATTAAGTAGAAATTCTTAAATCTTAACAACTGCATATTTTATCAAGCCTACATTTTTGAGTATTGCATTCAAGGGTCTCCAAAATTGAGTTAAGAGGCAGGTCTTGAGGGAGTTGGGAATAAAAAAAAAAAAATGAGCAAAATACATTGTATGAAATTCTCAAAGAATAAATAAAAATACATATAAAAAAGAATTGCCTGTCTAAGAATCCATGACAAATTGACATGGAATACTGACTTCATATCCTTTTCTATCTTGCAGGCTTCTCCATTTGAGTTATGAATAGACTTTCTCTCCGTTTACCCCCTGACACAGAAGGATCAGCTTAAACCCACTCTCTGGGACTAAAGTGAGCAATATTAAACATGAATATAATGAAACAGCTTCTCTGTCACGTTGCAATGGTTAATGTGTCGTGTGTCCACTGGATAGGCCCATAATATCCAGATATTAGATCAAACATTATTCTTGATGCTGCTGAAGTATTTTTAGATGTGATTAATGTTTAAAACGGTGGACTTTGAGTAAAGCCGATTACTCTCCATAGCATGAACAGACCTCATCCAATCACTTGAGGGCTTTAAATAGGAAAAGACTGATCTCCCCTGAAGAAGAGAACATGCTGCTGCAGACTGTCTCTGGACACAAGCTCACACACCAGCCCGTCCTGCTTTCTAGCCTGATGACCTGCCCTGTGTATTTGACTTAGCAGTTGCCATCCTCTTCCTCCTCTTCCTGCTCCTCCTCTTCCTCCTCTTCCTCATTCTCCTCCTCTTCCTTCTCTGCCTCCTCCTCCTACCTCCTTTTTCCTTCCTGTCAACATGATTTCAACTATGTGGCCCAAGCTAGCCTGGACCGTGGAACTCTCCCACCTTGGCCTCCCGAGTGCTGGAACTACAGGCATGTACCACCAGGCTGAGCAAACCAATTTCTCTCATTCTCTTTGCACCTCCCCCCAAGACATGATTTTGTAATTCCGGGTAGCCATAACAAACATGGATAGTCTAACGCTGGCCTTTCTCCAAGGAAAAGATACTCTCTTGAGTGTTTTGTTAGGTTGTGTCTTTCCTCTGTGAAGTTTTCCCAATCTCAGTTTTCCAATCTCCAATTAACTTATGTTAAGCAAATAAAGGAAAGCCATGGCATTATCCCCTGCTAGGATGGAGCTGAGCATGCCCCAGCCTCCCATCTACTACCTTGCTGTCCTTTATCTCACTGCCCTGCGCCCTCTGGGATTCTTTAACTCATTCTGTCTCCATATTTCTCCCCCAGAGTGCAAAGCACAACATAGAGAAATGTCCCATGACTGCAAACAAATGCACTGTAGGTTGAACACACGGCAAGTCTAGATCTCTATCATCTCATGAGATGGATGCCAGGGATAACTTTTCATCATCTAAACTTGTTTCATGCATTTTTTTCATGTTTTAACTGAGAGAGTAAAATGTAGCCAGACACGCTTGCTTGGTTTAATAGTTATTCAATGTGTGGTTAGGTCTCATTGGCTTAAAATTCTGGTGAGATCTTCCTGCCTATAACTACCAGTTGGCTGGGATGACTGGAATCCGTTCCACCCCTAGTTCTCCAATGTGTTGTTAACACTGGTATCCACTATGTGTTGGTTGCTTCTCTGTGTTGGGCTGTGCGCATATGTGTGTGAAGGTGTGAGTGTGACTTCAAGCTCACAGTTCCTTCTTAGGTAGGCTTCATTATCCCCACTCTGCCATTCGGCAGAAGCAGCTAAGTTAGTTAGAATCATGGGGCTAAAGTGTGACCCATCTGAGAGTCAGGTTCGGTGCTTCTGATCCCAAGTCCACACACGTGCCATCACTCCCATCCCCTCCTTAAATCACCAGAGTAGGACAGAATAGGAAAGCCTGCTTATCTGTGTCCCTGTTGTCCTAATATGGCAGACAAAGCACTCCATGTACGTTAATGAGGACAATGGAAGGAAAGAGAAATAACAAATAATGGGGACCCAGACTCAGTTGTGGGGTGAACAAAAGCCTTCATTGGAAATAAAGTGTTCATGAAACCAGGGTTGGAAAACACAGGGCATCCACAATAGAAAAGCAGTTCATAATGGGATGCATTGATTCTTTTTGGGAGGAAGCGTCTTAACAAGTTTCATGGAGGCACATAGCCAGGAACCATTCAAATCATGGTTTAAATAGTAGTAATCAATACTAGAATTCTTCTGTCTGCTGTTCCTAGCATATTTTAAGTATATTGGCTTTTTGGTAATTAATAGATAAGGATTATACATACATCTTTAGTATTTTTGATGACCAAAATTGAATCAGGAGGCCAACATATTGGCCTTTGGGGTTAGCATCTACGAGAACCTGGCCCTAGGTTCTGGGACTTACCTACACATACTTTAGCTTTGAAACAGAAGGCAAAGACAAGACTGTGCATTTGTCTCCATGGATGCAGCAAGGAACTGAGCAAGAACGATTCCTATTCTGAACTACCAGGCTCTAAACTAAATTCCTTGAGCCAAGGAGGCTTAGTAGATGTCATCCCCAGAATACAGATAATAACCAAAAGCTATGGGTGACTCCATGCACCCCTTGGAGCTGGCAGGAGTTTTCCACAGGCGATGTCTAGTGTGTGTGTCTGCTTTGCTACCTGGCACTGGCCTTCTCAGTTCAGAGCCCTGGGCAGGAAACTGTGTGAGGAGCTTTCCAGCTAATCCCTAGCTTAGACTTTCTTTTCCTGGTGCCCCTCATCCAAGCACCTGCTGAGTAAACCAATAATTCCCTTCCCTCATTTGCATTGTTACCTGAACAGTATTTATAGTCTGTGATCATCTGCCCCCTGAGTACTCTCCTTCTCTACTCTATAATTTAGCATTAGGCCCAGTCTGTTTGCAGAGGAATTGAGCATGCCCGGGAATTGTGCTCCCAGAATGAATGCCAGCAAGGGCTGCCACCTCCTATAAGCCTTAGTGGTGGTTCAAAACATGGGATAAAACTGCCACTTTCAGATTTGTCTTGCTTTATTTATTAAAAGTTTTCTCTCATGTCTGTTGAGTTAAAAGAGATTTATCCATATGGCCTTGAGGTGTGTGCGTGTGTGTGTGTGTGTGTGTGTGTGTGTGTGTGTGTGCATTTGCACACATGAGCAAATGCAGAAAAACAAAGCAGAAAGAAGTTGATTTTCCTTTGTCTGCAATCTCTATCTTTCTGTTATATTCACTACTCTCTTGCAATATTTGATGATGACATAAGCCAAAAAGCTAATAGAAAACAAAAAAATAAGATAGCACAAGAAATTACACTAACTAAACAAAACCCAGAAAAAAGCCCTAGTCACAAATCATTCCAGCTTTCCAAGATTCTGAGGCCACATCCCATTGCAATGTAGGAAGACTATATATATGGCATCTACAAGAGGACAGCAATTCAGGACAGCTACTTTAAAAAGACTGCAAGAGAACACCTACAGCTTAGCTAAGCAGCTCTGAGGAAATTTATCTGAAAGTTACCAAGGCACTACATTGGAAGTAAAAATTTTATTTTTTCCAATGACAATTTTTGAACAAATAGAATTGAGGATACTTTGAACTTAAGGCTAGTCACACTACGTACAGGGTACTACAATGGCAATGAGTTAACAAAAGTAGTTCCTTGGCCTCCTTTCTGAGAATCTTCTGTTTTGTTTGGCATTCATAAATTAACTTCATTAAACATACTTCCGCTTAAAAACAAGAGAACCAAAGATTGGTGTTTGGGGAGTATGGCTAAAGCACCAATATAAATCTACATTTTCATGTTTCATTTTGCTCCCCAGAAAAGTTGTCCATACAATGGAGAAATCTGGCAGGAGCTTACTTGACCAAGAAAAAAGTTTCCTATTGTCAAGGCAGAAAAGCTGAGCACCATGCTTCCCCAGAGATAGACTCAGAGAGAGCATTGTCATGGCTGTGGTGTTTCTGCGAAGATGTCCCACCCAGGACAGGATGTAAGAAAGGAGTGCCACACAGGCTCAGGTCAAGGGTCCCTTTCCTGAATGTGCTAGCAAATATACTTCAAGTCTGACATGGTCCTGAGAGACAGAATACCGAGGCACTGTTATGAATTAAAGGAGAGACAGGGTCTTGGCAACTGAATTTAATGTGTTTTCTTGGAAAAGATCCTGGGCTAGGAAGGAAGGACTGTCATTGTTAGGGACAGTTAACAAAGCATGAGTGGTTTCTGTGGAATGGATGGGCAGGTTGATATCAATATCCACCTCCTGGTTGTGGTGACCAGACAGTGGCAAGGAAGATAGAATTCCTAAGTGAGAGAAACAAACGCTGAAATATGTGTGGAGGATGGGGCTTCATATCAGGCAAACATTTTAGGAAACTATTATCCAGAAGCAAAAACCAGAGCTTAATAGGATGGGTCTGCCCAATGACCAGATACATACACTTACTTTGTTCTCTACTTCTCTACATTTCCTCAAGCATCCTCTTGTTTTAGCCCCTCAACTCCAGCCTGGCCTCACAGGAGATCCGTAACAGTTAGCTATTAATCCTCTGATTCACCAACAGCAAAGGTTCCCCCCATAGAGACAAGAGATGCAACACAGATACTAGAAAATATCCTTCAGGACAAAGATAATCACTCTCTAAGTACAGAAGTCCCCACACTGACATCCATAATAAGATGCAGTTATGCCCCACATCACAGGGCCAATAAGAGCTCTTGCCACTGACAAAGGGCCATTTCCTAACATCTGGAGGTGAGCTGAGCCCTTAAGCTGCTCAGTATCTCCCACCATTCAAAAAGAAACTACATCACTTTGAACCCCAAAGTAGCTTGATGTGGAGAATGAAAACTAAGCAAGTAGAATTCTATAGCCAAGTATATGGAAATGTGATTATAAAATATGGAAGTCCTTAACTATTGTCAATCAAGGTGAGTCACACATCAGACATTTCATGGTTTCTGATGATAAATTTTCTTTATTCCATGAGCAATTAAAGAAAGAACATGAGCATCAGCAGAACTGTAACTACGTTCACAGTGGGGGTGTTTGCTAGTGTCAGTGAGTGCCTGTCGCTGGAGGAAGTGGAGGTGTGAATTTCTGGGCTCCTGTACCCTGGGGGTGTAGTCATTGTTAGAGTTTATCTGTGTTCTTGTTCAAATCAGGATTTCTGTTCAAATTGTTTCTAGGAGTACACGTAAGCATAGTTTGTCCTTTTAAGTCCCCAAACCAAGTCATAGAAGCAGGAAAAAAAAGAAAAGAAAAAAAAAAAAAAAAAAAAAGACCAGTATGACAAGGCTCTGTCTTTCCAGAAGTAAGCTCTGACAGATGCAGGTACTTAATAGAAGCAGGGCTGTAACATGAAGTATCCAAGAGCAAGTGTTGTCAATCAGGTAAAGAGGCACAAGTCCAGAGAAGCAAAAGTAATGGTTCAATAAAAATCACTTTTTGTGTTCATATAGCACTTTTCAGTTTACACGTGTTATTTCATTAAATCATGCACTGCCCGCCCCACCCCCCAGCGTGGTCATTGTTATTTTTATTCTATAGACATAAAAGAGGATCACATCTCACATCACCTGGTCTTTTTTCAGCTCCTGCTAATGCTTTACTCACAAGGGCCATCTCTTTAAAGATGGTTCTAGTAGAAAGAAAATGAAAACATAGTCTTCCAGCTTTCAATAGCAGCACAATTTGACCTGCTTTTGGCAAGGCAATACCTCATATGATATTCTTCTAACAGATTTGTCTAATTATGTTTTGCTTGGGCTAAGATTAAAATTAATTGGTCTTTTCACGATCAGACATCAGAAGAGTAATAGGGCCAGGCACCTGAGAAACAACTAGGGATTACAGATCGGCTATGGGTAATCCACAGTGCAGAGACTGGAGGTGGTACAAGGTGAGGAGAGGGTGCTGAGTAGCCCTTTCAATGAGTGCTTAGTGGCTTGCTTATTTGCTGACATCTTTATCACAAGCTCAGTATGACAGTATGTGACCACAGCTCCATCATATGCACATACACAAAGAGGGAGAGAGAAAGAGAGACAGAGATAGAGACATAGAGACACAGAGACACAGAGACAGGGAGACAGATCAAACAGAAATAGAGACTAGAGGAAACAAATACCCAGATGGCAGAGCCCAAATATACATCCTTCTACCATACTCATACCTGTGACTAGACTCCAAGGGCTGTGGACTTTTGAGGAAAGATTAGATAAGTCACTTCAGATAAGGAAAAGGGGGTTAAAAATATGATAAAGGAAAAAACTCTACCTTCTCCCCGACCCTTTAAATGCCACAAGAAAATGTCAAAGAAATTGCTTTAGTGAAAATAACAGAGGAGCTCAAAACAAAATTGCCAAGTGTCACTCCCTTGGCTTGCTCTCCCCTGCCTGGGAGGCTCCTTGCTACCTCTGCCCCATTTGCCCCTGGGATGCTACTTCTCTGTCCTCCAAAGGAGACAGGACAATATCACAACCCTTGGAAAGCCTTTCCTAAGGGCGATAATAGAGAGTCCAAACAAAAGACACAGAAAGGAGTGAAGAAGAGATTTTTCTCTCTAGCAGGCCACTTCTTGCTCCAGGACAATATCAATGACCAGGGGTGGGGTGGGGTCTGTTTGTTGAATGACATCATTATCAAAAGCCCTTGTTCAGTGGTTAATTATGCCAGGCTGGTTGCAGGTCATCACCAAAAGGAAGCTATGTAAATATACTTCTGTATATTTTATTTCCTGTAACTTAATGTTATTTCATAACCCTACAAGAGAGTTTTCCTGATTTACTCAGGTATGCCTACTTGTTCTTTTTAAGCCACCATGTGGTTGCTGGGAATTGAACTCAGGACCTGTGGAAGAGCAGCCAGTGTCCTTAACCCCTGAGCCATCTCTCCAGCTCTTGTTGTTCTTTTTAAGGTTCTTATTTTACTCATAATATCAGTCACTACAATGCTTCTCTGTAGGGTGGAGAGGAAGAAACTTTTCCCATTATAATAGATTTAGTCATTCATTCACTTATTCATTCAACACACAAAAGAGAGGGAAAAAGAAAGACCAGAGCAGTTGAACACTAAGTTATCATCTGACCTGGAAAAAAAAAAGGAAAATGAACAAACCTCAAACTCTACCCTCAAAATCACGTGCGCTATTATCAGAAGAGATTTTAGTCCTTTCAAAAACTTTCAAGTGTAAAAAACATTTTTTCTTACATGAAACACTTTACAAACTCAATACATAAATAGGGAAGTTGAATGCATTCAAATGAATATAGACAGACCAGGACCACACTATGTGGTACAGAGTCTATTTTTGCTTTTCACCATTTGCCCTGATGTTGCTATAAAGGGTTCAGCAAGAAAGTCATCACCTCACTGAGTTTATTCTTTACATAGTTATTCAAGTTTCTTCCCAATTAAAACGTGTAACCAAATCTCTATCCTCAATTCTAAAAATTCCAATTCAATTCATCCTTTCCACAGACCAGGTATTTTGCAATAATAATGATGATGATTAATTATTTGGTCATTAGAAGTAGCCAACAAGGAGTAAAGTCCCTACACTCAACCTATTATTCCTTGGCTTTGGATGAACCATTGTAGTGCAGCTCGGCAGTCTCAGCAGCAACAGAGAAAGGTTTCACTAAGAGGAATGTTTTACATTAAATTAGCTGTTAGGTCTTGGCTGAGAATGTGTAAGAAATAAAGTAGCAAAGAAGCTACAATGCATCCAACTCATAGATGAACCCATTCATGTAGTCAACCTCCACCGCACCCCC
>OU015749.1:87492914-87524385 GCA_907169655.1 Acomys percivali
ATATATATATATATATATATATATATATATATATATATATATATATAGAAAGCGGAATAGTGGAAATGAAAACAGAGACAGAAATCAGTTAAAAAGAAGCCTATCAGACACTACCTAGGTTGAGCAGTGGGAGTTACTGAACTCTAAACATAGCTCTGAGCTGCCAGGAGGAAGCTAGGCAATGTATATGTTGCTGCCGGCATTTTCATTGGTGGAGACATAAGCATGCCAGGTCACAGTGTCACACTCACCACTGCTAGTGTTTAGCATGGGCAGAACAGTTGATAAACTGACAATGGCTTCAGCCATGTTTTCCATAAGCACATAATGGTACTTTCAGATATGTTTTCTCATAGCTGCTCGCCCCCCCCCCCCCGCCCCCGGAAGGCAGCTTGCAGAGTCTGTATTTAGACCAGGTCAGATCCTTAAATAGTCCCTGTCTAGATACCTTCTTACAACACCTAGCTGTGTGGTTTTGAAACCAGGCTATTTTTAAAAAGATATATGCAGGTCCCTATCTCAAGTATTCTGAATTGCTGGGGAAGAAAGGAACCGATGTTCTTTTCTTAAAAGGTAGCCACCGAGTGGTATGCAAGAACCATCACTTTTGCTCATTCCTGATTGACGAGTGCAACACTGGACACTAAGGTTCTGTTTTAGTCATTCCCCCCCCCCACACCCCTTGAGAACTGGCTTCTAAAATGGGCAAGCTGATAGCTTTGTGTGCAGGGTAGGGGAAGGGAGTGGAGTCAGGGTCTCATTCTACAGCCTATGCTAGCCTGGAAGTTGCTATGTAGGTTGGACTGTTCTTTAACTTGTGATCCTTCCTTCTCATCTTCCCAAGTTCTGAGATTATAAGCATAAAATCCTACTATGGCTGGCTTATAAAATGGAGTCATACTACCATCAGATTTTCCATTATGAAGATTCAGAAATAAAATGCTATAAACTGGGGTGTGGGGATGTGCGTGAAGTCCAAGTACAGTTGGGAGACATATTGCATAAAGGGACAAAGATCATTACCTCAAAAAGAGAATACTAACTGGCTTAGACCCCTCATTAGACCACACACTCAGCTCTCAAGAAGTGGCCAAGGCTAGAGCATCTACCAAGCAAGGGGAGGGTTTCCGTGATCACTCTAGAAGTGTCTACAGTTCACCAGGCTCTGCTGCCCGACATCACAGTGCTAGAATCTTGTGCTACTTTTTTGCTATGATTATCTTGCTTTTTTCTAATAAAAAAGGGGGCTAAAAAGTTAAAACAACTACCTAGACTCCCCAAGAACTAAGTGCAGAGATCAAGATCCAAAGCAGCTTGCTGTCTGAAGTCCGTCCACCGTCCTTCTAGAAATCTGCCTCCCCTGACATCTGCCATCTTCCTGGCAGTCTTCATTCTTGAGAGAGCTTGGGGGAAGCACTAGTTGAAAGCACAGCTTTTGTTGTTAGGAAAGGACTCTCAACTAGGATTCCCTGTGTCCCCAAAATGAAGGTCAGCAATAGACAAGTTGGACATCATAAAACTGAAAAGCTCCAGCACAGGCAACAGGACAGTCCTCCAGGAGAAGAGAGAGCCCACTGAATGGGAGAGAGTCTTTGCCGGCCAAACAGCTAATAAAGAACTAATATCCAGGATATATAAAAAATTCAAAAAAGTTTTTTAAATTTATTTTTTAAAATGGGACCAGGACAGAGAGTTCTCAAAGGAAGAATAAACCCATGGCTAAGAAACATCTCCTTGAAATAAAAATGTTTCTTGTCCCTAGCACACAGAGAAATGCAAATCAAAATGACTTTGAGATTTCATCTTAGCCAAGTCAGAATGACAAAGATCACCAAAATAATCAACATTAAGAGCTGGATGGTGGGAAGGAACCTCCGTGCACTGATGGTGGGACTAGAAAATGATGCAGCCACTATGGAGTTCAGTATGGAGGATTCTCAAAAAAAGAAAAAGAAAAAGAAAGAAAGGAAAAAAAAGAAAAAAATAAAGAAAGAAAAGGAAGAAAGAAAGAAAGAAAAACTAAAAATTAATTTAATATATGACCCAGCTATATTACCCCTTGGCACAGGCCCAAAGGACTTAACATCCTATTCCATGGAAACTTGCTCAGTCCACATTCATTGCTGCTCTGGTCACAGCAGCCAGGAAATGAAACATAAATGTCTTTCAAGAATAGATAGATAATGAAAACATGACACATATACACTATGGAAAATTATTCAGCTGTAAAGAAAAATGAAGTCATAAATTTTGCAGGTAAATAAATAGGATTAGAAAATATCACCTTGAGTGAGGTAACCCAGACTCAGAAAGACAGACATGGCATGTTCTTTTTCAGTGGAGGCTCCTAACTTCAAATTTTCAGGTGTGAGAATATATAGTGGAGTAACTTAAGAAACTAGGAAAGCAAAAAGTGATCATTAATAGGATATGGGGTTAGGGGAACAATGGAAAGAGAATAGCAGAGTGCAAGGGATCTAATCAAAGAAATATAAATAAAAAGGAGGCTCTAATTAGTAAGGAGGGAATGAATACAATGACAGACAAGGAGTGTTAAGCAACAGTAAGGATGCCATACTATTAACTATCTACGTTTAAACAACCTATAATACACTGAAGTATACATAAATAGTTTAAATTAAATTTTCTCTGACAAGGCTCCTGCCCAAGAGCCAATGACCATGTAAAAGAATCTCCGGCATAAGAAACAGTCTTTTAAGTTGCTGTCAGGGTAATCTGGGAGACTCCAAAAACAGTGCAGACTCTTGTAATTACGTGTGCTTGCCCCACCAGAGGTAGGAGGTAAGTCTCTATTGCTGAAGTCCCCATGCAGCTTAGCCACAGGGCCCAGAGACCCATGAGCTAGAACTGACCTGAATGCCAAGTCCTTTTAATGATACACTTTTATTGTATGAGAGAGGGTGCCAGGCAAGCCTCCAAAGGAGGAAAACAACCAAAATTTCTATCCATCTATGACACAACAGATATATGAGCCACAGCAACGACCATGTGGGACAATGACCCTAAGGGTGCAGTAACGGCACTCATACTTTGGCAGTAACCAACAGCTCTTATAGGACTTAAGACCTGTTCAACAAGAGCATAATCGAATCTGGTACTGGTCGCCTAGCCAACTACACAGAGCTAGTAAAGCTATAGAGTTTGGAGGAGAACCTACAACTACTACATTGCTCAACCAGCACAATCCCTAACTATATATAAAGATATATATATATCTAACCTTCTACCCACAGATATATGCAGTCCTCACCCCTATCAAGGAAAATTTTTTTTTTTTTGCGATAGATAGAGACCATTCAGAAAAACCATACTCAATAAAAATGCAGCGGTGTAGATTTCCCATCCCAGTGGATATATCCACAAAGCAAGTCCCTCGCCTAAGGCTCAGGGAACATTGTAGAAAGGGGTGCGGGGTGGGGGTGTGGTGGAAAGATTGTAAGAGCAGGAAGATAAGACAGTTATCTGGGGGACTCTGTGTCTTAGTAATGTTATATAAGCTACATCCATAAACTCTTACCAACTTGACTGGCTAAACATGCGCAAGACAAGGACAACAATAGACGTACCAAAGTGGAAAGAGGAAAGACCACAAGGCCTGGAGCTTACAAAAAAGCCTTATAGGCAACCAAGAAATTCTGAGCATGGGAGAAATAGTCTTCCCCAGTGGAGAGCACACCAATTGGTTACCCAGTACTCAAACATACATACAAGTAGGATTATACATACTGAGCATGTTATATTTAGGAATATATATATGTCTATGCATATATATCATATACATATACACATACAGAATATGCATATACATAACAATTAAGAAAAAAGAAGCCATGAATTTGAAAGCAAAATATTTGGCAATATTTAAGAATTCCCAGATTCTAGGTCGGTTGTGCTGTAATGAATGGCATCTTGACCCTGAGTATTTGGGCAGCACAAACTGTACTTGGTGTGGGTTCTAAAAATGAAATGAGTATATGAAGTTGGGATAAAGTAAAAGCAGGGGTGAATATGGAAGGAATTAGGGGGAAAATGGGAAGTAAACAAGATCAAAATACATAGTACGAAGGCATAGAATTCACAAAGAATTAATAAAACAGTATATTGAAAAAGAACCTCCAAGTTACTTAAAAATTTTTTTTGTGTGTCAGTTCGTTGACCTTATAAAATTGGTAACTGAACTGCAGAAATGTGGTATGGGTTAAGTAACGCAGTTTCTAAGTGGCACATAGTCCACAGGCACTGAGTCCTGCCCCAAAGCAACAATGGAGCCCCAAGGAGGATGTCAATAATCACGTGAGAGTCCTGGTTTAGCGCTGGATGGGCTAATGGACAGCTCAGAGGTCTCCTCCCACTTGGAAGGAGGGGGAAGGGGGGGAGAGTAGTTCTAAGAGCTGACTTTGATGAGGAATGACAAGGGACAAGATAGAAAGTATGAGACAGCAGCATCTGCCTTGAGATCTACAATTACATTATCTCCCAAATTTCCACCAAAGTCTCCTTCTGTTTCTAAAACGATATTCTTACTAAGAATAACCTAAAAATGAGAACATACATGAAGTTTTAGAAATAGCATTTGGAAGTCGTAGAGCTGGCGTTGCCTAAGCCATCTGAAGTCATTTTCAATTTTATTTGGGACGGAGAACGAACAAGGATAGGACAGGCCAATTTCTCGGGAAGCCAGCAGGATGTGAACAGATGTCAGTGGTGGCAGATCCTCTCAATTTATGTCTGGTTTTTGCATGCATCCCAAAAGGGAGCATGAGCAGCTTCAAACTGAAGAGAAGGAAATAATTTTGGAAATTGTCTTGGATGCCTGAGCTGGGATGAACAATGGCTACCCAGTGCATCTAAGGACAGGAGGCTTGTACTGGGGCTAGCACTCACCTTTTTCCTCCCAGCAGTCTCCCACAAAGAGCTTCCAGGGGCTAAACTTTGAACACTGGGGAACAGCACAAGAAGTTTTAAAGTTGGAGTCTACTAATCTATGCGTAGTCTACCCATTAAGTGCTTAGGAGACAGAAGTCACAGTGTGTGTGCATAGCCAGCCACACAGCTAACCGGCTGGGAAAAAAGAGAGGCCATATGTCTTCCATTTCTGACCTGGGAGAAAGACCTCCATATAAACTGCCTCTCACTGAAGCGTAGTATAAAGAAAAATATAGAGCTTCTTGTGTGGGAAGTTTGTCCATCCCTTCTGCACACCCACTGTAGGGTAAGAGGTGTTAGAACCTTTAAGAGGTGGGGCTTCATGCAAAGTCATCAGGCTGGAGGTGCTACTCTGGGAAAGGAGCCAGGGAGTTCTTGCAGGACACTGGTTAGTTCCCAGGAGATTGGGATGTTAGCAAAAGAACCGTAGTGACTGACCCCTTTCATCTCTGTCTCGGGTGTGACTGTTTCCTTACACACTCCCTGAGCTGTTGTTATTCATCATGATGTGGCTTTGCCATGCGCTGGACTGGTACATGAACAGGCCCCCAAACAGACCCAGATAAAGTTGTTTATGAAGTAAAAATAAAAGAAGAGGGAGAAGGAGGAAGAGGAGGGGGAGGAGGAGGAAGAGGAGGGGGAGGAGGAGGAAGAAGATGAGGGGGAGGAGGAGGAAGAGGAGGAGAAGGAAGAGAAGGAGGAAGAGGAGGAGGAGGAAAAGAAAAAACACATAATGTTAGGCTCTTGCACACTTACTTACTCAGAGAGTGTTCCACCTATGGACTCTGGTTGTTGGGATATAAGGAAGCTGGCTGTGTTAAAAGTAGAGTCAGCTGTGTGTGCCAGCGACCACAATGTCAGATGAAAGGGGCACTGAACAGCACAGCATGGTGCAGATAGAGGGTCTGTCAAACAAGGTAAGGAAATGGTATTTCTAGTGATGTCATCAGCACAGTATGAGGAAAGGAGCAGCATGTAAAGGACAAAATTAGAAGAAATGGAGCCACTTGGAAATGCCATTTAAAAACGGGTACACGAAACAGAAAATGTAACAGAGATGGAAAGACAGCTGGAAGCCGGGTAGGCACAGGAGACAGGATGGAGCAGCATTCTCCCTGGAAGGGAAAGAGTGGAGGGAGGAGGCGGAGTGGTCCAGGGAAGACAATTGTCTCCAGCGTGAGCTGGCCATGAGCTTGAACTTGATTTTGAAGCAAGTGCTGAAGTCTCCGGACAGGACCAGACAGAGCAGAGCTGGGTCAGGGAGATAAGTCTAGTGGCAGCGCTGTCTGCAATGAACAGCAGCTGAAAGGAACACAGGCAGAGAAACCAGATAGGAGCCAGCTAATGAGAAGGAGTTCAATACACATAATGAAAGACTGCACCGGGCGTGGGCGTGGGGACCTGAGAGCCAGCGGAGCCTCTTTGATAGAACATGGCCAAAAGTTAAAAAAATAAGATGGGAGCCTTACATAGAGGAATTGAGGTGTTTTGCTTATCTGTGAAATTAGGGGTACCTTGTGATTTGGGGGGCTCACTTACCTTAAACATTATAATTCTAGATGAGTTAGTGGATAGCTAGTGAGCTCACCCCATGACTTCTCCGAGCTCAAGCTACACCGCCTCAGTGACACACAGCCCTGCTGCCCCTCTTGTTCCAAGAGAATGGGATGGATTGGTGGGCTCTCTCCAATGCCCTCATTCAATATGGTCCTAACTGCGCTGCAGGGTTCTCCAGCCTGCCCAGCACAGCCAGCAGTCAGACTGACCTCTTTCAAACTTGTACCGACAGCTCCATCTACTGGTGGTGGGATCCTTGGCCTCCGGCACTGTGTACTTACGATCTTACTTTGTGTCCCAACACCTTGTCCACATCTCACACTCTACATCACACTCAATAGAAACACACTCACAAGAGTGAGCCTGTGCACACATAGAGAATTATACACATATACAGACGGACCCACACAATCCAGACATGTATACAGATGCATAGACATATGTTGACACATAAAAATATGCATGTATAACTAGGCATATCCAGACACACACAAAGGAAGACTGACAGATATCTCATTCAAACACAGACACATAGACACTCAGCTAAATGGGATATAGATACACAGACACACAAAGGAAAACACATGTGCGCGCATGCACACACACACACACACACACACACACACACACACACACGGCGCAACTAACTTCCCCTGTGATGTACCTGCAGCCAGCAGCATCCTGTTACAGCTGGGTGGCTCCTTGTCTCCTCTGACCCTCTAGTTTTGGAGCCCTGCAGCCTTCCCTGAGGCAGGCCTGGAGTGCAAGTTGAACCATAATCCCTCCTTAGCCCAGAAGTGCAGCAGGTAGCCAGGATGACAGTATTTGGGAGGACACATGGTTGGACATCTGAAAAGCTAATTTCCTGGTTAATTTACTTTTCTGCAGCTAACTGAACCTGTGATTACATCCTGCTCTCTCCTCAAGAGTCCCAGAGATGGGAAGGAAAGAGGGAGGCTCTCTTTCTACACCTGCTCCCACTCTCCATCTCCAGCTCCTGTCTCCAACAATTGGTGAGGCAAGCTGGTCCCTCCAATGTCTCCTATTAACCCACTTTCCTTGAAGACAGCAGTTTGTCTAAAGAATCTTGCGTTCAAATGAATTTTATTTTTTAAACCAGAAAATTCATGACACTGTAATGAAAATAGTCGCTTAAAAAAAAAACCTTTTAAGAAAAAAAAAAAACCTGCCATTCCTAACTACATCTCTTAATGGCTGCCTCCTGGAGGCAGGCTGAATGATAACTCCATCAACCTGTTTAAAATGGAAGAGAGGTTACTGCAGAAATAATCTGAGGGTGTCTCGACTGCAAACACGAATGCCTTTGTCAGCGATCTCTGGCGCCATGCAGGGCTCAGGTATTTTTAGCCCACGCAGATTTGCAGGGGGACACACGTGCACAAGCTGAGTTATGTGAGATGGGTTCTGAATCCCGACTATCCATTCCTGTGGGGTTTGGAGCTCTGAAGGCGTGGCTACCAATGCCTGAAGACAAATGGGTCTGGGTCCCTGGTACCCTGTAGGTTGTTGCCAGCTCTTGGGCCTAAGAAACCCAGACTGAGAGACAGCTTCCCTGTGGCAACTGATTGAGCTGGCAGGTCCAAGAGACAGTGGGGAACTCGGGGGTGATAGAGGGCTGCTGTAGACTCCATGGACACTCCCACTTGTGCTTGCTATTTTGTTTTAAATTCCAGAGGATCTGAATGTGTGTCGGTGATAGTGTGTGGCCTGTATATACAAATGCATGTGTGGAAGGAGGCATGGTGTGCATGGTGCTGTGTTGTGTTATGTGTGCTGCATGTTGTGTGGTGTAGTGTGGTATACATGTGTGAGATGTGTGGTGCATTTGTGATGTTGGTTGGCTATGGTTGTTTACAGGTTTGTGTATATGTGAGTGTGTGTGTGTATGGATGACAAATGTACATGTGAGTGACATGGGTATGACTTATGAGTCTATGGATGGGGACAGACTGGGACAAGTAGCTAGATCCAGGAGTTCAGGCCAAGCATATGTATATGATAATACTAAATCTTTTAACATTGTTTGAGCTGGTCAGCAGTTTATTTATTTATATATATATATTTATTCTTTTAACCAACAGGCAAATGGGCAGTAGGAGGCATCTGACTGGCTGGGTGAACAAAGTCTAGCAATTGCCTATGGACTGCTTTCTCACTAACTGACACAGTCCGTATAAACACACATTAAGAGGGGATTCTGAACGCTTCCAGCCTCAAACATCAACTGCTGTTATACTCATAAGTACATTCCTAACTGGTAAATATTGCATTCTAAATTTTTGTTTGGTTAACTGTTGTAAAACACAATTTGGAGTGTAATAGACATGAACTTGAGTATTGGCATTTTGCCATTTGTTGGCCAGCGGCGTCGGGTAAGCCACCTGATCCTTATAAGCCCTTGGTATTCTCATCACAAAGGGGCTGGAGGCACAAGCTTTCAGGGCATGCAGACATTGTCTCCTGGTAGAGACTGTGGCACAGCATGACTGGGTGACATGATAAAGAACCTAGTGCTACAGAGGGCACATGCTATGTACCACCCAAGAGAGCAGGGAAGTGGTAATGGATAGACCTTCCCTCCTCAAACCCAAAAACTGCCAGCATCAGTCAGCCATGGTCTACCCGGGCCAGGACTTTGGGAGGCAAAGACAAAGCTGAGACTCAAGCATTGGAATTAGCAAGAGGCAGATGCTAGCCCAACAGTAGGAGACATCCTGACTAAGAGAACTACCAATAAAGGACAGGGAGCTGACAAACTCCCTCTCCCCAGTTGTGTTCAAACAATGCCAGGCACTCCTGGTCAGAAGTGGCCTGGAGAGAGGTTCTTTGATGTAGCTGAAGGTCTGACTATATCAAAATCAAAATCGAACGGCCTCCCAACGCTCCCAGCCTTTGTTTCTGTGAAAGAGAATGAGGGTATTAGCACTCCTCTTTCCCCTGGAAACCTAACACTCTACAAGTCCTTGGTCCCCGCTGGAGGCCAAGAAATAATAGGAAGCTTCCACTGTTCCATTGCTGTGCCCTGGGACTATGAAGCGATCCACTTAGTGCAAGAGGGACTGTGCATGTGAGTCGAGTTTAAAATGATAATTAGCTCTTGCGATAGTCTTAATTGAAACTGGTTAGTCCAAGGAGAGGATTTCTTGGGTCAGCCCTGCTCATTACCCTCTCCAGCAGCAGGATGTCGAGGCCCTCATCTGACAAATCCAGTGACCAGTCCCGAGACAGCCAGAGCAGACATTCAACGCTCATCTTCCCAAAGTATTCTTTCTGACTTTATTAATTTGTGTTTCTTCACTTGAGCTGTCTTTCTCTCTTGTTCACACCTTCCCTAACCCTTTGCTCTTAAGACAGACACAGTCTATACTAAACTAGCCAGTTCTTCCATTTCTAGGCCGGGCACGCACATATTGAGTCATCTGACACATTTGGTCTGCCAACCTCCTTCCTACAGGCTAACCCAATTCATAGGATTCACGTGTAGGACACTTACTGGTCTGGGTGAAATTTGATTATGTTTGGTAACACAGTGTGCCACCATGGGAGATCAGAATGATTCCTCAGTGTGACCAAGCTCGTGCAAGCTATGTAGTTGCTATACTCCTGTTTGGCAGGTGGCAGAAAACCCCCAAAGCTGGAAAGTGACTTTTGGGAGGCAAAGGAAGGTTTAAGGGGGAGGGGAAGCCAAGGCTCTACTCATAGTGTCCTGTATTCTTGGATGAGAAATGGAGGCTCTAGTCTCCCAGCAGTTGTGGCTTATAGGCCAGTCTCAGGCAGGAGAGGAAGGACCCTTCTCTCCCTATGCCATCATTAGTCTCCTACTTTGGGACTTCACACTGGGTTGCCTTTCTGCAGTTCCAAGAATAGATTCCCAAGTGCTGGTGCATCTCAGGTGTGTCTGAGTGACTTCAATCACCACTTTCTGGGCCCAGGTCACTGTGCTTCTTGGAGGCACTCTGAATAGGCCCGGCAGGCTGCATAGTAGTGTCAAAAGGATTCCAAGAATATCTTCTAACCTGAGCCTAGAAAAAAAAGGACCAGGATGTAGAGGAACCAGGAAATGAAAATGGAGACATCAATAGCACAAGCATGAAATATATCTCAAAGCAGACTTTAATAGGCATGGGTACAGAGAGGAGAAACACTATGTTAGTCCACTTGTCATTGCTATAATGAAATACTCAAGGTTATAAAGAAAAAGTCTATTTAGCCCACACTTCTGAAGGCTCAAGGGCCTGCATTGGCATTACCTCTGGTCTGAGAACTTTGAGGCTAATGGTGCTATCACAGAAGGATGCCTGTGGAGAGATCATCTTTCAGACAATGAGCCAAAGAATGAAACCAGGTCCCACATTCCTTTCTGAGGGAACCAGTGACCCAATGACCTTGGGCACCTATAACAGTTTTGTCACCTGTTCACAGTTCCATACTGGGACCTATCACTTGATCCTTTGAGACCTACACTCTAGATTGACCCAAACAGTAAAAACACCAACAGGAATTCCCCCAAGGGAAATCTCTGAGCTTTACTGTGACTTCTCTTTCTCACTGCCTGATTGGCTGCTTTTCTTGAGATGGTGGGAAAGGTGTGCCTGAGTGGGTGTGCAGGTGTATGTGCACATGCAAGCTGGAAGTCAACCTTGAGTGTTGTTTGTTGGGAGCCATCTGGCTTATGTTCGGAGACAGGGCCCCTTACTGGAAGCCTGGGCTCATTGATTGATTAGTCTAGACTGGATGACTAAAAAGCCACCTGTCTGCCTGCATCTCTCCAGCATTGGGGATTATGTGCGTGTGGCATCACATCCAGCTTTTTGTGTGGGTTCTGGGGGTTAAATGCAGAGGCTCGAGCAGCAGACACTACATTGAGTTATCACCCCCAGTCCTGATTGGCTGCTTTTGAAATACATAATGATTTACTAGTCAACACACTTATAAATTATAGTCTTGTTTTGTTTTCAGAATACCATGTACATGTACATGAATGTAATGGCTAATCTTGGTTGTAGGCTTGATATACCTTGGAAGAAGAGGGAACGGCACCTGAACATTCACTTTCATAAGACTGGAATGCAGAGCTTTTTCTTGATCGCTAAATAATATGGGAGGGCCCAGCCCACTGTAGGTATGCCACTTCTGGGCAGGAGGGCCTGAGCTGTATATGAAAAGACATTGAAGTGAGCCTGAAAGCAGGTAGGTAGATCTCCTCCATGGCTCCTATCCACCCCTGCTTGAGCTCCCTCTCCTCAGCAACACTCTGTATAATGTACAGTGTACAACAGGAAGTATAAGGGAAAGAAACCATGTTCTCTTCTAGTTGGTTTTGGTCAGTGTTTGATCATAGTAAGCAAAAGCAAACTGGGACAATGAGAACCATGGTTTCATAAACAGAACAGATGACTGATGGGTAAAGAAGAGTCCTGAGCGGGAGATGGTTGACCCTTATACAAACTGCTTAGGGGGTGGCCTCCTCATTTCCTTCACTTTACAAGAGAAAACCTTTGACATCATCACCTTGATACGCCCTCAGCTCTGAAATTCCAGACACCTTCCATGCACGGTTGTGAGACTCTTAGAATGGATGTCACCAACTTCCTTTCTCCTCCTGGAAGGCAGGACACACTCTATATGTGTTAGCTAACCCGGCTAGGTTTCTATTTAAGCCCAAAGGCAGACATCCAATAACTCATATTTCAAAGCCCGTCATCCTGTGCCAAAATGAACACCAGCATGCATTTTCAGGTGAAGGGAACAGTTGTAGTTTCTGCTATCTAGGGAACATGAATGTCCTCCAAACTCCAGTGTGAGCAACAACCCAAATGTAGGGCATATCTCTAAACCAGGAGAATTAAAAAAAAAAAAAAACAAAACCTCACATCACTTTAAATGTCCTTGAGCTCGTGCTTAACACTTCAGCTAAGCTTTCTCTCAGAGTGGTACATTCACGCCCCAATTTAACAATGTCTGAGACAGAGCAACAAGTGCATGGATAAATGAGCCCTCCACCCTTGACTCAGACTCCTTGGGCCCTCAGGTGCCATGAGTTGATCTGTTCTTACCCAGATTGCCTTGGGGAAAAGCATCTTTGTCCTATCTATCTAGCGTTTCTTTTTCTTGAAGTAGGAATAAAACCAGGTACAATTTCCTCAGTTAAATGAGATATGACTCTGTGGTCCTTGTGACCTTGACTCCAGTCACGTCCTCAAAGTGACCCAGAAATGCACAAATGCACGTGCCACTGTTCACATAGCTGTTCTTCACGTGACAGCTAGGATGTTAGCACAATCAAAGAGTACCCTAGCCAACCCAATATTGGCTTTATAATGGGTCCCTAGCCTAGAAAAGACCGCTGTAAATTTATGATCAGAAAACCACTCTATGTAGGCTGATAATTGCCTGGACTGGTTGTTCGTGAAGCCACAGCAAGAGTAGTAGGCTTCTCAATGGGGAGGAAGGTGACCTTGATGACTTGCGTCCAAGACAGGTTCTAGGTCAGTCCATGGGAGAGTGATGAGCTGATGATCTCCTTGGGTCCTCGGGAAGTGGTGATGCCTTTTAACTTGGACTGGAGACAGGTCCAACTAACGCTTCCTAGCCTACAACCACCACTTGTGCCAGACAGTAACATAGCAACCAGCTGCATGGCCTGCAACACTTTTTTTTTTTTTGCATTCTAAGACATATTCATTAGTGAAATATCAGAAACCTCAGGGGCAGCATGTGCTTCTAATTCATTTTCCAATTGTATAATGAGCCAGGAGTGAAATTTTTAGGGTGAATTTAATTGACCTTTACAGCAACATCAGGCAGATTGGCTTAAATGCTATTAAAGCAGAGGGTAACCCAGAGAGACTTTCTGGAAGGTTATCGGAAAATCTATCCAGTTTTTATTTCCTTTAATTTTCATCCAGAAAGAAAAAAGCTCAATAGAGGACACAGAAGGATAAACGGAAAGAAGGACAGAAGGACAGAAGATTGAGAATAAGTGTGTGACAGAGAGAGAGAAGAGGGAAACGAAATGCCAGGAGGTGGATGGGAGCAGCTCCAGCCCCTCATTGCCAGGGGATTACGCTTTAATTTAGAAAGCCGGCTTGAAAATGTGCAATTAAGCTACAGGTCACATTGGCCTAGAGTCTTTTCAACACCTGGGAATAGGAGAGTACAGCCCTCTCTTTATTAATATTTTGCTATTGGTATTTAGGCTCTTCATAGAAGAGCACACATAGAATAGAAAATGACATCTTCTTTTGGCAGCTGACATAGATCTTATTTCAGTCTCCATTGTCCCTTTCTCTAAAAGGCACGTTTGGTTCTCAGTCACTAGATACCCATAAGAACGCCAGGATTAGGGCTGAGGACATCCTAGGATGCCAGGATCACACCCTAAGGAAGGGGTGGCTGGCAATTTATGACAGTGTCAGACCACAGGGAGAAGGATCTGGACTTGGGGAAATCTCAACACTATACACCAGAGTCCCTGTCATCATTGTCTTGCTCTCAAGCTCTTTTCACAGTTATGCAGTTGGTAAGATACGAGGAAAGACTAGCATGTCTGTGAAACTTGGAGAAAGCATGACAGTGTGGAGCCCCATCCCCATTTCCAGCCAAAAATGGCTGATATAAACTTTGGATGTAGCTGATGGGCAGCTCAGGCTTCATGTGGGTACCCTCGTAAGGGGAACAGGGGCTGTCTGTGACATGGACTCCGTTGTCAGCTTTTGGATCACCTCCCCCGAAGGGACTGTCTTACCAGGCCACAGATAAAGAGGACAAACTCAATCTTGATGTGACTTGATGAGCTGGGTTGAATGGATAGATGGCTCCCCTCCTCTGAGGAATTGGGGATAGCAAAGGAGAAGGGAGGGTGGGGCTGAGAGGAGAGGAGGGAGGAGGCTATGACAGGATGTAAAGTGAATAAATTAATTAATTTAAAATATAAATAAATACATGCAAAAGAAAAAGAACTAAGGAAGCAATCAGGAATATAATGTGGTTCTGCTGCCCTGATGAAGGCTACCTGTAAGTCTGGCTGTTGTGGTGCTGGAGAGCTTGGACTGGGGCAGCTGGCATGACTGATTCCCTGTACCTAGGCTGTTAATGCAGGTAATATAATTTATGTTGAATATTCATTTTCCTTCTGGGCAGCTGGACTTTCAGTACACACTGGACAGAGATGGACACATGGCCAGGCCCCAGTGAGCGGTTTGGATAGTGAAATCTACAGTAGTGTGCTTCTGCAGAACAAAGTCCATATACTCTTGCAATGTGGTTGCTAAGAGAAGAAGACTAAACACTTTGTGGCCTTTTAGAGGCAGTGGATGGCTTAAGGAAGACTATGTGTGGATTCTTAGGGACTTAGACCATGACTTTATCCCTCATAATTTAGGTATATACTTTTATCATACAACTATAGCAAGTCCAGGAAACTAGTATGGCTGCGCTCCAAGTTCCATGGATACTTCTAAAACATTTCCAAATATGAGGGTGTCTTGGAAACCCCAGGGATGTTCCCTCATATAGAAAGCTACTCAACTGTTTTTGTTCTTCACTCAATCCCTAAACTCACACCCATTCTGAGATTTCTTTTTGGTAGTCATTGAGGCTACAGACATGAGCAGTGGCTCAATATAGACGCACCATACCCTAGCCGTGACTAAGCATTCCAAGTCCTCAGAAGACTCTGATATTGGAGTTACTCATATATAATAAATGCATTATTTCTCATGTACAAGAATATACAGAAGGATGGGTGTGGTGAGGAACAACTGTGAATAGGTTCAGAAAGAAAAAGAGAACATGAAAGAGAGGCGGGGCTTCTAAAGTAGAGTTACAAAAGTGCCATTGTCTGTTTTTGCTATCATGGTTTGCGACATAATCCTTTTGAATATTGTTTGTTTAGTGTTCACAGTTAGGGAAGGCAAAAGTTTGTGTTTGAGAAGCTCTTTGCACACACTGATTTTAACTAATATTCATAGTGGGTGCAGAAGGTCATGGGCACTATCACTAAAGGACAAAGTATTCATAATGTTTCTACATTACAGAACTGAAAAGTGATGAAAGGGAGACCCTGTCATCCAGGCATGTTCTTTAGAATGACTAGTGAAGGCTCAAACTGGTACCCTTTACCCAGTGTTGATCGACTTGAGGAGTATGGCTGTAAAGGGTGGATTATAAAACCCCCCAGAAGCTGTGTGAAAAAGACAATGGGCAATCTTACCTCTAGTTGCTCCTTAACACAGCAAAATTCCCTGTAGCTCATGTGGGGAAAGGTGCCTCTTCACACACTTTCTTTATAATTACTGGAGCCCTCCACATGGTCCTATAGTAATAACAACCTTTTCGACCCATAATTTTCAAATATGTTATATTTTCTACTGTTTGGGGTTAGAGACATTTATAGTGCTCTCAAAGATAGTATAAGTGTTTACTAAAGTTTGGTTTCTGTAAATATACCTTTGTATTTTCTGGAACTTCTATCTAATACCAGACAGGCAAATGTGTCTGCTGGGACAATGAACCATTAGTAGGTGGACAGATGGACTGACTGATAGATAATGGATGGATGGATGGATGGATGGATGGATGGATGGGTGCATGGATGCATGGATGTGTGGGTGGATGGATGGATGGATGGATGGATGATGGATGCATGGATGTGTGGGTGGATGGATGGGTGGGTGGGTGGATGCATGGATGCATGGATGTGTGGGTGGATGGATGGGTGGGTGGGTGGATGATGGATGGAAAATTGGAGAAAGGATAGATATTGAAAGGGAAAATATACCTTGAGGGGTTGAAATGATTTTCTAGGAGCAGAATCATGACAACCCCTGGGCTGACTGGTGGATGTTACAGTCTCAAAATTCCAGACTTTTGGAGAAAAGAATGAATTAAGTTACAGAGATTATACACTGAAGTATTTTCCACTGCATCCTTACCTTCCTCAGTTAAGTACCTAAAGTAATCTCACAGGGACAGATGGATGGGCACACACACACAGGTGGAAACATGGAGTTGTTGACATAGTTGGCAACTTCACAGAAAGTGGTAACTTGAAAACTTTACAAACAGTAAGCTCTATAGGTTGCTTACTAGATTTTAACTCTCCCAAACCTTGTTCCAGAAGGAATAAATCAAACAAGAGGATTCCCAACTTGTGAGCTTCGGCGTCTCCAGAACCTGCTTACGTTGCTGTTTTATTGCAGTACTTTATCTACCTCACTTCATTCTGTCTTTATAGTGTTTTAGCCCCTCAGTGTTCGACAGAACTCCCTAGTCCCATAAGAGAGTGGCCATTTTTGCATTCGCTTATTTGTTCAACAAATAACTCCATGCAAAGGCCAGGTTCTTTCTGTAGTTTGTAGGTGGAACAACGGTAATTCAAACAGCATCTCTATGTGTTTGTTGCCTAGTTGGGGGACAGGTACTTAGTTCAAGAATTAGAAAAGGCTTTATCTTCTAATATGTACAAAGGGGTGGGGGAAGATGAGAATGAGGAGGGAGAAGGAAAGGGAGAGAGAGAGTGGCATGGGAGACAGAAGGAACACTATTCATCCTGGCCTGTTTTTAAAAAATGTCAGCATAGCATACTATCTGGAAGAAGCATGGCCAGTAAAGAGAAATGAGTAGCTGCATCAAGCAGAGAGGAGGCTGAGTGGGAAGAGTAACCCAAGAGTGTGCACACACAAAAAGCCTCATGCATTCAAGGAGCCCTGAGGGTCCAGTGAGAGAATACAGACTGGAAAGAGGGGGCAGGAGAGAAGGTGGTGGGGTATGAGAGCTGCTGTCAGCACGACAACGAAGGGCCTTTCAAGCTACGGGAAGGTGTTGGGCTCCAACCTATATAGTGATGGGATACCGCTAGAAGATTTGAATGAGGTATCTGTTTTCCAAAGGTCATTTGGCAGGAAGGGAGAGGATGAGGAGGAGCAGATGAGTCAGGAGATAAAGAGATCTGCTAGAAGGAAAGCACAGGCTAGACAGAAAATAACAGGTAAGGATTAAAGTGTCACCCCTGGGCCCAGACATGCTATACAAATTTGAAGTGTCATTAACTAAGGGTGAGGGAGAAGGAGAAAGCCCTGACAGGTGTTCAGGTTTCTGTTTTTACTGACTTCTTACCCTATGGGAGTTATAAAGAACAAGACAAGGTTTCTATCTGTAGGAAAGGACATGTGAGATGTAAAAACAAATAATAGCAAAAGGTAGTGCAAGGCTCCTACCGATGAAAGTACAGACTGAAAGTACCAGGAAGAGGATGGCATAATGAAATGAGGTTCCTTCCAGCTGCACTCACAGATGATCTCTGGATGGCAAGCTCAAAAGATGGGCAGGAATCAGGTGTGTGAGCAATGGAACAGCTATGTCTATCCAGGATACAGTGAGATAGGTGTGTCCAAGGAGGGACCAAAGTTACTGACTTGGGTGGCTTTAGCACGGGTGTACAGTTAGGACAGGGAAATGATAGTGATAGAATGGAGAGGTGGGCGGGGAATGGTCAGTGCTGGCACACAAACATGATGATCTGAGCTGGGACTCCCACACTAACATAAAAAGCAAGTCCAGTGGTGACCCTAGAGGTGGAGAGCTAGTAGAGACAGGTGGATGGGTCCCTGAAGCTCACTGGCCAACCAGCCTAGGAGGATTGATAAGCTTAAAGTTCAGTGAGAAATTCTGTCTCAAAAATTAAAGGTGGAAAACAATTAAGCAAACATACCTGATGGCAATCTCTAGCCTCCATGTACATACGCACACACAGACACACACGCACACACACACACACACAAATGCATTTATCACAAAACAACAATATAATCAAACATTCAAACTTATAGTTCTGTTGTTGTTTTCCTTCTGTTTTGTTTTGGTTTATTTTTTCTTTTTCCTATTTTAGACAGTAACTAGAATGTAAGAAATTTAAATGACAAGGAGTTTGCTTACCTCCTTGCCATTCTTGCCCTGATTGCTCAGAGAATATTCTGGAAAAAAAAAAACTGTGTGTCCCAGAAGATCTTTCAACTACTTCGTAAAGTGAGAGAGCTGAATTGCATTTGGAAAAGAATTGATTAAACTAAGTTGAATGGGCTCATTATTAGTGGACTTTTAAAGCTAGCTTAATATTGCACATAAAGATGAGGAATAAAAAGGATCAAAGGCTATAGTGCAATTAAAAGAGAAGGAACAGAAAGCTCAGAATTGGAAATCCCTTATGTGGGTTCTAGTCACAAGTCCTTTAATGCTTAAATGAGAATGTTCATAAGGAATAAAACAAAAACAAAAACAAACAAACCAACAAACATCAAAAACAACTTCTTTGGTGAGCCTTAACATGCTTCCCCGTGAAATAGGCTGTTAGATTAGGTGAAGTGCTTAAAAGCTAAATGTTCCCTAGATAACTTCGGGCCCCTGTAGTAGGTTATTCATATTTTACATGGCTCAAACATACGCACAAGAGAATGTGGGTAGCTATAAAGGGCTTTGAAACAAACTGAAATCTTTCTTTCTTTCTTTCTTTCTTTCTTTCTTTCTTTTTTTTTTTTTTTCATGGTTTTAGATAAACTCGGCAAGATGACCCTGGATATTTGCTACCCTCGATTATATGGTTGACAAGTGAGAGAAATCTGGTTTTGTTTGTCTTTTAATTTCTGGCATCTAGTACAGACTTGGAGACACAATAACTCAATCAACACGTGTTCGCTTTACAAGTGAGTGCTGGTCAACTTCAGGGCAGACGTTCTATCTACCTGTACTTAAAGGTCAGAAGTAGCTGTTCTGCTGGAAATAAACCTGGAAAACACTCCTGAAAACAGTGCCATAGGGATTAAGAACTTCCTGTTGAAATGTGCGGACTGTTGCAATAGATGTTCTCTTTCTAATATTTTTTAAATTATGAAATCACATATAATTTTCTTGAGGCTTAGAAGATGATACTATAAATGATATTTCCAACACATTCACTATACTTTGGGGGTGGATTTTTTTGACTAGTAGAGACATGTGGGGAAAATTGAGCATGGTAAGCTATGGAGGAGTGAATGAACTATGGGAAAACTGATGCTGCAGTCATGGGACACTGACCGCACCCATCACAGCCAGTACTGGAGCCCCCAACAGTGTTGAGCCCTAGAGGTGACACAGACAAGTACAAGGGATAGTTCATATCCTGGGACTCTACTCAATTTGCTTTATCACACACCTTTCTTTTAGTAATGTATAAGGCAGCCCAAGAATCTGCACTGAATGGCTTTCCCAGCCCTTTGGAACAATGGGATAGGTTTCTCTTCCTTAAGGACCATCAAACTTGGACCACTTCTACTTAAACATATTCCCAGTTGTATCTGGATATAGTGTGGAGGGAGGCAATGCAGCCTGAACTGGTTTGGAGTGCATGTATAGGAAGGTAAACCTAAAGACATAAGTGAACTTTAACAGAGTCTTCTAGTTACCATTTTATATCCATGTATAATTGCACATGCACATGATTAAAATCACATGTGCTACGCAACAGATTAAGCTATCACTCAAAATGGAGACCTGTCCATAGTACACTCCTTAGCAACCAAATTCTTCCCTCTCTTGAACTCCATCAAGGAAACCTAAACAGCCATCGGGGCCCTGAGTATCTTTATGCATGCGGCCTGGTGCTACCTTGTGATGCATTCTGATTTGTTCTGTGTTTTGCTTTGAGTATAATTTCCCTGCCGTGTCTGAAGTCCATGTGGTCCTCTGTTTCAATTCCTTGACCAACAGGCTAAGAACCTGGGAACACCCAACCACTGACTCCAAACATCAGCAAACAGGGGCATCAGTAGTTCGACTTTGATTATCTAACTGATCTAACAAAACATTTATTGGCCACCACTCTCTGCCAGCGTGGACAGAGCAAATCAGTTTAAATGAAATCTAGCTGAGCATCTATTTTGTTTGGTCCTAAGTCAGATCTATTGAGAGCAGTGATGGTCTCTGATCTGTATGGAGCTGAAAGGTGTCCTACTGCCATACGTAAGTCAGGAGTGAGCTGAAGCAGAACCCCACTTCATTTGATATTAGTAAATGCTGGTCATTCTTGAGCAAGGCTTTTTAAATATGGTTGCTAGGACAAAAGTTAAAAGATACTAATTTGAGGGGGGGGGGGGGGAATGAAGCCATGCTGCAATATACCCAGCTGTAAAGAGATTCAAAAGTGACCAAAAAAAAAAGAGGGATGACTTGGGAGACTGTAGAAATGAAAAAGCCATGTGAAATATTTGCTTTTTATCGTCCTTTTTGTTTTATGTGTGGGAATGAAGAGACTCTGGGGCAGCTCACAGACAGGAAGGAAAGAAAACTGTGAAAATCCCACTAGAGTTCCATAGATAGACTCTCAATCTTCTACTGCATCTAAAGTCAGTGTGGAGAGGCCATGGTTACATACTAATTAATATCAGAACGCTATGGACATATCCAAAATAACCCTGTCTCCCTTGGCAACCCTCCCCATTCACTTTCTCTTCACTCACCCTTTTAGATCGTCAGCCAGCACTCTGGTTCCCAGTAACCATCTTTATGGACTTCCTGCCTGCTTGGGGGGCGGGGAGGATGGGGAGAAGTACTTTATTTTAATTGTTCTAAATTTACCACTTCTAAGCTGCAAGTCGTGTCTCTTCCTTCAGTTGATCTAGAATTGCCAAATCACCTGTGCTCCCTGCCAACACTGGCAGTCCCTCACCAGCTCACTGTCCAGATGCTCTGCCCAGCACGGAGCCCTGGCAGCAGCAGCCCGTGGCCTCCCTCCCTCCCTCCCTCGCTCCCTCCCCAGACCATGTATACCATGCTGGTTTACACTGCCTGCACTCCCACTCTTGTTCTTGCCTGTGTGTTCTCAACACAGCATCTGGAGAGATCTTTTAGAAACACAAGCCATGTCACAGTGCTCTTCAAACCCAGGGGAGGGGGGTGAGAAACATATGGCCTGATTTACCTGCAACACTCAGTCTAATTACTAAGAGTGGCCCTTTCCCTTTCATAAGCACCCCATTTGGACAACAATTAAATATCCAGTCTGTGTAAATACCTCCAAAGAAGCCATAGTCCTCAGCATAGCCTCATCTCTCGGGTGTCTATCTCCCAGCTGCAGGTCCATCCAGCCTCTGGGCAACTAGACACTGACCACACTAGCTTTCTCATTTTCCCCCACATACTGAGCTCATGCTGCTATTGAGACTCAAGTGTTTGTCATTGTTCACCAGCATAGAATATAATTGCCCCTGCTTTCTGCAGTACATGTTCTTTTTTTTTTTCTTTTCCTTCACATCTAGACTCAAATACGGCAACCTTAAAAATACCTTCCTTTGCAATGTGAGCAAACCTACCCATGCCCCAGCCCACAGACTTCTTTACCTATCCTGTCATTTTCTGCTTCTCTGTCTCCCCTACCCTGCTACTTACTGCTGTCTTCTCATTCCTTTGGTAGCTTCCTTAATGAAGGACCACATATGTATTTATTTGCTCCTGTAGTTAGCACAAAGGTGGGTCAGAAATCCAGAGTCCTTAGAACTAGGAGTGCCGCCCTGGGGAGGAGGGCATCATTTACTTATGAAAAAACTACAGCTGTGCCTGGTGGCGCATGCCTTTAATCCTAGCACTCCAGAAGCAGAGGCAGGTGATTACTGTGAGTTCGAGGCCAGCCTGGCCCACAAAGTGAGTCCGGGACAGCCAAGGCTACACAGAACCTCTAAAAACTGGAAAAAAAAGAAAAGAAAGAAAGAAAAAGAGAAAAAGAAAACACTACAAAAACATTTACCCCACTCCTTTTTAAAGTGTAATCCACATGCCTGCATTTGTTTACTAACGAACTATAGAATGGAGGTGTACATGTTCCAAGCCCTTCTACTGTAAAATATGTATTACTAACTTTTTATATATTTCTGGAAAAATAACAGGGCTACCATTTTATTCTAATCAGAAGTTTGTAACTCATTGAGGAGGAATGGCGCTTTATAATGATTATTACATTTTCCCAAAGGGCTAGCTACAGAACATCTTTAATGAAAGGCAACAAGTCATGGAATCTATTAATTGTTGAACGAAGTATAATTCTAAGAGGCTCAGCTACTGATTCATGACTGGGTAGTTCCCTAGCTGAGAAGACAACCTGTTTCCTCAGCTGCTTATAGGCAATGGAGGAAGCACTCCAAAGATTTGTTCCAAATACCACAGGGCAAATACTGAGAAAATCTTAGTTGGGAAGCATTGTGGGATTCTGTAAAAACATACCCCAAAAAATGGCAGCAACTGGTCAGGCAGCCCACACAGGGCTGGACACTGCTTTGGTCTCAGTGTACAGGGCCCTGTCTGGAAGAAATCTCCCTAAGCTACTCATTGTGATCGCTGCGGCTTGGTTTTCTGTTCTCACCTAAGCCCTCCAACCGCCTCTCTATGTTACTGATGCATGCACTTGTTTCTATATTTGTTGCTATTACTTTGATGAATATACTAATTACTTCAGTGAATATGTTGTTACCAGTGGCAAGTGTCTATATTTAGCTTATCAAATCAGCTAGTCAGTCACACAACAGGAGACTAAAATTTCTTAAAACAGAAAGTTGTAATGAGTCAGAAGCACAAATCAATTTTTAAAAAGAGAGTTTAAAATAGTGGTCCCCAAATTTCTATGTACAATAGAATCATATGGAGTTTGGTGAAACACAAGCTACTGTGACAGGCCCAGGGTGCCTGACTCAATGATCCAGAAGTAGCGACCTAAAACATGCATCTATGACAAGTTCTTGAGTTCTTCTGAGCCTCAAAGGTGGATATGAGCACATCATACAAACCATTGTCTTAGAGTCTGAGAAGAAAAGAGCCAAGAGATCCACCATTCTGTACTGCCTGGGACTAAATGATTTCCTTAGTCCTAAAACCAGGAAAGGAATAAAGAATACATCGATGATGGAATGTTGCCTAAATAAAAATGTGCTCTTTAATAAATGGATCACATACTAGTCTGCTTTTATAGTCTCTGCCATAGTTCAGGCAAGCATCTGTCATTCAAAAAATGTGTGTAAGCAATAACAAGCAGAATGGTGCAATAATTTTAAGTGTGCAATAGTGACACACACCTTGGAGGTAACCAATTGCTTTCTATTTATACTTATGATTGCTCAATGACAGGGTAATCATACCTGGTACTGGAAACTTAGGGAAACTACCAGGGGTGAGGGAAGTCATGTACTTGGAGGAAAACCATCAATCTCCACTTTACTAACCCAGTATAATTCCTAACTACATTCTAAATATTTATTTTATACCCAGTTAAGTGTAATTCTGACCCTTCACCAAAGACTCTTTGCAACAGATGAAAACCAATATAGAAAACTGCAGGTGATTAAAATTCAGACAAGAGTCCATGTGGTGTTCGGTTCCATTAGATATATCTACAATACCACGCCTGTGTCTGAGGCTTGAAGTTTTTTTTTCCTGGAAGAGGGAACAGAAAGATTGCAAGAGCCAGAGGTACAGGAAGTTTGATGTAAGGTTATGTCTCCTATAAATGTCAAAGAAGCCACACATCCATGAGTTCTCATCAACATGGATGTCCAAACAAGATGTGAACAAGAATGACACCACTTAACATGCCAACATGTAAGAAGAAAAGCTCATGAGGTCTCAAGACTACACAATTTAGAGACAACTAAGGAATGCTGAAAGTGATAAAAATGGTCTTTCCTAGGGAAGCTGCTACCAAGGGGTCAGCCCTGAAATCATATATGTGGCAGTACTGAGAAGTTTATATTTATATATTAAAGAAAGAGAAAAAGAAGGCATGAATTATAGAGAGAGCAAGAGGGGGTGCATGGGAGGAATTGAAGGGAACTGAAGGTAGGAAACAGAAAGAGGAAATGAGTAATTATAATTTTAAAAAATACTATAAATATATGTATGTAAGGTTGACCATAAATCTAAATGTTCCAATAGAATAATAAGTGGGTATATCATCAAATGGATGATAGAGATAAATTAGTGAGTAGGTAGCAGAATAAGTAGGTAGATGGATTGATGGATAGATAGGAAGACAGACAGACAGATGTAGCTAGGTAGACAGAGAGACAGATGATAGATAGGTAGACCGACAGACAGATGATAGATATGTAATCATATTGTTTGAGGAAAAGTACCTTCTAGAGAGACACTTGTGACTCTCCTTTTTTGACATTGAAATAGTAGAACCCACAAAACTGGAATTTCCCCAGTTTTTTTTAATGCTGTGTGAAGGAAGAAGGAAAAGTCTGGGGGCCTGCTGCTAGCCTGAGAGAGTGCTTGTTGCCCACAAAGAGATGCTACAACGTTCTAACAACTTGCAGACCCATAGTAGAGACTGCAGTTTACAATACAGTAGGTAGAGGCTACAATTTGTCCCAGAGTGCTTAGTTATGCTTACATCTTGCTCTGAACTTGGAACCCCAAAAGATGAGCTTAGGTATTAGTTGCTACTCCCATCTCCCCCTTACTCCCCTTTCCCAACATGGTCACGTTGAGTAAGCTTCCTTTTTCTCCTCTTGCAATTATCATCTGTTTAATTGTCTATTGAAGATGGATTTTCAAGCTAGCTTGTTACGGATACTAGGGTCCAAGCTCTGACTCTAAAGTCAGACAGATGAATTGCTGGGAGGGTAGATGGATAAATGGGTGGGGCCGCAAATCCTTTCTAGGTATATGCCTAAGTGAGCTCATGTCAAATCAGATTATTAGACCTAGTGAGTGTGGGTTTATATTCAGGTAGGGACAGAGGGCAGAATCCTGACCCTCAGGTACCATCTTACACAGCATCTTCATAAACATCCAAGGGTGACTGCAGAGCCACTAGGGCAGAGGAAGTACTCTGCTAGCCTAGCTCTACCCTCAAACCTCCCTCACTTCTCTGCTCCCTAGGGAGCCTCGCAAAACCTAGACAAAGGAACATTTCAAAGTGAAGTGAAGAAAGAAAAGAGTTAAAAAGGAGTGTATTGAAATGTAAGGTTTTCTGTTTTAGTAAAATTAAAGGTGTAGGAACCTCTGTTGTATTAAATGTTCAGTATGTGCAGAAAGTAAATACTGTCAGTGAGCAGGCAGGAGATTAAGGTGACAGGAAAAGCAGTTTTTAAACCTGTTAGATATTAATTTCCCATAGATCATTCGTCTGTCCTCTCCTTGTTTGAAGTTCCCAAGGCTGGAGGCTTCAAAGCACACACTGACTGCCATTTGCACACAGCTCATGGCTCCGCGGGGAGCCTCCTCAGCAGGTTATAACACTGTCCCTGCAGGAGCCTTCCCAGTACTCACTCACTGTCAGTCTCTGCCTTTTTCTTTATTTCTGAACATCAAGGACAATTCTATCAGCAAGTCCAGCAGCTGGCAATACAGCAGGCTCATCGCCACCATGGTGTGCATCTCAGACCCTCCCTGGCTCCAGCCAGGCAAATTGATTTAGGAGATGAAATGAAAGTGATGGAAATTCTTCCTGAACCCTCTAAGCAAAAGGACAACTTTTTCCTTTTCCTTGTTTCTTTATCCTTCTCTATCATGCTTTATTGTCCTCTCCTGTTGTGTTACCTGAGGTCTGGGGAACTCTATGGACATTTTGTAGACCCCTCATTTGGCAATTATCATCTTTTATGCATTTATAACAATGGATGTTTCATGCAGGAGATGAGTCTTGTTCTCAAGCAGTTCATTACAAAGTAGGACCGAATGGGAATTTATCCCTAAAGATGCACTAGGAAAGATGCCATGAAGATAAACAGCACAAAGGGGATTGCTGAGCCCTGCTGCAAGAAGAAGCATCACG
This sequence comes from Acomys percivali, assembly GCA_907169655.1. Classification (NCBI taxonomy): domain Eukaryota; kingdom Metazoa; phylum Chordata; class Mammalia; order Rodentia; family Muridae; genus Acomys; species Acomys percivali. Next base: position 87,519,241 of record OU015749.1, read on the forward strand.
AGAGGATTCTTCACTCCACCTTGACTAGACACCAGGCACACAGGTGCATTCTCATCGCAGCTTAGAATGTTCTAGACTAGCTGAATCTTGAAATGTCATTCTTACATTTAAAAGGGATGTAAGCCATGTCAAAATGGAAATGGTGGATGAATAATGAAAACTTTTTTCCATTAGAAGAAGAAGAATTGACTTGTGGGATTATTTAATTATCCGAGGTTTCTCTTTCATTCTTGTAAATGAAGCTCTGCTCTGTATTACGCTCCAAGCTCCCTCCCTTGTCTAATGATCACAAATGCGTGGTTATGAGGAATCCATTGCTACACGACAGCAAAAATCTAACATTGGGGTCTCCACTGTAGTTGGTTTTTGTTGTTGATGATGTTTGTTCGTTTGACTTTCATTTAATAAGTTTTCTAGCTCTACCTCACACCAGTTATGATGTACAACCCGAACCCGTGAAGCTGTCCTTTGGAGTCAGCAGATAAATACAACTAGACATATTACAATTTGTTTCCCAGGATTAAAACAAGGATCAGATGTACTTCTCCACAGATACCTATAGGAAATATGGTAGGCACTGACTGTCAAGGCAACACTGTTAGACGGGAGTCTGCAGAGCAGACCAGCCACAGAGGTGTTTCTGCACAAACAACTCAGATTGGTAGATATTTCTGCTGAAAGAACCCATTGCGTAGTTTTCTAATCAAGAAATCCTATGGGTCAGTGCCCTCCCTTGGCGCACACCTGAATTAAAGACAGTGCAGTTCCTTCCAGGTCAGTTATTGACTGTACAATCCCAGGCAAATCCAATGGCACCACCTGACCCGCTGACCTTGTCACCCTTTCCATTTGAACATCGATTGTGCCTGCTCACCTCATTAGATGGCTCTCCTCAGCAGTCGCTACCTGCCCAGAGGAATTTAAGCTAATCCCTTCTTGTTTATTTCTCAGTTTTGTTTAAGCGAATTGAGGGCAAGGACCTCGGGCTTGGAAGGACAAGCCAAACTTCTGGAAAGAAAGCTCCAGCCAGTCTCTCACTGTCCTCTCTACTCTGGGCATTCCAGGCAGAAGTACACACTCTTCGGGGATCCAGAACTGTCTCCTGGGGCAATAATGAGACTTTCTAGAAGTGTTCTTTAGTGCTAAGATTAAGTCTAAGTGGAGCTGGGAAGCCCCCAGCAGAGTGACAGCCTTTTCCCTGTCGTGGTCACTAGGGGCTGTAGAATAGCTTCTGGGATGCCTAGTTAGCTATGGAATGGGTGAGTCAAAGATTTATTGCTTTGTTATTACTTGTACAGCAACCCTTTCTCTTCAACAGCTTACCTGCTAACCCACGTACCCAAGGCTGCAACTGTGAGTGTGCATTTTAAGCATTAATGGAATGATTTCAAGTCTTTGTACTAACACCAATATTTGCAAGCCATTAAAGTGGATCCTGGGGTTCGGTCTAGCATTAATGGTCACTGTAACCTACACTTAGCATCCTGGGTACAAATCACATGCCTCCAGGTTTCAGGTATTAGCTGGCATTTAAAAATACGTTTTAGATAACCTATAAATGCCACGGAATCTCCATGCGACAGACTGAGGTATTTTCACTGAAGACCCTTACCCTCCTATCAACATTAGGTGGAATACTTATATACCCATTCTATAGATAGAAGCCTTGACTTTTCTATGCAGCAAAATAGCTTGGGGGAATAGAAGTCAGCCACTCGGTGGGCAATTATGTAAGGCAGCCTTTCTGGACACATTGCATTGCAGAGTGACGTAAGAGTGGCTAAAAGAGCAGCCTTAGATCATGGAAGGGAAAAAAAAAAAAACAATGTTGAAACCCACAGTGCACTGTGATGTAATTAATGGAGCAGAAATTCAGGGGGAGGGTGCTTATACTTTTGTTCTGTTCTGCTATTTCCTAGGTGTGAGACTTGGGGCCAATCTGGCATCTGCATTCCAGAGCTTGAACGAGAACCAAGGGCAGCAGCAGATGTGAAAGCTCTTCGTAAAATGCAAAGACCATCTAAACGTTAGTTGTTAATAGCATTTTGAAAATGAGCAAGCACATCAGTGCTATTGCCAAGGGTCAAAGGGATCTCTTGAAGACATGTGAAAGAGGAGGCCGGTATAATGCAGGAATTTTTCTAGGAAACGGGTGTTCCCTGTAGCAACACCCATTGTGACCTGCATAGTCTCAGACAGCTGAAGGTGATATTATTATTAATATAAACCAATCATGAGGAAAGTGACTTTCATGTAGATGAAAAGGACTCCAATTTCACCTAATCAGATGGGGAAAAGGGGGGGATCAACCATGTAATAAAAATAATCACACAAACTCCAGGGTTACAGCTATAGCTATTTGAGGGTTCCAAGCATCCATCTTCAGCTATTAAATTGTTCAGCTACAATCCAAGGGGAAATGTGAAAGTTATTCCAGCACAAAGGAAAAGAAAAAAATTTGAGAGTAAGAAAAATGTATTCATATGCACTTAATTGTATTGACCACTTTGTATCTGAAGTTTAGAATTCATTAACACAATTCATTAGTGGCACAATCTAGCAGTCTCTATTGCAATATACTAACACAAAAAACACCTGGAATAAGTGTGTTAATATACTTAATAAGTATATAATATTTAATATATTAAATATTATATAAGTAGTATATAAAAAGCGCTTTGTTTTCATGTGGTGGCTATTTCCTTGTATACACTCCCTTTTTATACATCTCTTCCCTTTTTGTGGAGGTTGGACCTCTGGACTTGTTTCTAATAATTTGACTACATCACAAACATTGAGGCCTAATTATAAAAGACCACGCCTTCCATCTTGTTTATCACCTTTTCTCTTCTCTCTTTACTATCCCTCCTGCTGAAGGACACATCTGTGCTGAGGATGCCATACACAGAGATCCATGTAGCTAGGGCCCGAGGGCAGCCAACATCATAGGAGAACACTGAATCTGCTGCCAGCTGTGTGCGCAAGCTTGAGGGCCCATCCATCCTAGCAGAGACTTGAAATACTTGTCCCAAGCAAGGTACCTTGATTTAAGTTTTTCTGTTAGATCCAAAGACAGATAAGACCCAGAGAAGTTGTGCCCACAACTCTGGACCTGGGACAACTATGAGAGAAAAAGCGACTGTCAGTTTAAGTCGCTGTCCATAAGTGAGTAATGCACAACAAATGACTGATACTACACATGGCAATCATGACACTGAGTGAATCATAATATATCATAGGCTCAAAGATACCCATTTAAAAAAAAAATAACTAAGCTGATATCCTATCCTAAGACTCTGGCAAAGTTTTTAAAATACTCAGGCCAACCATTATTTATTTCTTTGCTCAGAATATACCCATGGCTCTCCATCTTTCACAGAGGACAATAAAACTCATTAACCTGATACAAAGTCAGGTGGGCATACCTTTCTTTCAAGCTCTGTCCCATATCAATAAAGTCATATTTCACTTGCTAGCCAAGAATGAACTTCCTGTGATCCTCACTGAAGAAACTAACAAATGTGGCTTTTCTATAAGCCTTCAGCCTTGCTGGCCTTTACTGCTTATCACTTGGTACCCTTCTATACAAACAAAGCTACGGCTCTATTAGAAATAAGATAGCCATCATCTTATGCAAGAATCCGTCTCTGATCCTCATAGACTGAGTCAGGGATCAGCTTTTTTGGATGTTGGTGAAGCCTTAGGCTTGTTGGTGCTAATGTCTGTGTTATATTTATAGCACTTATATCATGCCCATATGTCTGTCTCTGTGCTGAGGGTAGATCTAAGTTGGGTCTTCTATCCTTGTACCTAACAGGGGAAATGCTCACTGGATACTAAACGGAATTCTAAGCAAAGGCATTGAACTAATCCTAAAGCTGATTGTGTGTGATGGTCGGCTTGAGATCATTTCAACCAAGCAGAGAGAACAGCTCCAGCTTGAGAAGCAACTAAGAAACTTCCACAAGAGTCAGTCTATTCTGCCACCTGGACCACTATTAACCTCACAGTTTTTCTGTTGGCTCAATGGAGAACTCTTCCCTGTAGTTTGTACTCTGCTACCTGGTAAACTCAACTGTACTCACTGTCTTTCTGTGGGTTTTGTATCGGAGACTTCTGATTCCCTGATATAGGTAGTTGTCTTATAGACATGGCTGATAACTGAAGTCTGTGTGTGTATTATTCAATGTTCTAACTCATCCAACACGTAAGTAGCATATCTTCTGAGCCAGAAGTAACCTGACAGATGGGGACCAGACCACTCTTCTCAGTTCATAGAAACAACAGAATCTACATGCTTGTCCCTTTAGCAGATGCCGTTAGACCTCATTTTTTTATACGTCGTCTCATCTTATTCGATACTTTTCTCTTCCTCCTTCTTAATATTATTATTGACAAATACAGATATTCTTATTGTAATTATCCTATTTAGATGTTTTAAATGTATAATAACTGATTCATTGAGCTTGCTATTGAGTAATCACTACATTATTTTGGAGACCAAAATAAATACTTTGTTATGTAATTCTTACAGTAACTCAATATGGTAAATATTATTATTTCTATTTTATTAAGAAGAATGCCATGGTCCTGTAACAAAGTGAAGGCTTAAAGTTAATGCTTCAGTCACAGAAACAGCAGCCTTTGCCATCACCTTATCACTAAGTTCCTTCTCTTTTTCTTTTATGCCATACACCTGGCCTGTGACTTGAGTCCCTTTCCATTACAGGATCAGTTAAGTGCTTAGTTCGTGGTTGCTCCAACTCTGACTCCACACCTTCTTCTTCCTCACCACATCCATCTGCTATCTTCTTACTGCCCTGTGCCTCTGTGATTGGGCTTCTGTCACTCGGCCTTAAGCAATGACTGTGCCCAGATTTCACACTCAAGAAGCCTCTGGGTGTTTCTGTAACCCCAGCTTTAGCCAGGCTCTGGTCCTTGTTTCTTCCTTGGAATTCTATGCCTACCAATATAGGAAATATGATTTCCTTGTTGTCACTCGGGTTGGGGAGGAATTGTTTGTATTGTAAGATAAGGTCTTTTGTAGACCAGGGTAGCCTCAAAATCACTCTGTAGATGAGAAGCCTGGAGTATTGAAAGAGAGAGAGAGAGAGAGAGAGAGAGAGAGAGAGAGAGAGAGAGAGA
>OU015749.1:87524395-87535183 GCA_907169655.1 Acomys percivali
AGAGAGAGAGAGAGAGAGAGAGAGAGAGAGAGAGAGAGAGAGAGAGAGATGAAATTAGGACCCAATTCATAATTTTCCAATGTCCTGGTGGTAGAAAATGGCATTACAGTCAATAGAAACTATCCCTGGCATTTTGAATTTTGCTCTTTCCCAGGGAAAGGCAGACAGTTTATCCTTGTGGGCTGGACAGTAGCATTAGGCACAGTTCCCACAAACCCCTCTGCCACTGACCCTCAGCAGTGTGCTGTGCTGCTAGACCTGAGTGTTCAGTGGGTGCCATTTCCTAAATGCACTTTACAGAATGTAATATTGTTTAGCTTCACGAGCATCAGCATTTCTTTTTTTCCAGTTAAAAAATATTTTTAATTTATGTTTGTTTTTAATTTGGAATATATATACTTTCGATTCTGTTCATAGTCAAATTTCATTTATACATAATACAAATAAAAATTTAAGTGTTTATAAATAAATATAGAATATAAATGGAATATAAAATACTAAAATATGTATGGTTCAGCTCAAACAATGCACTATTTAATAAATTTAATAGAACCTATTGAATAAAATTGATTAAAAATTAATCACTGCATCACCCATTAATGTCAAAGTACAACAAAGTGAAGCTCAAATATATATAAAATAAAGAAAGGAGTAAAAATAAAAGGAACTACTAAAATAGAAAACAAATGAAATTCAGGAAGAGTGATAATGTTGAGTACTGAAAAGTCTAACAGAACTAAAATCTCAAGAAAATGTGGAAAAAGAAGAAAATGAAGAGGAGGAGGAGGAGGAGATAGAACAACTATTTAATAAAGTGTGATGCATTTATGATAGAATTGCAAGAAAACAGTGAAGTATAAATGTTTTCATTCACTCTAAGAGAAGGAGTTTTCTTAAAAATATAACTTCATAGTTAATAGTTAAACTACTATAAAGCACTACCACAGAGCAGAGACAGAGCAAGGCTGCATGTGTTCATTGCTTTGGTAGAAGGATGTGTTGAAGGTCAGATTAAACAGTGATGCAGATGAAGAAATAGAGATAATGAGACTGAAAGAAAGCAATGAGCTGCCTAATGATATGATTATCTATACAGGAAATCCAGGTGAGTCAAACACTAATTATAATTGATACACAGATTTAGGAACATAAATGATCAATATAGAAATATCAATTAAAATTTGAAGCACAAAGCTGCACACAAATGAAAAACTAGTTAAAGGAAACACGATTTACAATGACAGCAAAAATAGGTTCCATGGGAATAACTGTACAAAACATGTATAAGAGATTTATAGCAAAAATTATAAGGCTTTATTAAAAACTCAAAATGAGACCTAAATAAATGGAAGCCTACAGTATACTCAGGGATTGAAAAAAGCCAAAACTTCTTATCATAAATATGCCAATGCACATAAAATTATTCCATAAATTTTATCAAATACAACTCCAGAGAAAATACCAGGAGAATTTTACATGACACTATGCATTAATTCTAGGAGCATAAATAAAGGATCAGAAATAACTGAGATGAATTTGATGAGCAAAACGGGAGGACTCGTTCTCCCTGACAGTGAGATGTGCTTGGGAACTTCATCAGTGCAGATGGTATAATATAAAACCAAGAGAACAGCAGATTAAGGGATGGACATCCCCACACAGAATCATACCACACTGAAACAAATGCTCCCAAAGACATCTTCAAGATCTTTTAGAAACTGATAAAGACAGGCCTCCATCCTTGACAACACTCGAACAACAGCTGCAGGTAGAGGTCTATGAAACAGCTGGACAAGAAGGCAAGGCTTTGTTGTTCTTAGAATCCAAAGAAAGATGGTATTGTCACGTAGGAAATTATTTTTCATGTAAAGGCATATACATACATACACAGAGCCTCGCGGGGGACAATGCCATTTTAGTTTACTAGAAGGACAAAAGCGCTCTACCAAAATATAATCTTACTTTCAAAACACAAGTCCTTCACTGAAAGAATAAATTTGTATTGCAATGCGTAGGACTAATAAATTGTGAAAAACCTGAAAGGGGAAATTCAAAACTCTATCAAGCAAGGCAAGGAAACAGAGCAAAACAAAAGCCTCTGGGAAATAGGACAGCTCACTAAGGAAAACCAAAGCATATTTAAAAAAATAAATGATAAAGAGATGGGTATGGTGAAGCACACCTATACTCCCACCTACTCCAGAGGCTAAGGCAGGAGGATTGCCTGAATACAAAGTTGGAGTGTGTGCATGTGTATAGTGTGTGTGTGTGTGTGTGTGTGTGTGTGTTCCTGCATGCCAGCGTGTGTGCATGTGTGTGTATGTGCTCTTGTGTGGAGACCAGAAGTTAATGTCTGGTGTCTTCCTTGATTACCCTCCACCTTATTTATTTATTTATTTTATTAATTTATTCGTATTACATCTCGATTGTCAGCCCTTCCCCTGTTTCCTCCCATTCTTACCTCCCTCCCACTTCCCCCCTTCTCCCCTCCCCTATGTCTGTGATTGAGGGAGACCTCCTCCCCCTATATATGCTCTTAGGATATCGAGTCTCTTCTTGGTAACTTGCTATCCCTCCTCTGAGTGCCGTCAGGCCTCCCCATCCAGGGCACATTGTCAGAAAAGGGGCACCAGAGTTCGTGTGAGAGTCAGATCTCACTCTCTACTCAACGGTGGAGAATATCATGTTCGTTGGCTAGGTCTTGGTATGGGTTCGAAGTTTACTGCCTATATTCTCCTTGGCTGGTGCCTTAGTTTGAGGAGGACCCCAGGACCCAGATCTGCCTGTCATAAAGTTCTTCTTGTAGGTTTCCAGGACCCTGTGGGTCCTACTATTTCCCCATTCTTCCATGCTACTCTCGCCTAAAGTCTCAATAGGATGACCTCTCCTCTGACCCACTTTCCTGGTAAGTAAAAATTTTCATGGTACGTATCCCTTGGACTAGTGTTTTGATATAAGTGAGTATATACTGTTTGTCTCTTTTTGCTTCTGGGTGAACTCACTCATTATGATAATTTCTAGATCAATCCATTTGTCCACAAATTTCGGGAATTCCTTGTTTTTAATAGCTGAGTAGTATTCCATAGTGTAAATGTACCACAGTTGCTTAGTCCATTCTTCTACTGAGGGACGCTTAGGCTGTTTCCATGTTGTAGCTATTATGTATAAAGCAGCTATGAACATGGTTGAGCATATGTCCCTGTTGTGTGCGTTAATGTCAACAATCAATAAATGGGACCTCATGAGGCTGAGAAGCTTCTGTAAGTCAGGAGACACTGTCAAGAGAACAAAGCGACAGCCTACAGACTGGGAAAAGATCTTCCCCAACCCTTCATCTGACAAAGGTTTAATATCCAAAATATATAAAGAACTCAAGAAATTAAACACCACAAAACCAAACAACCCAATTGCGAAATGGGGCTTGGAACTTAACAGAGAATTCTCAACAGAGGAATATCAAATGTCCGAGAAACACTTAAAGAAATGCTCGTCCTAGTTAGTCATCAGAGAAATGCAAATCAAAACGACACTGAGATTCCATCTTACACCCATCAGAATGGCTAAGATCAAAAACTCAAATGACACCATATGTTGGCGAGGATGTGGAAAGAGAGGGACACTCCTTCAATGCTGGTGGGAATGTAAACTAGTACAACCACTTTGGAAAGCTATCTGGCGCTTTCTCAGAAAAATGAGAATAGAGCTTCCTCAAGACCCAGCTATCCCACTCCTGGGAATATACCCAGAAAATATCCTTTTTTTTTTTTTAAATAATAAGAGCCAGGAGCTCACTGATTGAGCAGGCCTGCTGGCTTGCCTGTGAGCTTCAAGGATCCATCTGTGTCTACCCATCACCGGACCCCAGCATTGAAATGTTGCTCCAGATGATGCCTGGGAAAGAACTCAGGGCCTCTTGCTTGCGCAGCAAGCACTTTACCATGGAGCCATCTCCCCAGCCCATATTGAGATAATTCAATATCATAGAAAACTTTGTATTTTGCTTATATACATATATATGTATTTGGAACAACAACAACAGAATCCAACTGATTTGTACTCATTAGAAAAGAAGATAGAAACAAAGAAAATGGACTCAGAGAAATGTAAAGGGGGACTGTGTTGACTTGCGATCTTGTATTTGTTTGATAATGAGATCCAAATTAGGTTTAGAATAAAAGCCAAAATGTAGAAACCTGGGTCATTAACACAGTTTTGCTTTCTTGTTCATGATGATTTTTATATAGGAGGTGATAGCTCTTAAATGGGATCCATCTAAAACAAAATGCCAGATTTTCTCTTCTGTAGCTGATACCATGAGTCAATACAGTTGCAGTGCTCTATTTTATTATATTTTGAGAGAGGGTTTCTCAGTAGCCTTGACTGTCCTGGAACTCAGTCTGTAGACCAGGCTGGCCTCTAATGCAGAGACGCACCTGCCTCTGCCTCCCAGTGCTGCCATGTGCCACCACAGACCTTCAGTAGCACCTTATTTTAAAGGTCAAGTTTCTATGAGTTTTCCATCTGTCTGACTGAACATGCTCAGACATAGCACATGCCCAGGTCGTCTCTAGGAGCCAGCAGATTTGGAGCACTGTTCCCTGGGAAATGGCTGCCTCTTGGTGTTCTTTCTCACAGGCAGTGCCTTCCTCTCCATTACTTCTGTCTTGTTTGTTTTTCTTTTCTCTTGAATACAATATCTGTTCCTATGTAGCTCACATTGGTCTTGAATTTCATATATTGTTAATGCATCAAATGGTGAAACATGTGTACTGAGGTTCTCAGGAAAGGAAAAAAGGCAAAGACAAAACCTACATGCTGATGTAAAGGTTCTGCCAGGCTGACTGGAGCTTGGTGATTGTGAAGAGACAGAATGTTGTAGATGCAGAGACAACTTGTCTTTGGCTATCTTTCACCCCTTTAATAATCATCCATTGTCAACCTGTGTCTGGCTTAACAGCCTGGAGTCGGTCATGTAAAAATTGTTAGGATGTTGTTCTGGTATGGATTCTGTTGCTCTGATTTAAAAACTGAAAAAAAAATGTGGGAGGAGAGGGCTTGTTTTTATTGCATTTTACACTTGCACATCACAGTATGGTATTGAGGGAGAAGTTCTAGCAGGCTCAAAGGCTGAAGGTAGGAACTAAAGAATGATGCTTACTGACCTGCTCTGTCTACTTTCTTATATAACCCAGGTCCATCTTCCTGGCACTGCCTGCAGTGGGCTAGACTCCAATATTATCCTAGTCAAGAAAATGTTCCACAGACTTGCCCACAAAGCAATCTGATGGAGGCAGTTCCTCAACTGAGATTTATGCTTCTGATATATAGTTAGCATGGTTTCTTGGTTGACCAAAAGCTAACCAGCCCAGATGAGGACACAAGCTTCCTTCAGCCCCAATGCTCAAAAGTCATTAAATAGCACCTGAGACCCGTCTGCCATAACCCATCCACCTGATGTTGTTACCAATGTATTTGAAAAATGCTTAGATTTATTGCTTTCTTTTCTTCCTGTAACTGTAACTTCATGAAAGGGTTTCTACACAAGAACATTTTATTGTGGCCGCCTGAATCCATGTTCCCTAGAAGGGCCATGGTCACTCATGTTTTTTCATGAATAAACCATTTCTTACTCTCACTGAGGTGAGAGCTGTTTTGTTTGGTACATGAAGCAGACACCACAGCTTGCAAATTGCATTAGACCTCATATAACAGACGAACTGGGCCAAGCTAAGATGCACAGCAAAAACAAACTTCAGCTGAAAATATTTTAATAGCATCCCATTCTGACCCCAAGCTTCTGAAAAAAAACAAAAACAGTGACAATGGCTTTTTTCTGGACTCACATGGTCCAAAGACCACTGGCTACTCTAGCAAGTGACATGAGACAGACACAAAACATGATCAGCCACTTCCCTGTCTACTCACACCTTGGGTCCTAAAACCACCCAGTGACTCACCCAGCCATCTCCTCCCCTTTTCCACTCTGTGTCCCCACTGAGATGCCCCCCCATCAGGTTCTGTTTATCAATCCTCTGAAACTTCAGTTAGCACAGTTTCATGTAACCAAATGTTTTCTTAGTCATCTTTGAATGAGAATTCAGCAATACTGTAGGAAAAAAAAAATAGGAAATGCACCCCTTCCAGTGTGGTCCAGGAAGAGAGGTCAGTCAGCATCTCTGGACACTTTAATTCATCTTGGTGGCCATCCCTTGCCCTAAGGAAGCCCTCTTCTAGATTTCTTACTGGCATTTGTTCTGATATCCCTACGTGCTTTGCCCCTCTCCCTCACCTACCATCACACTACTCCCATGGCGTCTAAATATTGTTTGCTGGATGTATTATTTAGTTTTATGTCAATTCGACATAAGCTAGAGTCAGCAGAGCAGAGGAAGACTCATTTGAGAAATCTCCATAATATCAGGCAGTAGGCAAGCCTGTAAGGCATTTTCTTAATTAATGATTGATAGGGAGGGCCCAGCCTACTGTGGGTGGTGTCATGCCTGGCTTGGTGGTCCTGTGTTCTCTAAGAAAGCGGGCTGAGCAAGCCACTAAGAGTAAGCCAGGAAACAGCATCCATCCATCATCCCTACATCAGCTCCTGCCTCCAGGTTCCTGCCCTGCTGGGGTTCTTGTCCTGACTTCCTTTTATGATGCACTGTGATGTGGAAATGTAAGCTGAATAAACTGTTTCCTCACCAATTGGTCTTGGTCATGGTGCTTCATCACAGGAATAGTAACTCTAAGACAGAGGGGCTGGCTAGTTTGACTGATTTTTCCTCCAGGCCTTTCAACTGATCTCTCTCACTCCATGTTCTGAATATTAAAAAAAAAAATCTGTCTGCCAATATCAACAATGTTTGTCCTTGGCTATATATTAGATATGGCCTGGATAACTGGCTTTTAAATTTTTACTAAAGTGATTCTGGTTTCTGCTAATTTGAAAAAAAAAAAAAACTAAGCAAGTGTTACTTGCTATTAATGCTTAGCCCAGGATGGCCCCTTCATAAATACATCTGTACTGAGTGAAATTTCCCTTACCACAGACTGTATTCTGCTTCTGATATGAAACGCACCTGCTTGCTGGGTCACTATATTTGGCAACAGCCCTTGGCAGTACTTTCCGGAACAATAAAGATAACTTGATTATAGAATTATTACAATTTATTACAGTTATTGGTTTCATATTTCAGCCTCTTTCCAGGGCTGTGAGTTCTGTAAGGGTAGTGACCACCTCCAATTCATCTTTATATCTCCAGAGCTCAGACGAATTGAGGACCTATAAAATTTCTCAGAGCTGTGTCCTTAATCTTTTTAACTGGCCATAAATTGAGTGGTCTCACTTTTAAGTAATTATCAAATTCTCACGTGGGTCTCATGCTCCTGGACAATCACACTTTTCTATTAGTTCCTTCCCCCACCGGTGTCCCAAGGTGGACATACTGCTGGCTTCTCTCCTTTCTCTCACACCTGTCACCTTCCAGCATCCTTAGATTTGCCTGATGCCTACACTTTCTCCTTCAGGAGCAACTTAGAGCAGTTAGCGGTGGCTTCCGCAGACTTACCACCCCGTCTGTGCCTTTCTGATATGGGACCTACATCCACACACCCACCACAGGGGAATGCAACCTCCTTCTGCCTACTGCTGGACACCAGCATCACTCCTCACCTTCTCCTCTCAATGCCTTTTTCCCTCCTCTCTTTCTGGACAATTTCCTCAATATACAAGCTTGAAAATTGTTTCCTTTCTTCTGCCATGTCTTTGCAAGGAAACAAAGTCAAAATTAGATAAGCAAAGCTTTTTTCTTACTACACATTTGCCTGTTCTCAGGGTTGCTGTTAGATTCCCAGTTACCCATCCAATTGTCATTCAATACAGTTCATTTTCATCGTAGGTCTCTGATGAACTACAGAATGATAAATAACACCTCTATGTCAGTGCTTTCAAATGTATATGCCTGGGACAAGCCAGAAACGGATACAACTATCTGGCATTTTGCCTTCCCCCTAAAGCCAGGTGTAGCTCCACAGAAGACAACTCGTTTTCAGACAGCCTTTGCCCACTCTTTCTGGTTGATGGGCTCAGTAGCCCACAGCCATCTTTTCCCCCCTTTTCCTTTCACTTCAGGTTTCCTTGTGACTCTACCAGGAGGGCAGTCCCAGGAACTATCCTCTTCTTCACAGCTTTGCTGCTATCTCCCTGGTCTTGGCCACTGTCTGCTCTTCCACGGCTATCCTGCTTGTTCACTCACGTCTTCCGTCATGTCCGCAGCTGCTCATCTCCATTTCAGATTTAGCCCCAACACAAGTCTTATTATCCATTTACATATGTGAAATTCTATTGCTGGTCTCTGCAAAATACTCTAGAGTCTGTCAACTTCTTAGACTGAGAGTCTACACCCTTATAACTATTTATCCAAAATCCTATTCTTATTGCCTTGACTCATACTAATTTCTCCTCCTGACAGTTTCATCCATGTTGACTGTCTACCCACTGTGTACACAGACTGCAGGTCTACCCACCGTGCATAGTCACTGTTCTTGGAGCTCTTGCTGTGGTAGACTACTGGCTTAGACACTTCTTCCCTAAAGTCCTAGTACATTCCATGCCCCTCCTCAAGAATTAAAATGCGGAAAGGACATTTTTTCATTCATACACATGAATGAATCACTTCAAAGACTATTTGCTATATGATAGGTGCTTAGTAGATGTTTACTAATCGAACAAGTGAATAATAGAGGATTTTATGTTGTGTTTCAATCCAGCCAGTTACACATCATCTATTAAATCAAGTTGATCATACATCTATTTCTACACACACACACACACACACTTTTTGAAACTTTCAATTTTATTTTCCATTGATCATTTACATACTGCCTGTTGATACTGGCATTGAATCAAATACTTCATCTACTTGATATCTAGCTTTAAAATAGTATTGAAAGTTTCTTCTTTTTAATGACATCTCCCTCTCTCCCTCTCTCTCTCCCTCTCTCTCTCTCTCTCTCTCTCTCTCTCTCTCTCTCTCTCTCTCTCTCTCTCTCTCTCTCTGTGTGTGTGTGTATGCCATGTTGCATGAATTGGTTCATTCCAGAGATTAAACGTATAGGTCTCCAGGCTGGGTAGCAAATGCCTTTTACAAGCGACCCGCTACAGAGCCTGGACTTGAACCCAGAATTTCCCATCTGGAGTGCCAGCTCTGCTTTTTCCCTTCTGGTACTCCCATAACAATTCAAAACACAAACAGAACTACATGTTTATCGTTGTTGTTCTTGGCATTTCCCACCAGTAATTATCACCATGCAGGACACTCCTTGAGGATCCTTGGCGTGCTGAATGGCTGAGTGCCTGACATGGACAGCAAATCCAGGCTCCCTAGCGAGGAGGAGATGGAGCATGCTCACAGGCCTGCGCAGCCTATCCCCACACCCCACCCCTGCTGCAGCAGGGCAGGGACAAAGCCATCCTTCCCACTTCTCACCTGATGTAGAAATAAATAAATAACTGCAAAAAAAATCCAATCTCTGTTTGGAGGCACTAAATCCCCTCTCCTTTCCAGATGGCTGGGAGATTTCTCCCAGGTGGTAAATATATTATTAAGAACTCATTTCACCGTGAAATTGACTATTCAAAACACAGACAGAAGTTAATATATTAGGACAACCTGTCTGAAAACTCGCGTTAGAGAAAATTTATTTTTGTTTAATATAAAACCTGGTATTATACACAACCCTCTCTAGTTCAGCCAGTTAAAGTTGTCCCCAGTTAGAACACGTGTCCCAGTGTCGGGCGTGCTACCACCAAGAGTCACATATGCCCAGGAGAAGCTGTGGTCACTCCTGTGTGGAGTCCTCCGTGACAGTAGTTCAGCCTAAGACAGCCCTGCTCAGGGCTCATGGGTACATGGTGACTGTTTCACCCAGCAGCTGAGGCTAAGCTAAAAATCCTTAGCTGGGCTTATTCTAGAATATCCTTTCAAGGAAGGACTAGGGAGCCTCCAAGGGAAAATATCACAAAAGAATTGTCATGACTCAGTCATGAGCTGTTTTATCAATGGAAAAAAATTGCACAGATGACAAAACAGAACAAGGCCTGTCAGTAAGAATCTAGTGGGCTGTGAATGTCTCAAGCATTAATTTATTCATGCTTGGTTGATTCACCTGTCAATAACTAGGCTACTTCTTTAAATCCCTGAAGCCATCACCCAAACAGAACAATAACTTACTATGTAAACCAGACTGGCCATGACCTCACCTAGAGGTCTGCCTGCCTCTGCTTCCTGAGTGCTTCTATTAAAGATATGGACTATGGACTACCATGCCTAGCTCAAAGAGATCATCTGTGAGAATCCACATTAGCATAAAAGAGTGTGCTTCAGATTTATTTGTACTGGAATAGAAAAAAACAAACAAACCAGCATCAAGAGTCACTAACTGCACTTGGGAAGCAGAGTCAGGTGGATTGCTGTCAGTTTGAGGTCTACAAAGTGAGTCCAGGACAGCCAAGGCTACACAGAGAAACTCTGTCTCAAAAAAAAAAAAAAGAAAAAAGAGTCACTAACTGCTTAATGAAGGACAAGGGTGACAAAAGCATGGTTGTGAAGGTGTCTTTTGACTTAATCTTGAGGAAAGGCGAGCTTGGCAGGGATCTGTGTGGAAATGCTCATCTGCGAAGGGGCTCCCCATCTCAGTGCTGACAGGAAAGTATCTATGCCTTCCCCTCCAGAGGTTTCTCATTCTAACACACACACACACACACACACACACACACACACACACACACACACA